>CM062819.1:329493456-329843456 GCA_031772625.1 Pinus tabuliformis
ACTACAAAATTGTTCTTTGAACATGTATGGGTTCATTTTGGATTATCCACTTCTATTGTTTCTGATCGAGACACCCGATTTGTGGGGAAGTTTTGGTCAAGTCTGTGGGAACTGATGGACACCCAACTGAAGAAAAGAACAGCTTTTCATCCACAAACCGATGGCCAGACAGAAGTAGTTAATAGGATAGTGATCTAGTTACTCAGGGGATATTGTAGCAAACATCCTAAGCTTTGGGATGAACATTTGTGTTATGTGCAGCATGCTTACAACAGAGCCAAACACTCTTCTACACAGAGATCTCCTTTTGAGACCTGTTTCCATTTCACACCAAGGTCTCCTTTGGATTTTGTCTTTGGTAAAGATACCACAGTTGATGGACACATTGATGTGGATAAGGCAACTAGGTTCATTGAACAAATCCAGGAGATCCACTAGGCAGTACAGGAACAGCTGGAAAAGAGCTAAGCCAAATATAAGGCTAGGCATGACAAGCATCGGATGGAGCATAGTTTTCAGGTTGGAGACCAGGTCTGGCTGTATATCAGCAAGGAAAGGATGCAAGGTGAAGGTAAAAAGCTAAATCCTATTAGGTATGGACCTTTTAGGATACTTTAGAAGATTAGTGAAAATTATTTTTGCCTTGATCTACCAGCTTACATGCACATCCACTCAGTCATAAATGTAGATTGCTTGAGATTGTTTGAACCTTCAATGATTGAGGATCCTGAAGAGCAAAGTCAATTGCCTTCTATTGATGACCTGCTACCTGAATATCTTAATGAATTGTAGGAAGACACAGTCTTGGATAGGAAGGTGAGGACGACATGCAGAGGAGATGTTGAGTACCTCAGAATTAGACTCAAAGGTTCGACGTTGTGCAGTGTAAAGTGGATTGATATTGGACAAGTGAGACAACAGTATCCTCACTTAGTCGATGCTTGAAAGAAAACCAACTTTTGGTGGTCGAAAATATTTTCAGTGGCAAGGCCATGATCTGAATTGGATCCATCAAGAACTGTTAAAGAACCATGATTGTATCAAGTGGGAACAAATCTCTAGAGAATTTAGAACTGTGATAAAAAAACACTTGTGAACCAGTGGCAATGGCAGCCAGCATGGAACGATGAGGACCTTGGTCAAAGCGCGTTGACTGAAGCCCATGGAGACTGCATAGGAGGTCAAAGTAGCCCCTCGAAGCCCCGAATCAGGAAAAAGAGGTGGATTTTGATGCGCGATCTTTGGGCGAACAGGGCCAAAGTGGAGGGGCCTCGAGCACTTAGTCGCGTTAGGAGCTGGAGAATCGTGGGTGGAAAAGCGAAAAGTGCTAATGTACAAAGGCGAGACTCGCGCTCTAGAAAACCAGTGGTATTGATCGAGGTGCCCACAAACGGTAAGCAATTCTAGAGGAATTGGAGCGATCCCATACATTGATCGACGCGTGGCAAGCAGAGGTGAGAGAAAACCACCATCGATTACGTGCTATCGGTCGAGCAAGTCAACCGCGCAGGACATGCGTACGGCATCGGATCTGGAGGCCCCAGATCGGATGGCTGAGATCAAGCTTGATGGAGGAAGCAGAATCGATGAAGGAATACGCCGTGTTTTAGAAGGATTTGGAATCCGTTTGACCACCATGGTGGAGGAAAGACTTCATCCACGATGTAACTGAAGAAACGAACCGATGAAGTAGACTGGCACTATTTAGAGGAGCACATGTGGCCACTCCTTGAGCATTCATGCTGACGCCGAACAGGGAACTCCAAGCACAGCTGCAGAAGGTGAATCGACAGAGGTAGAAGAGGAACCGAACAGGCTTGGAACAGAATGGCTAAAAGCCATGAATAGAGACAGAATACACAGTTGAAGTTAGAGTCAGTGAGAGCGAACCCCGAGAGGAGGACAAAACACTAAGAGACAAAAACCAAAGAAGAAGGCAGTAAAGCAAAAGCAGAAAGAGACAGATGGCCGAGCTAACCAGCGACAGCATCGAGCACCAGAGAGCTTTAGAGATTCAAGCCATCCCATAGAGGAATCTATCCGGGCTGAGCACCAGATTGGGCTCTTTCCACTGTAGACCAGAAGGTGACAGATCTGGTAGGAAGAAGAAGTCTGTGTACTCAAGTGGCTTGGGGAATCCAAGAACCACCCTGTCAAGCAAAACCTGCTTCAGGAGAACTCACATTGAGTCCCTATATTGTAATTCTCTACTTAAAGGCACAATAAAACAAGGCCACCACTGAAATATGAACCAGAGATGTAGCCCTCGAGAATAGGGTGAACTCCTTATTAAAAATTCTTGTGTCTTTGTGTTTTCTCACTGTATTTCTCTGTTATCTTTCTATTTAGATGTCTGTGTGTTGGCAATCTGATCGATCCGTTGCTTAAATAGCATAGAACACACACCATCACATGAGTTTGTAATACCTTGAAACAATAAATATTTAACTGATGTCACTCATAGGGTGATTATCAGATCACTGCTGCTGCATAGAAGTATGGCCCTCCTTCAAACACCCTGTCTTTATCCTCAATATTTTTGAAGACCACAGTGAAGAAACCCTTTGACCCAAGATGTCGGTCAATGCTTCCTTTTGGTTTCTAGTTGTATTAAATCCATGTCTGTAAAGCCTTTTTAGTGGGCCATAATCCCATGAATTTACAAATGATATCATATGTCCACATGTGGTCTCTGTGTGCCTGTAGAGCAGGATCATTTAAAACTACTCTGGGTGTGACCTCAGCTTTAGGTTTACATGGCCCCTTTTGTGCTTTGTTTTTCACTCCCTGTTCCTTGTCTTCTTCCTCATTTTCTTTATTGCTGTTATTCTCCCTTGACTTGTTTAAATCTTGCTCCTCTTCCATATTCCTTATCCCTTCACCTGAAGGACCTCTGATGCTCTCTATTGGTTTCTTTCCTCGGCTAGCCACTGCCTGCCTGTAGGAGGGAGTGGAGCTCCCTCCTTTGCATGCATCCATGGAGTTCTACACCTACAAACACTTGAAAACCCTATCACTTCCAGGAAAACTCGTCTGAGTCATACAAACCGCTCTTGGGTGCACCAAGTACACTTTTAAAATTAAATGGTACTTCATATACTAATTCTCGTAAATATTTTGTTCTTTTCATGCAGCAAAGTGATATCCTGTCTCCTAGCTTGTTGTGGCATGCTCGATTTGCTCACATCAATTATGGTAGCATCAAAATTATGAAAAAACAAGGTATTAAATGTCTGCTAATAGTTCAAAGAAATATTATACCTTGTGATGTTTGTATTATAGGAAATAATTGTAAACAACCTTTTCACAGTTCTTCTTTCATATTTTCACGAAAATTAAGTCTCATACATTTAGATTTATGTGTACCTATGCCTTTTGCAATTGCAATTGAAAATGAATATGTGCTAACATTTATTGATGATTACTCAAGAATGTGTTGGGTTTATTTATTGAATAATAAGTCACAAGTGTTTGATGTTCTTAAAAAAATTCATTTGATGATTAAAAATGAAACTCAACAAAATATAGGCATTATCAGAACTAATAATGGTGGCGAGTACACTTCTCATGTCTTTGAATAATCTTTGAAGAAAAATGGAATCAAACATTAGACTACCATAACTTATAATCCAGAATAGAATGGCATCGCAGAATGTATAAATAGAACTTTGCTTAATATGGTTAGATCTATGATGTTCTTTAAGAATGTTAAGTTGATGTTTTGGGGAGAAACAGTGCTTTGTGCAACATAGATTCACAATCATTGTCCTTCTTCTATCATCAATAATAAATCTCCTTTTGAAATGTGGTATAATCATCTTCCTGTTGTTCAACATTTTAGAGTCTTTGGTTCTCTATGCTATGCATTAATTCCTAAACATCGGCGCAACAAGTTGGGTGCTAGGAGTCAGAAATTTATTTTCTTGGGATATTCTACTACTTCCAAAGCTAATATATTGTATGAAGAGGAGAACAAGAAGTTCATTCTTTCCAGAGATGTTATCTTCCTTGAATCATATCAAAGTAATTCCACTATTGATAAACAACTAGCTCATTTGGAGAAATTTGCATATAAGAAGTTCTATTTTGAATCTGATAATGTTGTTCCACACACTAAAGGGGGGGTTCCCATTCTAGATCAGTTTGTGGTTCTTCCATATTTGACTCATGAGAATGTTATTGCTGAAGAAAATTTGGATGATAGTAATGTTTCTGCAGGACTAGAAATCGCTCTTGAAGAGCCTATTCTTGAGCCTGTTTTTCAAGATGAGAAACCATCACAAACATTTCAAAAACCTTTACAAAGATCTACACGTGCTCGAAAAGTTCCAATGATTTGAAATCTTGGGAAAAACTTGTAATTGCTATGCAAGCTCCTTGATCCGTTAAAACATGCTTGGTTTTATCTCATTTACCCAGTTATGCAAGAGGTTTATGTGTCATGTGTGAGCAAATTATAAGTTAATTAGGTGCTTAAATAACATGAATCAATAGTTAATATTGTAGACATAACACACAATACACTCACAACACAAAACTGATTAAGGAATTCACCCTCCAATACTGGGCTACATCTCCTAGGACCTCCTTCAATGGCTAGGTCATCTTTGGAATTATTGGTCAAATTTATGATTACAAGCTTTTGATCTACTCCAATGGCTTTGCAGACTACACCATTGGGTTCATAGGACCCAGAAACCCCAAAAATGACTATTATATCTCAGACAACTTACTCTGGATGCACTGTGTTGGGCCTTCTCCACTGGTGGCCCTGGGCTTCATTAACTTCAACATCGAAATATCATACACACAAGTTCTCCTTTACCTCTACAGCCTACACCAATGCATTCATAATGTCCAAATTAGCCAAGAACACCTCTTTCTGAGCTCAATTTGGTTGAAAATTGACTTCTCTATGGCTCAGTCAGTCTTTTCCTAGAAAAGCTCTGCTAAATCTAGAATGACTTTAGTTAGTGCACTAATTTTGGAGGCAAGCCAAAATTTGGGTACATCGCCAAATCTGTCACTAGATTAAATGCATAGTTAAAATGCACTTATGTACTTTAAACTTAGATTAATTAATTTAATATCGTAATTAGCGCAAAATGCAATCTTAACTTCTGACAGTTTAATGGGTTGTTCACATGTGATAATCATTGCATTAATTGTTGTGGTCGAAACCATTAGAGCTAACCATTGAAGGTTATGGTAATTTTCACATGCGGATTTAATGTCATGGAGTAGTTAGGATAGTCGTCAGAGTAACGCAACTTTGACCACGTTGTGTTCACATGCCATGACACTAACTGTCCTGGTTTTGTATGGTTGGAGCCATCGGATAAACACCAACTATTTGCAGTTAAATAAATTTGTGTTCACATGGGGGGAGGGCTAGCTTGTGGGATGGCCCTCCCCTAACCGCCAACCTCCATAACTTTAAAATTTAAATGTAAATGGAGATGTAACATGGTAAGAACCACGATGTAGAGGAAAAGGTTAAGGCGTTGGGACGGTAGGCCGGAGGTCGCAGGTTTCACCCAACCTCCAACCAAAATTTTGCTCCAATGTATATACCTCCAACCCAAACTTTGGGAGGTGCCACATGGCAGCCTTCGGGCTTTCCACGTGGCATTCTTCCATTGGTCTAGAAATGGACCAATAGAAACGTGCCAACACTTCCCGGTACAAAGCAACCAAACGATGCCACTTGTCCATCCATGATTCACCATTGACCAATGTTGACCATGCCTAGTCACCTGCCACGTTAGTAGTATGGACTGCTGACTATGCAGTGACTAGGCATTTGTTTTTGCAAATTTCACCTATTTAACAAAGCGATCAGAACACAATAATTTTCTCATACGAACTCGGTTTTCGACGAAACGAGTTGAATTATGATTGTTTTTTCGAGATGAAGGTGCTTGTTCAGGTTTTGAGCCACTCTAAGAACTTTGACGTTTAAGCTATTTCTTGCCCCTAATCCAAATTCTGATCACTCCTTCCCACTAATGGGCTTTTGGACCCACAAAAGTTGGTTATTTGATGAGGGCTAAACACTCTTCCCCTTCCCAAGTTCTATCAATTGATTCTTCTTGAAAGGTCTCCCTAACAACCACTTGGGTACACTAACATGCCTTGCATTGGAAATGGTTATGTCCCTCAACCACTGTTCTCCTGCTGCTTTTGACTCAATCCAACACTTGTTATACAATTGTTGGATGCAAAATACCTTTTTTCTACCACATCAATCCCTCAGTGCTTGGAAAACTGATACAATATGATAGCCTTCCCATTGAGAATATTGGCATCAATACACACAACAATCTACAATGGCTGAAAATTTTGGCATCTCGTCCACTTTCTGCTTCTTGCCAATATCATCCTCTAGTTCAACATGCTGCTCATGTCATGATTTTGAGAATAAAGGCTAATCATGAGAATATTTCTCAAGAATGGACCTTCCACAATCCTGTAACATCTTATCATAAGAAACATCCATTAAATGGAAAAACAAATTATGCAAGAAATTGTAAATTGACGACCTCTTCTTTTTCTCCTACAAAGTAGCAATTGTCACATCATGTAATATCACCACGTACTCTTGCATCTTGGTGTACAGATCATTGATTAAACACAATTCGACAAAACATCATCGACCAAACATAAGTAGATAAACATGCTCCAACAATTGACTTGACTTAAGAGCCAAACATAATCATGTATAGAAACTTGACGATTCTTTGCATAAACAACGATAATTCCACATTCTCATGCAGTAATCCGTCAACTTCTCCCTTTCATCTTTGGAGACAAAATAAACTCTTCCAAGTCGATATGACATACATGTGCCAATAATTGACACAATTCACCACTCATGCATGTATCTAAACATAATGAAACTAGCAACAATTCCATTGTTCACGTACACACTAATTGTCATGTATGTGTACAATTCTTCAACTCTCCCTCAAGTACAACACAAGTACAATAAACCCAAAAGCATGTATGGGTACATAAGAGTTGAATTGACAAATTTGCTGCAAGTGATGTGACTAACATACTCAACTTTCACACACCATGGCGAAATTATGCAACAACAAGAATGCTTTCAAAATAATTGCATTCACCTACAAACTTGAAACCATAAATTGCATTCTTTGTTGTATTAAAGTGAGTCAAACAAAACTCTACTTTAAACATCTTGCATCATACAATTGCAACATACATTCAACAGAAAAAGTAATGCATTCATAATACAAAGAAATGCATTTATCAACAAGTCAAACTAGTATTGTAATGCTTCAAGAAAAACATCGTTGCATATAAGTGATTTATTTATGAAAATCACTTTTACAAATTACCCAATTATGGGTCTATGCAACTAGTGCAAATGAAAATTTACAGACTTCAGCTGGAAAAATAGTCCGCCCATTTCTTACCCAACCAGGTGAATGAACCCTGTATTTGAGCTTTCTCTTCTTCTGCAGCTGTTTCAAGGATAGTCACTTCCTCTTCTAGTGCTTGCATGATATTCTTGCCCTTACCAAGATGAATATGCCGAAACAATTTCCAACACTTCTCAACCCAATTTCCATTGATATTGTAGTGAGTACAAAAGTTATTTTGAGCTCCTCTTGGCTCACTTGCATTTATCTTTGGATGAGATTTTCTCCTTTCAGTCTCACTACGAATAGACATAAATATATTCTCGATGATTTCTTTCTTATTTTCGCACTTATCTACACGATGGTTAGATGAAAGGCAAAAAATACTTGGAAACATTTTCCTTAACACGTTATTCAAAGCCACGTTTTGTTTTCCACCATAAAAAGCATTCGATCTCTAAGCACTTGAAATTAACATTAGTCAAATTAATAGAATACTTATACCTCTTTTTGGAGTCTTTTGGCTTATGCCTCGTGCATGAAGAACTTGCATGGAAAGAAGAACTTAGATTTGTTCCTCAACTTTTTGATCTCTCTTTGGAGATGTTTTTCTCTTCAAGTCCTCCTTTCTCTTATGGAGCCAAGCAGGCACCATTTCTAGATGAAAATCCCAACACCTTGCCTCCTCAACACCTCTCTTATGGCAGAAGGAAAATGATACCCACGCGTTGTCGCTATAAGACCATTCTTACTTTGCAACATAGCCTAAGCCTTCATATTTAGGCCTCTCCTTGACCTAAATTGGATTTTTAATACCTTGTTGGTTTTTTCCAAGGCCTCCTCCCTTGTACCCCATCTTAGTCAAGAGTTTAGATGCAATGCCTTTACTATATTTTTCAAAGGCTACAAATGAATTTATATCAATACTTCCACATAAGGAAGAAGCATGTAAATTATTACCATTTTCTTCATCTTTTGATTGACATACGAAGATGTTTTGAATTACCTTTTTATTCGAGATGTGTCCTCTTGGACCCTTCAGCTTTCTTCTTTCAGCTCCTCGGATTTGGGTGCTGATAGAACCTCATCTTCCACATCATGTGAATATATGGTACAAACTTGTCCATCTATCTTCTCTGAAGGACTTTATACACTAGCATCTTGCATAGTAGTCGTAGAAAAGCATGAATATTTTGGAGAAAATAGTGGTTTAACACCACTCATATTACCTTCTTCCCTTGAAGAACATTCTCCTCTTGAAGGTCTAAATCCTTCACCTTGAAAATTGGTATTCCTCTCTTCATAGAGGACTTTCACCATTTCTACCATGTCTAAGAAAGCCCTTCTAAAAGCCTTCACATCCTCTGATATTCTTTGAAGTTCTCCTCCTTGGACATTCTTTGTTTGAAGCTTCTACTACAATTTGAGGTAGAACTTGGTGATAGAGATTGAAACAATCTTTCTCTCCTTTCCAAAACCTTCTCCTCAATGAGCTTCAAAATGCATTTACTTGCAAACAACAGTAAATTCCCCCTTGCACAAGGCAAAACCATGCTCTAATACCAACTTGATCTGAAATCTTGGGAAAGACTTGTAATTGCTATGAAAGCTACCTTATCAGTTAAAACATGTTTGACTTGTCTCATTTACCCAGTTATGAAAGGGGTTTATGTGTCAAGTTATATGTCTTTTATGTGTCATGTGTGAGCAAATTATAAGTTAATTAGATGCTTAAATAACCTGAATCATCAAGTAATATTGCAGATGTAACACACAGTACACTCACAACACAAAACTGATCAAGGAGTTCACCCTCCAGTACTGGGCTACATCTCCTAGGACCTCCTTCAATGGTTAGGTCATCTTTGGAACTATTGGTCAAATGTCTAATTACAAGATTCTTCTCAATTCCAATGGCTTTGCATACTGCACCATTGGATCATAGGATCCAAAAACCCCAAAAATGACTATTAGATCTCTAAAAACTTACTCTGGCTAAACTATGCTGGACCTCCTCCACTGCTAGCCCTGGGCTTCATTAACATCAACATCGAAATATCATACACAAAATTTCTCCATTACCTTTGCAACCTACACCAATGATTTCATAATGTCCAAATTAGCCAAGAACACCTCTTTCTAAGCAAAATTTGGTCGAAAATTGACTCCTCTATGGCTTAGTCAGTATTTTCCTAGAAAAGCTCCACTAAATCTAGAATGACTCCACTTAGCACACTAAGATTGGAGGTAGGCCCAAATTTGGGGGCACCACCAAATCCACCGCTAGATTAAACTCGTAGTTAAATTGTGCTTATGTGCTTTAAACTTAGATTAATTAATTTAATCTCATAATTAGCACAAACTGTAGTCTTAACTTCCAGTGGTTTAATGGGTTGTTCACATGTGATAACCATTGCATTAACTACTGTGTCCAGAACTGTCGAAGTTGACCGTTGAAGGTTATGGTATCGTTCACATGCAAAGTTAATGTCGCAGAGTGGTTAGGATAACTGCCAAAGTAACGCAAACTTGACCACGTTGTGTTCATCACGATTTTGTATGGTTGGATCCACCGAATAAACACCAATTTTTTGCAGTTAAATAATGTTGTGTTCACATGGGGGGAGGGCCAGCCTACGGGTTGGGCCTCCCCTAACCACTAACCTCCATAACATTAAAACTCAAATGTAAATGAAGACGTAACATGGTAAGAAACCACGATGTAGAGGAAGTGGTTAAGGGGCGGGGATGGTAGGCTGGAGATCATGGGTTCGACTCGACCTCCAACCAAAATTTTCCTCCTATGTATATACTTCCAGCCCAACCTTTGGGAGGTGCCATGTGGCAACCTCTGGGCTTGCCACGTGGCATTCTTACATTGGTCTAGAAATGAACCAATAGAAACATGCCAACACTTCACTGTAAAAACCAAGCAAAAGATGCCACTTGTCCATCCCTGATTCATCACTAACCAACATTGACTTTGCCTAGTCACCTACCACGTCAACAGTACAGACTACTGACTGTGCAGTGACTGGGCATTTTTTCTTGCAAATTTCGCTTATTTAGCAAAGCGATCAGAACACAATAAATTTCTCATGTGAACTCGCTTTTCAACGAAACAAATTGCATTAGGATTGTTTTTCCCAGATAAGCGTAGTTATTTAGGTTTCCATCCATTATGAGAACTTTGATTTTTGAGCTATTTCTTGCCCCTAATCCAGATTCTAATCATCCAATAAAATATGATGATTTTGAAATAGGAATGTCTTCTAAAGGTGATTTAGGTAATGTTTCTCATGACTGTGAATTCAATCATTGTATAGTTAGTGAACCTAATTGCTTTGAAGAAGGTGCTAATTGTGATGAATGGAAGAATGCAATGCAAAAGGAATATGATGTACTTATTAAGAATGAAACTTGGAGATTAGTGGATCCTCCTGTAGGTGTCAAACCAATTGGTTACAAATGGGTGTATAAGATCAAATACAAAGCATATGGTTCTCTTGATAAATACAAGGCAAGACTTGTAGGAAAAGATTACGCTAAGAAGGAAGGCATTGACTACACAGAGACATTTGCTCCTACAACAAAATGGGGCACAATTAGAACTTTGTTTTCTCTTGCAGCTCAGAATAGTTGGAAGATACACCATATGGATGTTAAAACAACTTTTTTGAATGGCGATTTGAAGGAGGATGTTTATATGTTTCAACCTAAAGGTTTTTCTATTAAAGGAAAAGAGAAAAAGTTATGAAAATTGGTTAAGGATTTATATGGACTAAAACAAACATCTCATGCATGGTATGAAAAGTAAACTAAACACCTTCTCAAGTTGACTTATAAGTTATTTGATCTGGATGATGTAACTCTTTTTGTTAAGAAAATTGGAAAGTTAGTTATATATTTGGTTGTGTATGTAGATGATTTTATTATCACGGGAAATAATGATGACTATATAGCATCCGTTAAAACATGCATATTGAAAGGTTTTTACATAACATATTTGGGTTTATTACATTATTATTTAGGGGATGAATTTGATCAGAAACCCAAATATATTTTCTTTTCTCAAAAAATGTATATTGGATAGCTATTGGACATATTTGGGATGTAGTTTTGTAATCTTGTCTCTACTCCTATGGAGCAGAATTTGAAGCTTACTTCCACTGAAGGAAGTATGTTTGAAGATCCAGTAAAGTACAGGGAACTTGTTGGAAGATTGAATTTTCTAACTACTACTCGACCTGACATAGCTTGTGTGTATGGATACTTTCTAGGTTCATGCATAATCCATGTGAAGGTCATTGGAATGCATCAAAGAGAGAGCTCAAGTATTTGAAAGGCACTCGAACATATGGCATCAAATACTCCAAATTTTTAGACTTCCATCTCACCAGCCATTCAAGTTCTGATTTTGATGGAGATAAGGAGAATGGAGTCTCTACTTCTAGTTATTTGATGAGTCTTGGATCAGTAGCCATCAGTTGGAGATGACACAAGCAATTTGTACCTGTTAATTCTACCACCGAAGATGAATATGTTTTAGCAGCTCAAGCTACAAAAGAAATCATTTCGCTTTGCAAAATAATTGAAGACTTGTAGAAGAAACAAAAGGCTTTGACTCCACTACTCGTTGACAACTCTTCTGCAAATCAGCTGGCTAAGAATCCCAATTTTCATGATCAAAGCAAGCATATTAACACCAAATATCACTTGATTCGACATTATGTAGAGGCCAAAGTTATTCATCTAACAAATTGTCCTACTTCAGAGTAGATCACAAACACATTTACGAAGCCACTGGGACGTGGAAAGTTTGAAAAGTTCAGAATGTTACTCGGCATGTCAGATGTCCCTTAAGATTAAGGGGAGAATGTTAACCAATCCCTCGGGATTGTTATTATATATTGTATAATATGTAATTAGTTTTACATTCCATTTTTATGGTTAATAAGTTACCAAGACACAAATGTCTTGTACCTAGATTGCACATGTATAAATAAGTAATTTTATCATTAATATGACACTCATTCATTGTTCTCTTTCATTGTGGATTTTATTTGGGCTTGTACAAAATTGTGGTTTCTTGTCTACAACAAGTGCATGAGTACACTGAGTAGATGCACAGAGATATTAACAAGATTGTTGCTTCTATTGGGTCATCTCAAACATTTAATTTCCTTGTTTCACTATCCATATGTCAAAAGCTAGTTACACTCAATGGAAGAGAGAGAACTTTTAGTTATAAGGATTCAATTGTCCTTGAGACAAGCACAAATTTGGATGGATACAAGAGTGGTTAGGACATATATGTCTCATGGAGATAGATTATAAAGAAACTCCATATGGTATAATGGTGTTGGGTGCATGTATGAATCTGGTTTACATTTTTTGGAAAACAAGGAACCTTTGGGATAAAGAAAAATAATTTGATGGAGGGCTTTATATTTTAGTTCTAGATCAAGTTATTTGAGGGTTTAAACATTATTCAATCTAGCAATAAAACAAACCCTTGATTGAGCTCATTTATAACCTGAGGTTATCTAGGAGATCACAGTATGTTTAAAAAAGAGGCTCCATGGAGCCACTTTTTATTAATAAAGGATGGTTTTAGGAGTTTGATCAGGATGGAAGAGCTCAATTCTAGCACCCAATAGCTCGACCAACATGCCAAAAGTTCATCCCAACCACATAGGAGCTAAATCTCTAGATTTCTAGGTAGGTTTTCTACCATCTTTTACTTGTTCCATTGCTTTTCTTGCAAATAAAAAATTAAATTAGTTTTAGATGAAAACCCACATAAAAAAACCACATAAAACCACGAAAAAAAGCATAGAAAACTAATAAAATTTGTGTGAACTTAATTATGTAATTTTAAATTATAATCTTTAAAAATAATTAACATCAAATATAACGACCATAATTTTTTATTAATTTTGGAAATTAATTTATCAAACTTTTAAAAATGAAATATATATATATATATATATGGAAAAAATTAAAATTATTAAAAGTTTAGTAAATTAGAAAAAAAATAAAATAATAATATAATAAATTTTAAATTAATATTTAATTTAAATATATGTTAAAAATGTAATAAAATATAAAATATCAATTTAATAACAAAATAAATATTAAAATAATAATAGAATATAAATATAAATATTATATCTAATAAATATCATATTAATTTTAGCCATACCAAGCATATAATTCTTCATTTATATTGGTTTATAGTAATAACAAGTATGACATGTATATAAAAATACAGTATTCTTAGTTCAAAATTTTATTATTACTCATTACCATATAAATTTCACTTAATATAAAATGAGAAATTATTTTATTTTTTATTTAATATTTTTTAATAATAAATATAGTAATTTGTTCTTAAAAAATAACGACTTAAAATAAATTATGCTCTTCAAGCAACTCCATCCCTATGGCTCTCAATTTATAGCTGGGAATGTTTCCAATTGAATGTCACATTGAATGTCTCTAAACCGCATTTGCCTTCTCATTTCATGTAAGGCCTGCAACAAATTCTTCACCCAACGGGCGAGCTCTCTGAATTTACTTGGCGTACAAGGGAATGCAATACTAGGTGTATTTTCATGTTGGATGACAACATTTGTCAATAAATATGACAAATTCCTTCTCTGTTAACCACCTAGAAGGGAACTCTATTCATATTGTCAATACCGGGAGTTGTCGCTACAAGAATAAAATTGATGGCTTAAATATATTATTAATTAAGATCGTGACAACCCTTTGGGCCGTTTTATTCCAATTTAACTTAAGGATTAATGTATCCCCATCCTCCATTATATTATACCATCTATACATCACGGAATGAAATTGAATGATTGATTGCCTCGATCTAGGAGAAGAACACGTTGTTCAAGACATGCTCCTTTGTTGGCATGTTTGTCTATAATTTGATTATTCTCTCTTTTAATATGGAAGAATAATATAGAGTCATATTCTTGGAGTTGTCTCCTAATCTGAGTATCCAAGGGAGATGATTTTTTCTCAGTGGAGTCTTTGACTTTGTGAAATTTTATGAGTCTTTGACTTTGTGAAATTTTTGAATGATTAACAATGAATCTCGCATTACAACAATTTGGTGAATTCCTCTTGCTAATGCTAACTTCAGACCTTGCCAAAGAGATAATGTTTTGATCTGGTTATTGGAGGATTTCCCCAACCCCATGCAAATTTAATCTATATTTCTTCATTGGGACAATAAATTACCCCTCTAACTCGTGCCTCCCCCAATTATATAATATATTTTAATGAAATAAAATTTTAAAATTTTAACCAATTCATACTAGTAAATATTTTTCAAAATTCCTAGAATATTATAATTATATCTATAGTTATATAGTACACATATATAATTTCTAAAATTTGTTTGATTAATGGACATTTTCTTTTTATGAATTTTTAATATTTTTAATAATTTAAATTATTGAAATTTTGATAAAAAAAATGAATATTAAATTTTATTTTATTGAAAAAAATGAACTCATTAAAATATTCAAATGTTCATGTATTAACTTAGTCTTATTAAAAGAGTAGAACATAACTATATTAAAATGGAAACATGATGGAAGGTGCATTTTAAAAGTGTGGTTATGCTAATAGATACTTTAGTAAACTAAATAAATATTCTTTAGTTTGTAAGTATGATGAAAAATGTCTTTTAAGTGTGGAAGCATCAGGCACCACATACTTTAGCCAATCAAAGCATTATTCCTTAATGGGGTTCTCATAAAATATGATGTTAGGACAAGATAAAAAAAAAATGCATTTTTCTTTAATGGGTTGACAGAAAAAATATATGATGTTAGGATAAGATCGAAAGTGTAAGTGAGTGAGTGAGTGTGCGTGCATGCGTACGTACGTGTGTGTGTGTGAGAGAGAGAGATCTAGTGTATCTGTCTGTGTGTGAACTTTTATTAAACATAAATAAACAAATGTTTGTAGTGGATTATATGTGTCATAGATATACCAAGAACTGAAAAATACCTTATAGTGTTTTGGAAAAACATGAGGTAGGATGTTGTAATGAGAGAACCCATATATATATTTTTATTAATAAAATATTTATTATATTTTGTGTTGGTTTTTATTAATAAAATTAAAAATTATTATAGTTAAGGAATAGTATAATAGGAAAAAGTAAATTATGGATCTAGTGTGTCTGCATTGTAAATTAAACTATCTACAATCCAATGGAATATGAGATGGTGGAGGCCTAAGGCATTATGATATTCAACATATATACTTTAATAAATAATTAATTATATTTTCTATATTATTTTTAAATGAAATAAAAAATTATGATAATTTCATCTCTTATTCAATGTCAAGTTTCAATAATGCATTGATACATATAATAAATATGTGATGAAAAGTGCATTTAAAGTGAATATAAACATTTTGTCTTTTTTCTAATGTACCAAATTGTTTCATTATGTAGTTTTTTGTACCATGAACATTGTCTTCATGTGCTTGAACATAGTATGTCATGTGTCAAAGTCAAACATTATAAGAACTTTTCTTATGGAGTATTTGGTTGGCACAAAATTTTATTAGTTTTGGAGATAGTTTTATTTTTTTTTTACATATATTTTACATATTTATGTTCTATGAATAAAAAGCATTATTTAGAAACGGGAAAAAGTGTCACGTTAGATTTGATCAATTCTTTCGGTTGTGTTTACATTAAACTCAATACTTTGGTTGATAAATGATAAGAAAAGGGACTATAAATTTTAGGAAGGCTATATTATTCTACTTGAATTGAGAAATGGTTTTCTTGTTAACATTCTTTAGTCAAAAAAAAAAATTCTTGGATTCGTTTATATGTATTATATGTACTAGTTTTATTTCAATTCTAAAGGTCTATGATGGAAGCTTATACGGCTTAGACGTCTCTTACATACTTAAAATAAAACTCTATTGCTTATATTTCTCTATACTTTGATTGTCTTCTATTCATTAACTCTATAACTCTTACATTCAATCCCCTTTCAACTAAATTTATGCATAGCCTTCTCTCATATTACCCTCATCCGCACGTCATTCAAGTATGGTCACATGGTTGAGCTCGTCAAAGATATCATAGCCCAACTAGAGTTCCTGTTCCAATAGTAGATTCAGGCTATGATGCTAGTAGGAGTGTTAGAGGCAATATTTATGTCTTGGTTGATGATGTTAAAAAGAGTGGGCCATCTTCACCTGTCACAAGTACACCTCCTACATTTTTAGATCCTCTTTAATTTTATGTTTTTATGTATTGAAATTGTCTTTAATTTTTAAATTTCCTTCTATTTATGGGTTTAAATTTAATGTATATTTTATTATGTTTAGTTTGTTATATATGTGAAATTATGTTTATGATTTGTAGAGCCTGAGCGGGGCAAAGTTGAGGGTGACAATGCAGCATCAATCCCTCCTTCTAATGACGCCATGGCCACTATCATGCTCAAGGATGTTAGGGCCTAGCATGCATGGCTTACACAAGAGTTGGGTACACTGCCTACTCACTCACATACTAGACATAGCTTGACTTTGATGTTGAAGAGCATAAATAAATTAATCTAGACCTACCAGAGGGAGGGTCCACATGACGACCTCCTACATGTGATACATAGGACTAAGAGGCAAGATGTTAGAGGCATATAATCCTAGGAGGTGGTGAAAGCCACCACGAAGGACATTAATATGCGTGGTGAGTTGTTTCACATCCCTCCAGGCCACTATACTAGACATCATGTTTTGGTTCCACTCATATATTTTTAGAATGTTGATGTGACTCCTTGTGTTTATGATCGATTCGTTTGAGCTTGGGGCTAGTTCCCCCAAAATGACCAAGTCCCTCTTTACTTTGTCTGGCATGTATATGTAGAGATCATGGTGCATATGAGGACATACTACGTCAACATCGGATTAGAGGTTTATGGACCTGAAAGGGGACATAGCTATGATCATCCCAGGGCTTGTAGGGGCCCTGGACATGTAGCACTACGTTAGAGATTGGTGCCACTACTGTCTTACAGCGTGGTATTGTCGACGAATCTAGAGGAGCCATCACAACTCAGCTTTGAGGTGAAGGATACCATTTTAGAGAGCATGTGAAACACATTAGCCAGCACGCAGGTCACATAACATGGAGAGATGAACAAACCACCACCATTTCATTGTGACCTACCAGTTCCATTAGTTAATGATTTAGTGCTCGAGCTTCTCCCCCCTGACTAGGTTTCTTCATATTCACGTATGTGCCATGATTCCAATCGTGAGACTTGTAGGGTGTACAATCTACATGACAAAAGTCAAGTACATATACATGAAACTTTTGAATCTTACTGTGAAATGATACATTATTGTATTAATAATTTTGTATCATATTTGTATTTATATTAATAAGTTCATGATAACATGTAGACACATAGCTATATGAATGAGATTTTGAGGCCATTCAAGGGGGTCGTTGATCATCCATAGTAGCCTCCGTCAATGCATCTTTCCATGGAGTCTTTGACACCTCCAGCTCCACCTCATGACACTCACATGGAGGAGAGTCACTATGTAGAGCCACCTAGACTAGTAGTTGAGGTAAAACAAATTATTCCTAAGATTTCAACATTTTTTTAAAGTTATATGCATTCTAATTAATTCGTAGACTAATTATAATTTGTAATTTACATTGTGTAGATAGGCCCAATGCAAATTGGTGTCCAAGCCATAATGATGTGGTTGCATTCATGGGATGTTGGGTATGGAGGCATTGTTGATGTGGGTTCATTGATGTAGGCTCCAATCATTGAGCCATAGGCATAGGAGCACCAAACTCAAATTAATCGGAACCCCATCGCACCTACCTTTCATTTGGACAAGAGGGAGGTTACTATATTCATATGTAATTAAAAGTGGTTCAAAATCATTTATTTTTGTTTTGTTTATTTTGTAAATAATGATAATTGATTTGAATTTGAATGTGTTATATTGCAGTAGTGTGATCTAGATGCCATGTTTGACTAGCGATCACATAGGGGCACTAGTACTTATATCACATAGTTTGTACATTTTCAGGCCCATTTCATAGAGTGCATTCACATGTGATCCAAACTTTGTATATTTTCATATGGATAGTTTATGGATACATAAACATTATTTCATTTTATGAATGCTTATTATTTCAGTTTATGGATGTTCATGTATTGTAATTTGTATATATTTTCATATGGATAGTTTATTGAAACATTCATTATTTCAGCTCATGGATGTTTATTAATGATTGTTTACGGTTCATTAAATTTATTTTATGGAAGCTTATGGATGTTAATTATTTTGCTAGTGTAAAAAAATATCTACATTATAAATTTTATTTAAAGAGATAACAATTTTAAATTAATTAACTAAAAGAATAAAATATATATATATATATATATATATATATATATATATATATATATATATATATTTTACATTTTAGTAATAAATTTTATCATCCATTTCATGAATATTTTTCAATTATATGCTAGACTAATTTTATCTCTGCATGGTATTGAAAAATGCAAGGTTATAATAAATCCAAATGTAATCAACTAAAAAATCCATGGTATAAGATTTAAGAATTATGTAGTACTCTCCATCAAGCCATGAATATGGAATTTACAAGATTCAAGAAGTAAGAGTATTATTTAGTCACCATCAAGCTGAGAACATGGAATCTACAACATTCAAGAAGTAAAATTTTACAAAATGTTCATTTTGATTTCTAGTTTCATGTACTAAGAAAATAAGTACAATCATACTATGATGAAAGCCACTTTGATACTTAAAATGAACTAAAATATGCTTCATATTGGCTTGTAGAAAGTGTCTTTTAGTGCAATCAATATATTCTATTACAATGATTTTAATAGATTATTTGAATTTTAAACTCATCCATATTATAATAAAAAATCTATATATGGAAATTTATGCAACCCACCCATATACCATTGCGGTCAAATCTTTTAATATTACATTAATAAGTTACTTGAAATTTTGAACGATTCTACACATTCAAAATGCTACTAATTATAAGAAATTTTAATGGTTAGAAGAATATGGTTTCCATAATTGTGTTTATTGTATCATCATGAATTACATAAAAGGCTTAAATTAAGATCTCTAGTATTATGAATTATTTAAAAAATTTTCAATGTTTTTCTAAATAAGTTCAAAATCTCTTTGACTCTTTTATGACTGCTTCCTAAATTTTCCTAAGTATATATATATATATATATATATATATATATATATATATATATATATAATGTTATAACTAACTTCTAGCATTTCAGCCTATGATATTAAGATGAAAATCCAAAGTTTATTATTAGCCTAATTATAAAATCACTAAGGGACACCAAAAGATGTAAAGACATGTGTACATTGAATATGTCTAATGTTAGTACTTTATCCAATGAACAAAATTCCCATCAATGAAATATATATATAGTAGAAGTAAATGAAAGAGAATCAAAACCCTAAAACACATGTTCAATAGAAAAAAATAAACTCTATTTACCAATTTTATTTTTTAAAGAATTTATTCCTTACCATGTATATAGATACAATTTGTAGAGGTATTTAGAGCTTCCTTGTGTTTGAGCGATTTAATAATTTGGCGAATAATGGATCTTTGGACTTTTAACTTTTGAAGTCACTTGAACACCTTATTTTAATATTATTATTTTATTTATTAAAACGATGGTTGGAAATGAGATATCATGAAGAAAAAATAAAAATAAAAACAATAATTGAATTTTTTTTTTAACTTTTAAAGTTGAAGTAATTCTATTATTGATATTTTTTTATATCTTTTAAGAAATTATCATTTTTTTAAAGAAAAAAATGCATAACTCAATTGATAATGATAAAATAGTTAAACAAATTAATATTGTTTACATTTCTACAAAAAAATATAAACCTAAGTCATATGTAGTTAAATTTAATATATCAAAAAGAAATTAATGATATGTTTCTATAATTTTATATAATTTTATGATCTTTCCTAAATTTACTTGCTTTTCCAATTGTTTCAATCAATTCCTTATCATACGGTTCAATTAAAAAACCTAAATAAGATTGAATATAGTGGTTTTCGGTTCTCTATTGTGGAAATAATTTATGCTATAAAAGATGTCTTGTAAACAACAAATTAGTTTTATTCAATTTTATTTCTTTTGACATTATCTACAAGGGGTTTGTCATAACATGAGATATATATATATATATATATATATATATATATATATATATATATATACACTTTTTACAATCCAATATCAAGCATGTGTGTGACTCTTTCGATGTTTAATATAAAATTGACACATGACAATTATCAAAATTTCCATTTTAAGTAAAATAACATTATATATCAACTTTATTGTTCTACTAAAATAGATTTTCTAGAACCCATTATGATGTATAACTATAATTTCTTCCATGCTCAACATGAAAACAATACATGACATTTAAAAATATATATATTGAAAGTTTTAATTCAATGTAGATTCCAATCAAATTATGTGTGTGTGTGTTTGTGTCTATATATATATATATATATATATATATATATATATATATATATATATATATATATATATATATGTCAGGCCAAGCAGTAACTCCTCAAAACAAATTGATTCGTATATCATTCCTTTAGGTTGGTCTTTATTATATACATGAGGGAGAGACTATTCACTTCATCTCCTAATGATTGTTCATATTACTTATTATTTATTTACATTATATTCATCCAATCTTGATGATTAGGTGTCAACATTACCCCCTTAATCTGAAGGGATGTTGGTGAGTCCAAGCATCATTCTGAATTGTTCAAGCTTTTCTCTTCCAAGTGCTTTGGTGAAGATGTCTGCAATTTGCTCATTAGTAGAACAATGCGGAGATGGATTGTTTTGGCCTCAACATGATGTCGAATCAGATGATATTTAGTATTGATGTTTGTTCAATCATGCAACTTTGGGTTCTTGGCCAACTTTATTGCAGAGGTATTGTCAGTCATGAGTGGAGTTGATTGTACTTGTTTTACCTGCAAATCTTCAAGAATTTTCCTGAGCCACACAATTTCTTTTGTTGCTTCCGCTGTTGTCACATATTCTTCTTTTGTTGTGGAATCTTCTAGAACTGATTGTTTGCATATCTCTAGGAAACAACTCTTGATCCAAGACTCATAGCATATCCTAAAGTAGATACCCCAGTTTATTTGTTTCCATTGAAGTTTGAATTAGAGTATCCAATCAAGCTGAAGTCGTCCACCTATGTATACTTGATTCCAAAGTCTTGAGTTCCCTTCAAGTACCTTAGAATTCTTTTTGCAGCAGACCAATGTCCCTCACAAGGCTTTTGCATAAACCTGGAGAGGATTCCAATAGCAAAATAAATGTCTGGTCTGGTAGTAGTTCGGTAGTTGAGACTTCCTACAAGCTATCTATACTTTGTTGCATCCTCAATTTCTTTTCCTTCAATAGATGTGAGCTTTAAGTTTTGTTCCATTCGAGTAGTAAGAGGATTGCATTCTGTCATGCCAAACCTATTCAACAGATCTCCAATGTACTTCTTTTGAGAAAGAAATATGGATTTCAGATGTTGGGTTACTTCAATACTAAGATAGTAATGAACATAGCCCAAATCAGTCATTTCAAAACTTTTCCCCAATTCCTTCTTTATGGATGCAATGTAGCTTTCATTATTCCCTGTCATCAAAAGATCATCTACATATGCCACAAGATATACAACTCTTTTGCCAATTGTCTTGACAAATAAAGTTGCATCATCAAGATTGTAATGTTTGAAATTAAGTTTCAGAAGATGCTCAGTTAGTTTTTCATACCAGGCTCGCAGTGCTTGTTTGAGGCCATACAAGGACTTCACAAGTTTGCATACTTT
Organism: Pinus tabuliformis; assembly: GCA_031772625.1. Lineage (NCBI taxonomy): Eukaryota > Viridiplantae > Streptophyta > Pinopsida > Pinales > Pinaceae > Pinus > Pinus tabuliformis. The sequence goes on from CM062819.1 coordinate 329,515,818, forward strand.
ATGTTCATGTCCTTTCACAACAAATCCTTCAGGCTGGGACATAAAAACATTCTCTTTTAGATATCTATTCAAGAAAGGATTTTTTACATCCATTTGATGGACTTTCCAACCGTTCTGAGCTGCTTGGGCAAAGAGTGTCCGGATGGTAGCCCATTTTGTTGTGGGGGCAAAAGTCTCCTCATAATAGACCCCTTCCTTCTGTGCAAAACCTTTTGCCACAAGCCTATCTTTGTGCTTTTCAAGTGAGCCATCAGCTTTATACTTGTTCTTGTAGACCGACTTGCAGCCAATTTGTTTGGTTCCTAATGGAGGATCAAATAGCTTCCAAGTGTCGTTCTTTATGAGGGCATCATACTCCTTTTGCATCACTTCTTTCCATTCATCATGAGAAGCAGCTTCTTTGAAGGAAGTTGGTTCAAAATATGTAGACAAGTTCAATTCACAATCATAAGAAACATCCATATCAACAGGTGAATTAGAGTCATCTACATCACCTCCATTTTTCCGGTTTGAATTTCTAGTTCCTGTCTTTCCAACCTCATCAGGATGAACACTTTCAAGTGTCTTTGTCAGCCACTTTGGGGGACCTTTCTCAGATGGTCCAGGCTACTCCGCTGATTGAATTAGGACTAAATCAAGGTTGATTCTCCCAATTCTATCAATCACATCACTTAAAGCATCATCCTTTGTTGGAGTTTCATGCAGGGGAGAGTGTTCTTCAGAAGAAGATTCCACATGTTGATCTAGTATAGGAATCCCCCCTTCAAGATGTGGAATCTGATTATCAAATTCTTGAAATGATTTTTCTTTTGCGAATCTGTCCAAGAGATCAAGTTGCCACTCAACAACATTGTCAGTTTTGGATGATTCAAGAAAAATTACATCTCTAGATACAACAAACTTTTTATTTACTTCATCATAGAGATGGTATGCTTTGGAGGTGTTTGAAGACCCCAGGAAGATACACTTAGGACTTCTTGCACCAAGTTTGTTTCTATGTACCTTTGGTATCAAGGCATAATAGGTGGAACCAAAGACCCTGAGATGCTTTATCGAAGGAACATGTCCATACCACATTTCATATGGAAACTTGTTTCTAATAGCATTAGATGGACATCTATTCTTTATATATGCAACACATAGAACAACATCATCCCAAAACATCATCTTTACATTTTTGAAGAAGAGCATGGATTGTACCATATTTAAGATTGTCCTATTCATTCTTTCAGCTACACCATTCTATTGGGGATTATAAGGCACAGTTGTTTGATGTTTGATCCCATGTTGGCGAAGATAGTTTTCAAATTAATTTGATGTGTATTCTTCTCCATTATCGGTGCGAATAGACCCAATATGAGATTGTGCATCATTTTCAATCCATTTATGAAAGTTCTTGAATGTTTGAAAAGCATCAGATTTTTTCTTCAATAAATAAACCCAACACATTCTGGTGTAGTCATCAATAAATGTCATCATATATTTATTTCCATTTGCAAAAGGAACAGGCATTGGACAACATAAATCTGAATGAATGAGTTCAAGTTTTCTATGTGCTCTTGAATGTGAATCATGAAAATACTGTTTGCTATGCTTTCCTATAATGCAAGAATCACATTGCTTAAGTTTCCTAGGAATTGTAGGCAAACCAGCGACACCATTTTTCTTCAACAAGCGGAGGTTGTCATAGTTCAAATGTCTAAATCTAGCATGCCATAATAAACTTGATGGAAGTGTACCTTCTTCATAATGAGAATTGTATGAGAAATGTTGTGTACGAGCAGAGGTTCCTTGCAGCTTGAGAAGTCTTTCTTCTTCTATTCCCCTCATGACAAGTGAGTGGTCCAATGCTTTTCTTACTTCAAGATTGCCATCAAACATATGAATGGAGTGACCTTGCTGGCGGATGTGGAGCAAGGACAACAAGTTTCTCTTGAGCTGTGGGAGATATAAAACATGATGCAAAAGAAAGTCTGGAAGACCTGGTAGTTTAAGCCTAATTGTGCCATGCCCTGATGGCTTGATTTTTGATTGGTTTGCAAAGTATACTGCTCCATCAACATTGTCAGTAAATTCTTCAAAAAAATATTTTCTATGAGTCATGTGGCAGGTTGCTCCTGAATCAAGCAACCAATCATTTTTCCAAGAAGCAAGTGAAGCATTAAATAAATCTTCATTTACTCCAATATTACATTGTGCCACAACATAGTGAGCGGATTCAGGTGCTTTACCTTTGTCTGTATCATCAGTTTTACCTTTTTGTTGGTTTCTTTGCTGCTCAATTTTTTCCCATGATAACTTGCATGTAGAGGCATCATGTGATCCATTTCTTTTGCAGCATATGCAGTGCAAATCTGCCTTTTCTCCTTGAGAGTGTATGCCCCCCCTGCCTCTGAAATATCTTCCTCTTCCTCTTCGACCACCTCTTCCTCTTGAAGAATCTTGAACAGGATGCTTTTCTTTATGAGAAAGGCACACAACCTCTTCAGAAGATTCAGGGGTTGTCTTCTTTCCAAAAGCTTTCTCTCTTTCAGCAATTTTTTTCACAAGAGAGTCAAAGGTAATGTCTTTAAGATTTCCATTTGCTTGCAATGACTCAAGATAATTGGAGTAAGTAGGATAAAGTGCCTTGAGAAAAGCGATAAGAGGAATATCCAAATCAATTTTAGTGGCTTGGATATCATGCATTATAGACTTTACTTCAGATGCAAGAGCAAGAGGATCATTATTTTGCAGTTCAAGAGTGAAGAGTTTAATCATGAGTTGAACAACTTCAAGTGCAGAATGTGAGTCATTGAGTTCTTTTAGCTTTTGTAAGGTTTCGAAAGCAAATGAAAATGGTGTAATATGGTGACTCACCTCTTCACTTACAAATGTTGCGATTAATGCATAGGCTTTGTTGTTCTTGTTTTCCCAAATGGCGAGCTCTTTGTCTAATGTAGGCTGTTTTGGCTGTTTCTCTCCATCCCCAATGCACACTCCTTTCCACAACTCATTGAAAATGAGGGTTTGTTTTATCATCCGAGACCACTCAAGATAGTTCTCCTTGCCAGTGAGAACTATTCCCACAATGGATATGATTGAATGCATACTGTAACAAAAAACTTCTGCTGCAAAAGTTTTACTCTTAATGGGAAAAAAATTTAATTCTGATATGTCTGGACAACAAATTCAACTCAACAGCAAATGTCAATACCCAAGAATGTACAATGCATTCAACACTTTATGCCACAGTGCTTTGACCCACAACCTAGTTTAAAAAAAACACTATTCGACACATGGCATTCAACACATTTTATATGCCAAAAACTTCAACTATAGGACCAATGTTACAATATCATAGGAATTGGCATTCAACACATTTTATGCCAAAAACTTCAACACATACACAAAGGCAGTGCTTCCAGCGTACATACAATGTAAAGATATGCCAAAAAACTTCAACACAAACACAAAGGTAGTGCTTCCAGCATACATACAATGTAATGATATGCCAAAAAAACTTCAACACATACAATGATAGCAGTATTATATAATGTAATGAGACCAACGTTATAATACCAGCGTGAATATAATGTAATGAGACCAGTGTTATAATACCAACGTGAATATAATGTAATGAGACCAATGTTATAATACCAGCGTGAATATAATGTAATGAGACTAGCGTTATAATACCACTTCTTCCACCAAGCCCTCAAACTTCGAATAAAATTAACCTGAACAACTAAATCCACCAGAGCAGTTCGATGCACTCAACATCAGCTTAGGTGGTTGCCCAGCATCATTGCGTCCAGGACGATGGCATATAAAACACATAGGATTCGAGGAACTGTCAACTATACATATGGTGATGGCACAAGCTCAGAGACATTAAGCCTTGGTACAGGAGAAATGCATTACTCTCACGGTCATGGAGATGATATTCCAATTCTGTAAGATTTGCAAATACACTGAAGCCATCCCTCTCTCAACGCAACACCGTTCATTCACGCAGGTATGGGAACTTTTTCTAAATTTAGGTAGCAAGAAAACAGTGGATAGACTGCATAGTAGGTACGCAGAGAGGTAGTGGACAAACTGCACAGTAGGTACACAGAGAGGTAGTGGACAGACTGCGCAGTAGACAGAGAGTATAGTAGACAGAGGACAAAGAGCATAGTAGGCAGACTCCACAGGGGGCAGTGGACAGACTGCAGAAGGGAGTTACAACTAATTTGGGAGCTGGCTCTGATACCATGTCAGGCTAGGCAGTAACTCCTCAAAACAAATTGATTCGTATATCATTCCTTCAGGTTGGTCTTTATTATATACATGAGGGAGAGATTGTTCACTTCATCTCCCGATGACTGTTCATATTACTTATTATTTATTTACATTATATTCACCCAATCCTGATGATTAGGTGTCAACATATATATATATCTATATATATATATATATATATATATATATATATATATATATATATATATATATATATATATATATATATAGAGAGAGAGAGAGAGAGAGAGAGAGAGAGAGAGAGAGAGCACTCAAAAAACAATGTAAATTTGTTTTGATTCTAAATCTATGGGGTTCACAGAAGGATCGTATCCCTAAAAATAAAACCTCCTTGAAATTTGAAAAACTTTAGAAATTTAAGCACCTCAAGGAACCTAAAGCTTATAACATATATGCCATTATGAATCCATCTATCTGTAAATATACTTTCATATGCCTTAATTCTATGCTTCATTCCTACAATAATTTTGATTTTATTTCTCTATGATTTTATTCATAATAGTTAATATTAGAGGGAAACATTTCACTATGAATTTGATTCACATTCAAAATTACAAAAGTACTTAATTGTCACATTTCTAAATTAAAAAATTCACGTGTTGATCTCTTAAACTAGATTAAATTGCACTTGATTGCTATAGACTCAGCTTAAGTGACTACCATTTGCATCATATACTCATCTGGACAATGGGTGATAGGAATGAAAGTCTACGTAATACATTCATAGTTAGGTTATTTCATCTTCCATCTCCTTGGTTGACCTTCCTTTGCTTTTATTTCTTCCATCTCCTTTGATCACCTTACTGCGCTTTGATTTCTGTGAGACTGATTTGAGCTACTACTACTAGATGATTGTATTGGAAAGATACATATTGGGGCATAAAACTCTATAAATAATTTAACCACCTTGTTCTTCAAACTTCCAAAAAAATTATCCATCACATCCATGTCACCAATTTGGTATGTGAACTATCCATCTTCATACGGTCACACCAACCTGCTTTTTACCTGTGTGCATCACATTAACTAGTAGGCCATGTTCTCTTCATTTCCTCAAGGGGCGGTGGCAAAAAATACATTACCTACAACCAAAATACAAAATAACATGTATTAGTTATACACTCGAAATTCCAAATTATAAATGGAATTGTTAATGATGGACGCCACATACCTTCTTTTACAACGCCATAGACTTGATCATGAACAAGTGAAACGATGACCTCTTAAGTGTGCACCTCTTACCACATCAGTTATGCATGAGGTCCCCTTAGATTAAGACAAACATATTTCCATCCTTTCATGTACCTATGTTTATCACATTGATGAAGTCTACATCCATCTACACCAATGAAAAACTCACAAAAACATGTGAGTTTTCTTATTTTGATGGAAAATATTCCCCCCGTGTCTTTACTCCAAACTAAGTGTAATTCCCTTGTTCCTTCTATAGTATTACAATACCAAAGAATGGATCTATTCACATCATCAAGTTCAACATTCTAGAAGAACCTATGCACAAGCATAATAAAATTGTGACCTTCATGTCCTCAATGAGACCTACAACAATTTACCACCTTTACTGATGATTTGAGTCGATTTTCATCATGAATAATTTGGTACCTCCTAAGTGCTCATTTCACACAAACACTTTCACCATTACGCTCACCCTTTCCATGTACCATTTCAAAAAATCTCCAAGTATGTTGAATTTTTGTCTTCTTGTGCAACCGACTCAACCAATAAAAATTGTGTGTTAACTTGAACAACCCTACACAACCATCTAACCATATCCAAGGCTTTCTGAATGATATGTCATTCTTTTTAAATGATCTATAAATTAGGCCAAAGCAATGTTGCATGAACAATGTGCCATGCTTACGATCATTGTTGATGTAGAAGTGATACTCCTTAATCACATCACACGACTCATTAGTGCTAGGTGATAATGCATGAAGATGGGTTATACTTTTGGGCCAAATGAGGTGATGAAATTTCAAAATTTTACTCTTTTATCAAATTAAAGCCCTGAAAATTCATATAAGGTTGTGAATTTCGATTCGGAGTAAAAGGGACAATTTTTGGAGAATTATGTTGTTGTCCTAATGATATTTTTGCAAAAAAATTAGTGTCGTATAATCTGTCAAATTTCCATTAAATTAAATGCTTGTCCTTGCAAATTTTCACACATCTTAAGAGGTATGTGTGTGTTCACATAGAGTAACTTAGTATAAAATGTGTAATTTTAATTTCTTTTTATATATGAGCATGATCTACAGAGAGAGAACTAAGTTATAAAAAAAATTATGCAAAATTATATTTTTTATTATTTTTCGAAGTTAGCAAAGTAGTATTTCAAGTACATTTTGTAGACATGTGTTCACATAAGATTTTTTTCAACTATTTAAATAAATTAAAAAACCAAGAGTACCCTTTTTAAGAGGACTTATAAACAAAGATAGTGGTATTTGTTCTTAATTGCTGTGTATATTTTATGTTATTTATTTTTTATTTAACCCCTTTGAAACTGTCCAAAATAAATTCAAGCATTATGTTTAAAAGAAATTAGATGAAAAATATCATATGAATTTTAAAATTTCAAAATCAAATGTCATTGGATAGATGACTCTTTCACAAATTCAATGTGATCAACTCCACCACCTAAGGACAAATTCTGCCTTAAGTCCGTCATGGTACAAAATGGTGTTGTAGAGAAATCTATAGAAAGGGAGCTAAAACACTATTTTTTAGACCCTCGATAGCTTGATCGATCATTGAAAACACTTTATTGAGCACTTGAGATAAAATTTCAAATACCTCGATTGATGGTTTAAGATACCCTTGATAAATCCTTTAGCGTGGTTAAATAGAGGTTCAATTTAGCTTTAAGGCTTGATCTAGCCTCTAGATCAATCTAACTTTAAGGTTTGATCTAGCTTTAAGGCTTGATGGAACCCATATCTCAATTGAGCCAATTTGTTTAATTACGTGCCATGTTGTATTAGCAAGAAATTTCAAAACCATGACTCGATCAATCCATTAGCTCAATTGAGCTCCTAGATAACCTTGGCTTAGACAGGAGCTCGATTGAGGGTTTGCTTTAATGCTCAATTGAGACATATTTAATCCCTCAAATAGCTTTATCAAGGTCTCAAATATTTCTCAATCAAGTGTTTAAATGGTTCGATCGAGCTATTGTTTTTAACCCAAAATTCACCCAAGCTTGCCAAAAAGTGCAACCCAACTTCATGCATAGACCCTACTATCCCTACCATGAACATTCAAATGTCCATGTATGTAAAAACATGTATGAATATGGACACTTAGTCTAAGTCATAGTACTCACTTTCTATCTTTGTTTGAGGACAAAATGTGTAATTCTAAGCAAATTCTACCACTAATAAGGTTGTGCCTAGCTGGAATACTTCGCAAGAATGCTTAAATTTAGATGCTTTCCACCTAGACCTGTGCGAGTGTTTGACATATTTATAGATATGATTCTAAAAATTCCCTATAAATTCTGAAATAGGAATATCATCCTTAACATATTTGATCCTCTTAGGTGCCAAAGTTGAATAATATGGATGATTTACAATGACATAATCATATCGCTTCCATGTGACCATGACTTGTAAAATCCCAAACTGGCTGGGATCAATAGGAAAGTTCCTATGGAACAATGGTAAATCACCACATTCAATGAATCTTCTCCCACCTATACATATTTTCTTGTAAAAAAATCTTCTGGATCAGGGTTATGCACAATATTGATGAAAAAAATACCTCACTCTAGGAGGAGGGTCGTCATGATGATTCTTTTTGTAAAAATCCCAGAATTTATCATAGTGATGTTGTAATTCAATGTGGTATTATAAATAACATGTTTTGCGGATTGTATTAGGCCTAATAAACCATGGTTTAAATTTCTGAAACATGCTTATGGATATCTTGACATGGGGATTATTTTCCTAAAATTCCTCAAACAATGTAAGTTATGTCATTTCAGCAACACACTTAACATGATCTACCTACTCACCTTTATATGGGCGATGTCATAAGAAATTATTTCTATCTGGAATAACATGAGAATGGCTCTCCCAAAACTCTACCACAAGTGGTCTGATTCCTATTGTCAGTCTATCTTGGTAGGATTGTTTGGTGATAAGAGCCAAACAATAATATTCATCATTTTCATTCTCTCAAACCCTGAATTTGGTATGCTTTTGTAATGTTTCTCTCAAGACATTGAGAAATTTTGACATTGTTTCCAACATTTGTTGTCTTGATGTACTTTGTGCAACAATAGTAGTTTTAATTTCCCTACAAGAAGCTTAAACATTAGGTTTCCTTGATTTTCCAAACATAGAGAATGCCTTGGATATATTTTAGTGGCATTCACATGTTTCCTCCTACTTTTAGCATCATAAATACCCAAAAGCTTTGTGGCATGTTTTAGTTTCTTATGTTTGATCAACCCATGTAGTATTTGAGCTCATGAAACAACTGAATGTTTCTCAAAATACTGTCAAATGATGTTACTAACATTATCTCTTATAGTTTCATCAAGGATAAACCCCCCAAGGTCCTCTCTTGTGCTTGCATCCAAATTTCTATAAACCATCCACCCCTTTCCAAACCACTACAACTCCATGTTATACTATCAACTTCAGAGGGCACAACCTATAATTCTGGTGGTTGATTACCTTGATAGGGAACATATTGTTCCTCTAGTACTTGACCAACTTTATAGGGCACATCGGTTTCCTATAATGGTTGACAAATTTTTGGCACATCTTGTTCCTCATGTGGTTGATCAATTTCCATTCTTGCATAATGGAATACAAAATATAAAAGTGAGTGAATCGAAGCAACAATGTTGTGAGTAAAGTAGATTGGGCTACCAATACCTAAAAGGGTGTGTGTGTGTGCTTACCCTTTTATGAGATGTAAGGGGAGAAAATCCCCCTTCAATGGGAGGAAGAATTTCAAATCTTCAGGACCAACATTTTGGGCTAAGTTCTACAATGATGACTATTAAATTGAGTGTGAAGAGATGCCAAGAAGATGTAGTTCATTTTCCCAAATGCCATACAAGTGTTGTTTATTTAGGATGAAAAGAAAAACATGTGCAATAAATGTAATAAATAATGCTATAAAAATGTGAATACACACATTCACGCAATACAAAAATAAAACATTCCTAGACACCTATGCGTCTTGTCCAATCAATGCAAGCCACTAGAACCTTTCTAAAAGCCACCACCAATAGGGGCCTCAAGCCCTTTAGATGGATGGTACTCACATACTTCATGAAAACCAATTATAACGATGGACACTAGGGAGGGCACCAACATCCACCAATCTGATCCAGGTACCATTTCTTCCCACAATGGTCACTTATAGGGTAAGATAATTTACCTAAGACTGGTCACTATGGTACATTTTCTAGACAGAGAATAAGTAATTGTCCCTTGAACAGAATGTGATCAAGTTATAACCAAAGTGGTGGGTAGCTACTAAGTGAGCACCCTAATCATCGTACCTTGGGTTTTACCTCCTCATATCAAGGCATGACTTCTCTTGGGAATTCTTTTATGTCTAGTGATGAAGGGTTTTTAAGCTCCCTACTGTAGGTTTTAACACTGTATAGAAATTACCTGGAAATGAATTCATAAAGAATAGAAAATATACGATGGAAAGGAAAAAAAAATAGACTGAGATTTTCCCCTGGATCCCAAAACCAGGACTACCAGATTGATTTTTCATTATATTCCCTTGAATGTTACAATACATATATATACATGACGAAACATCCATAAAACCCAATCCATTAACACTATATTAGAACATAAATGTAGTTCCCTTTACTGGATCTACAAAATACCATGGGTACAAAACCATCATGCCTGAAACCTTGTGTGAAATCTATGCACAAAACCATAGGTAGGTCTGCCCACCTAATATAGGGTCAAAAAACATTCTTGAGGCCCTGCCCCAAACCCCATGTAGGGCCCCCCTAGAAACCCTCGATAGGGGGAGCTATTCCCCCCCCCCCCCAATGTGTCCCGCACAACAAAAGGGGGACTTATCACCCCCCTCTAACCCCCTGGTTTTGTGCATAGGGCTAGTTGTCGAAAGAATATAACACACACCTAACATTCTCCCACTTTTTGTTTTCTTTTCCACATAAGGGGTCACATGGGAACTTAGTCATTGGTCCATCCCTACAACACCCATTGTTTCTCTACACCAAGAGAAATTTTCAGTGCTCATGGACTTTGTCAATGCATCTATACTATTCTTCAAAGTGTCCACCTTTACCAGCAACACCTTTTTTTCCTCAATCTAATCCCTTACAAAGTGATACTCAACATGAGTGCGATTTGTCTTTGAATGATAAGAAGGGTTATTTTCTAAGATAATTTCACTCTGGCTGTCACAATCTATCCTTATAGCTCATTGTACTAACCCCATACTTGAACACAATCTTTGCAACCAAACTGCTTCCTTTCTTGCATGAGTGGTTATGATGTATTGTGCCTCTGTAGTTAAAAGTGCCACTACAAACTGTCTCTTACTCATCCAAATGACCGCACCTCCAAATAGTTTAAACACATACCCACTTGTAGATCTTCTCTGATCTAGATCTCCAGCCCAGACTGCATCAATAAATCGATGGATGTCAAAAACTATTTCCAATCCTGTTCTTCCTTGGTATCACAGACCATAATCACTAGTGCCACGCAAATAACTAAAAACTCGCTTCACTATTGTCTAATTATCCTTCCCTGGTTTTGATATAAACCTACTCAATACTCCCACTGCATGTGCAATGTATTGTCTAGTACATGCAATTGCATACATCATGCTACCGACTTCACTTGTGTATGGAACAAGGGACATGTCCTCTTCCTCTTCTTGTGTCTTGGGACACTATTTAGTAGATAATTTTACATCTAAAGGAATAGGAACCTTCACCAGTTTACTATCCCTGATATTAAACCTCTGCAGCATTGTCTCGACACACTTTCTCTAGTTTAACCATAGCTTCCATGTTTCCCTATCTCGTTTGATTTCCATGCTCAAAATATATTTTGTAGCAACAAGATATTTCATGTCGAATTTGGAGGACAATTGGGCCTTCAAATCATGGATAATTTCTTTGTTATTTCCAATGAGAAACATATCATCCACATACAAGACCAAATATATAACACGGTCACCAATTAATCTAAAATACACACAGTGATCTGATTTACTTTTGGTGAAGTCAAGTTCTTGTATAAATGTATCAAATTTCTGATACCACGTCCTTGGTGACTGTTTTAACCCATACAGATACTTTTTTAACTTGCATACCAGATCTTTCTTACCCTTCACCACAAATCCTTCACGCTGCTTCATGTAGATCTCTTCTTCCAGATCCCCATGAAGAAATTTGGTCTTCACATCCATCTGTTCTACCTCAAAATAAAAAGCAACAACAACAGATAAAAGTAATCTAATAGAAGCTACTTTTTCAATAGGAGAAAAAATATGACCCAAATCAATTCCCGGCACCTGGGAATAACCTTTTGTTACCAACTAAACTTTTTATTTCTCCACCTTGCCTTTTGCATTCATCTTCTTCTTAAACACCCATTTACTTCCAATGGGTTTCCTTCCAGCTGGTAACTCCACCAGATACCAAGACCCATTTTTTTCCAAAGATGTCATTTCATCAACCATGGCCTCTTTCTAGAGTTTGCCATCCTCTGAATCTACTGCCTCCCTGATAGTTCTAGGATCATCATCAGTAATAGATAATAAAAAATTGAACATAAAGCAGATGGAATATACATTTTGTGTTTTCCTTCTTTCTCAAATTGATCTTCCAATAGATGGAGTTTGTGGCCTTCTGATTCCTCTTTTGTTGTAGAGTCTGATTCTTCCTCTTTTATCTCAAACTCTATCTTCTCAGGTTCCTTTGGTAGGACTTCATGTTTAATAACATATTTCACCTCTCCAAACACCACATCTCAGCTGTACACAACCTTTTGTTTCTGGGTTCCAAAGCTTATAATCTTTTAAACCATCCTTATACCCAATAAGGATGCACCTTTCAAATTTACTATCCAACTTGCTTCTTTTCTCCTTTGGAACATGTACATATGTGTCACAACCAAATACCCTCAGATGTGAAAGAGAGGGTTTCTTACCAGTTCATACCTCATGTAGAGACTTATCCTCCAACATTGGTGAAGGTGATCTATTAACCAAGTAACACGTAGTCTCCACTGCCTCTGCCCAGAATTACTGTCCTAATGTGGCACTACTGAGCATGCTACTTTCCTTTTCCATCAATTTCATGTTCATTCTTTCTGCAAATCCATTTTTCTGAGGTGTGTATGGAGTATTCTTCTGTTGTGCTATACCACACATCTTACAGAACTCTTCAAATTCTTTCTTGCAAAACTCTCCACCATTATCTGTCCTCAACACCTTTATCTTCTTCTCTATCTGGTTTTCCACTAGAGCCTTAAATTATTTAATCCTGTCAAAGACTTCATATTTCTTCCTGAGGAAATATATCCATGTATTCCTTGAGAAGTCATCTATGAATTATACATAGTACATAGACTTATCCAGTGATGGAACTGACATAGGTCCAAACACATCACTGTGCACAAGCTCTACTATCCCTTTCACCCTTTTAATAGCAGAGGGGAAACTCACCCGATTATGCTTCCCATATACACAACGTTCATAAAAATCGAAATACAAAGAGAAATTGCACATACCTTTTACCATATCATTACCATGAAGTATTCGAAGGCCCTTCTCTCCAATATGTCAAAGCCTTTGATGCCATAGCATGGTCTTTTCTCCAGAGACCACTAGATTTTCTACTCCACTTTCAAGAACCAAAAAATTGTTGCACCCATCAATAACAGTGATACCCAAAAGCTTTTATAGAGTTCCAATCTGAATTCCCCGCATCAATATCAGTGCTCCCCGAACCATCTTTTAGGTATCTTTCTCAAACATTGTCTTTACACCTGCATCATCCATCTTTCGTATAAAATAAATTTTTTGGCCAATGCAAGAATATGCAGAACACCCAGAAGAGTTATAATTCTTCCACATTGCAACCTCATCTTGAATTTTCCATATTTGACAATTCTAGCCTTCCTATGATCCACTAAGAAGACATCACAACCGTCATATTTCTTATATTCGCAGAACCACTCCCTATGGGGAGTGAAGTGAAAGGATGCACCTGATCCAATCAACCATACCTTATGATCTACATGTGTACTTGAAGAAAAATCCAAGTACACATCCCCACCTTAATTTGAGGTGGTTTTCAACTTTGCGGAAGGTGCACCATCATATCTCTTACCTTTCTCAAGAGCCTTAGATCTACAGTCCTTTTTGAAGTGTCCTTCCTTTCCACATTTCCATCACACCTTTATAGGCTATCTTGGACATTTAGATCCCCCTCCAAATTTATATCTCCCACTTGATGACTTATTTTTGTTTATGTTCTAGGACCGTCCTCATACAAACAATGCATCTCCATTCTAGTCCTCCATATGTTTCTGTCTCATCTCCTCCAACAAAAGGGATGAAACTATTTCATCAAACTGCAAGGTAGTTGTATTGCTACCTATTGCAACAACCAAGCTATCCCATGAATCTGGTAGAGAACACAACAAATTGATGCACTTATCTTCATCTAAAATTTTAATATCAATAGATAACAACTGGCTTACCATAATATTAAAGGTGTTCGGATGCTCTGTAACCGAGTCTCCATCCTTCATCCTCAGGTTATACAACTTTTTCCATAAGAATAGTTTATTCACCAAAGACTTATATTTATACAAAGTCCCTAACTTGTCCCACAAAGCATTCATTGAAGCTTCCCCTGATACATTCAACAATACTAAATCTAAGATACACAATCGTATTATGCTCTTTGCTTTCCAATCCAACTTCTTCTAGTCTTCATTGGACATTATCGTTGGTTTAGTACCTAGATCTACCACAATCCACTGATTTTTATCCACCAACAGATCCTCCATCTTGAGTTTCCACAACACAAAACTCTAACCATTAAATTTCTCAATCTATATATTTACATTGCTTGCCATCTTCTTTCACTTCAAGAATTGATCCTGCAGATCTCCCACTGAACAAGGTCTACAACAAGCCCGAGAAAAACCCCTCAGCATCAAAGGCATCTCCTTGAAGCCAAAACAACTCTGAAACCAAATGTAGGTTCTAACCCTATACAAAAATTACCTGCAAACGAATTCTTAAAAAACAAAAAATATACAATGGTGAGAAACAAAAAAGAAATACATAAAGATTTTCCCCTAAATCTGAAAACCGGGACTACGAGATTTATTTTTCATTATATTCCTTTCAATGTTACAATATATATATATATATATATATATATATATAGATATATATATATATATATACATGTCGAAGCACCCATAAACCCCAATCAATTAACCTTGGATTATATCATAATCATAGTTCCCTTGACCAGATCTACAAAATACCATGGGAAAGAAACCATCATGCCCAAAACCATAGGTAGGTCCACCCACCTAATATAAGGTCCAAAAAAAATTTCCCAGAGCGCTGCCTTGGACCTTATGCAGGGAGGCTACCACCCCCATGCAAATCCCCCAACAAGGTGGGTTGTCGCCACCCTCTAACCCCCTGGCTTCGCATGTGGTGCTAGTGATGGAAATAATATAACACACGCCCAACACCTACTCATGGCTAAGACATAATAGGATTTCGTATTCCAATTTATCATAATCAAAGGCAACAATTAATAAACATTTTTTATGTCCTACAACATATCTTACAATTAGAGAATTCAATGAAAATATATCCAATATGTTTTTAATTTCTTCGTGAAAATTTTCTGAAGACTAGCCATGCATTTTTTTCATATATTTAAGAGGAACCTTGAGAAAATAGTTTTTTTTTTTTTTTTTTTTTCGCATGTTAAACAAATCAATATCAATTGAAGTGAGAAAAAGTAAAATAATAATACCAATAACTACCAAATTAAAGAGAGCTTGATAAATATAACTACCAAATGCAAATTATATAACTATATTTACATGATTCTTTAATTCTTGTCTTAGGAATATTACCATTTCTAAGGTATATTTTGTCCTATGGTCTTGATTTTTAGACTATATATTATTTTTTAAATTCCTTCATCCTATGATATTGGTGTAACTAGAATCCAGGTATATGCATTCATTGGTTTTCCAAGAGCCCATGGAATGTTTTTTTATTGTGGAAATATTGTTGATTATTTAAATCTTCACTTTAGATTAGCTATAGTAAATCAACTACAACTATTTGTGTAGTTTCCCATCTTCTTTCTCGTCAATGGTCAATGCTTAACATGTGAACAATTAAAATGTATTAAATGTTGCATGCTTAACATGTAGACAATGAAAAGGTATGAAATAAAACCTCAAGTGAACCTACTTTGTTTACCAATAAAATAAGTGTGAACTTGACTAGAATGAAAGTGATTAGGGTTTTAGGCACAAGTCAATATACCTATTTCCTTAGTAATATAGTCCCACAAGAAATAATATATCTTCATGAGCTCCCTCTAAAACATGTTTAAAAAATAAGAAAACACTTAACCATTTGGGCATAGGATTGAAGGGTGTGTGATAAAGGTGATCTATTGTTCTAGATAACCTCAAAAGTTTACTAGTGAATAAGTTTGAAGCTTTGTTTGGTTTCACAACAAGTCACATTTACCGAGTGAAGCATTTAACCTTTTTCAAAATTAGTTCTTCTTAGCAAAAAAAATTCAATTTTTCAAAAGACTATATAAATCCTAAACTAAAAATGATCCCTACAACAAGGATGGTATTATAATTGTGTTCATATATCTCATTCATGAAACATTTTAGTTAATATCCAATGGCAAGTAAAAAGGATTGTGAGAAGAGAAGTAAATATGAAATTGATTCAAAAAGAATAGTTGTTAGGAATAAAATTAGAAGAATTGGAAAGTAAATAAAAACCTAAATAAGCCAAAGAGAGTTGCTCAAAAATGAGAAGAGGATGAAGACAACAAAGTTGATGAAAAAGATATTGTATAATAATTTGCAAGGTTGTTGACCTAAATACTAATAGAAATTAAAGTTTATTCTTTTATAGGAAATCTAAATACATATTGAGACAATTATTACTAACTTAATAATATGGAGAATATTTTGGATTTCACAGAATGGAAGATTCTTGAAAAATCAAGCTAGTGTTTACCTAATTGAAGGGACAAGTTGATTTCATGTGAGAAAAAAGAAATATATATATCTATATTTATACAAATTTAATTATAAGATAATTTGTGACTAAAAAAACATGCAATACATAAATACACACTCCATACAAGAAGGAACCTATTCAACTAGCTATTAAGTATGTCAATATTTGAAAATCACTATTCAAGATAAATTAGTTGGAAACTTTTTTCTTCATTAGAAGCACTATATCATTTGGCGTTAAATGTGTAACCGAAATTACCATAAAACAATTGTAAGAAGAACTTTCTTGAAGGAAGAGCTTATCATAACTACAAAGAATTTCACAATTCCAAAAAAAAGTGGAAAAAGTGTGGGATGAGAAGTATGATAAGACTAACAAAACAGTTGATAAGAAAACAAAAAAAAAATTGAGATATATGGTTTAGTGAATTTAGAGGACAAGGAAGATACTTTGGTTTCATCAACAATAGATACATTGTTATCATTTGTGGTGAGGAGGGGCATAAGTGATTTGAGTATTTTTTTGGGAGAATGTACATAGAAATTTTAGCACAACAATCAAGTAAGGCACAAGGAGGAGTAAGTGGATTTAAAAAAATATATGTTTCTACAAGAAATATTTTTTATGAACATCAAGAAGGATATCCAATATCTTTAACATTTTCAATTCTTTTCATTAAATCTTGACAACTTTATAACATCTTTTCTACTTTTGAGGCATACTTTGCAATATATTTCATGATTGCATGTTGAGAAACAACTAGATGAAAATCAACATTAGATTTCCAAAATCTAAGGAGATTAACATTTTAAACATTCAGCATATCATTAATATGTGCATGAGGATTTATATATTTGAATTTATAGTATATGCATAATATTTATTAATCATGCGCTTTTTGTGGAGCATTGTAGTGGTATGCAATAATAGACTCATTTTTGTGCAAGCTTAAATCTATACTACACATTGCATTTCTTTGAACACAATTGAAAAAAATCTCATAAACTTCATGAGGATTGCAAGAAGATACTTGTGAGGTGTTCAAAGATACATATCATCATTTAGGATTCAAGGAACCATTATGTTATGATGATGGACGTCACAAATATTTAGTTTGTTGTTATCTGTTTAACAAAATTTGTCTTCTGAACATGCACATTGGAAGGAGGGATACTCTTGCTCCTTCTATATATTGACACTTTTCTCTATTTTAACTCCTACAAGGATATCAAACTCCAATCAAACTAATGGTTATAGGTTTTGGAGCACCTATGTGACAACCCTTTTTGCTAATCCATCTTGTAAATATTCCCATGAATTGTAATTCATGTAAATAATATGGAAATGAAACGATTTTCTTTGGTTAAATCACATCCTTAGTTTTTATTGGATACCCTCAGCCATTACATTTCATAGGTAATTCACAATTTGCATGAATTCAAGTGGTTTCCAATTTGCAATGAACCATTCATCACAGCAAGTGATTTTTCTTTGGTTGTTATTGCATCTCAATTTTTAAATACATGATATAACTTTCACTTCTTATTTTATCTTTCATTCTATTGTTTCATTCTCCATTTTTTTCCTTCCTTGAATCATATTTCCTAATGCATACAATATGGAATATAAGTAATATGAGAAGTGAGACAAATAATTACTTGTACTGCATGAATTTGTTGAATTGGATAATCTACTTGTTCTCTCAATCTTTGTTGTCTTTTCCTCATCCTTTCTTTAGATTTTTCTCACACTTCCTTTATTTTTGGCACTTGCTCTCCTTATTGAGATCAAATTCTCCAATTTACCATTTTTGTTGTCAATCTGTGTTATTTTTCCATGAACGAATGTTCGACTATTTTTTGTTTCATTTTTTTTGGGTGGAAACAAGACCTCGATCGATATCCTAGGTCTATAACATTCTTAGTCAATGCCATGAATGTTTGGTTGTTGGGGAGTTAAGCTTGGAAGGGAACAATCGAGTTATAGCTCGATCGAGCCCTTGTTTAACCATGTCAAGAGCTCAACCAAGGGTTTGTTAAACCCTCGATTGAGCTATTTCAAATTTTACCTTAATCACTCGATCAAGTTCTTAAGTTCTCAATCAAGCTATTGATGGCCTAAAACACAAAGTTTTAGCTCCCCTTCTACAGATTTCTCTTCAACACCATCTGTTGGCATTATGATACAAGTATTTTCCTTTGATGGCAACTCTACGGGTCAACTCAATTTTGATAAGAGGCTAACAGTAATATTCAGAGGCAATAGGGCAGTGGTACAGAGGATCAGGAAGATGGAACTAAGAACTATTGATAAGAATAAAGAAGTTGAAGGAATAAGATGATGTAAGAGCAGTTTAAGAGATACACGCAAGTTCACTTAGTCCAAGCAGCATATACACGCAGGTATTCAGAAAATAAAAAGCGTATGATGTACACACGCACTCCCACAGAAGGCAAAGCGCGTACATGTTGAAAACCATGGTATTCACCCTAGGTATTTAGTCTGAGGTATTCGGTTCGTGGTATTTGATCTAGGGTATTGGTCCTAAGTGGATACAGTCCATGGTATTGAGAATGGCAAAAAATTATATAAGGAAGAGGGGATCATAAGGACAGTGTGGAAGAGAATAAGATTCTAAGGAATACTTCTATATGAAGTATATTTTATGTTTCAAGGTTACATTTGGGACTAGATATGAAATATTTATGTGCACCTTGAGTTCAATATAGCATCAGGATCATGAGACCTGAAATGACTTATTCTTGAATGATCTAATATTGGTTGAGGATAGATCTGATGCTTTGTGCCTATTTTATTCATTATCTATCATGATTTGGGTTTGTTTGAATTTTGGAATTGCAGCAAAGTTCTGAGTCAATATTTGAAGATCTGTACGCAGGTTTGTCTCAGCCAAACAGCATATACATGCAGGTTCTATTCTTTCAAGTAGCGTATACAAAAGAAAGGCTTGATGTTCAGAGATGACTCATCTATCAAATCAGTATTGATGATTTATTGCTGCTCCTATTTTATTTTTGTTTGTCAATGAAGTCTTCTTAGATCTGAATGTAAATATGAATGCATAAGGAGGTTTGATATTTGATTGATTGTATAAGTAAGAAGAAGTGTTTTCTGTTGCCTGCTTGTGTAAAGTTCTGTAAGTTGACAATAGATGTTCAATGTATTGTTGGTTGGTACAGTTTGTGATTCAGATATTTTATGATTTAGAATCTTTAGAGGTATACACAGGTTGGGCTGAAGGAAGTAGCGTATACACACATGTTTTCTTCATTGAAGTAGTGTATACAGTTTGACACATGAATTTTTGAGGTTTCAGTTGGTTTTGAATGTTGATGTAGGTTTCTGGGTTCAACACAATTTTCTGATGACAATGATCTGATTGTTTCATATTAACTGCATGTTGGTTGATTAAGTTTGAGTTTCTAAATTTCTGATGGGTTATTGATGAGTCAAGGTCTTCATATGTTTTGATATGTGCCAGGAGCATCCAGTCTAAAAATTCATGAAACGTGGTCCCTGGTGGAAGAGTGGAGTTTTTTGTAGGCTGGCACCTATGTACTAGTAAATATATTGGCTAGTACAAGAGCTAGGGGGTTGTAGCTCCCTTCCTGTAGAAGCTAGAGAATGAGAAAAGGTTGTAACCTTCTGCAGGTAGAAGCCTGTGTACTGGTATGAGTTTGCACCAGTACAAGATTGTAAACAGATTTTCTTATTATTAAAAGAAGACAGAGACGACAGCAGCAGGTGGTTTTCACCCACATTGGGTTTCCACCTTAAATCTTGGTGTTCATGTGTATTACTTATGTGTGATAGTTTATTATGTTTATACTACACATGGTTATTGTTTAATGATTGATGAAGTACTGATGCACTAATGAAAGATCAACATATGATGAATTAATTGAATCGTAAGTCTACTACATACACATTGGTTTCCTTAAAGACAGTTGCATGTACATGCTAGTTCCCCTCGATGAAGTAGCGTATATAAATCTGATTATGAAAAAGAAAAATTCTTGATCTGATAATACTGATTCAACCCCGCGCCCCCCCCCCCCTGCTTAGTATTATTTCCAACAATTGGTATCAGAGCATGTCCTCCAGAAGAAGGTTGATCGCTTGAAGGAAGATCCATCAAGATGAATAATCATGAAAGCATGGGATCCATCAGACCGCTAATCTTTGATGGCAACAAGTTTGTTTATTGGAAAATAGGAACCACAACTTATCTACAATCTCTTGGAATAGATGTATGGGAAATTGTGGAAGGAGGATATAATTTTCCAACAACAATTCCTATAGACGTGGTAGGTAAAAAGCAATATGAAACCAATGCCAAAGTTGTCAATACTTTATTGGGAAGTTTGTCACAATCAGATTTTGTCAAAGTCATGCAGCTCAAATTAGCCAAAGAGATATGGGACAAAATCGTTCAGAGCTTTGAAGGAGACTCTTAGGTAAAACGTGTTAAGCTTCAAACTCTCAGAATTCAGTATGAAACTCTTAAGATGCATAGTGATGAGAGTATAGCTAGTTACTTCTTACATATAGATGAGGTTGCTTTTTGTATGAAGAATTTGGGTGAAGAAATAAAGGAAGTTACCTTAGTTGAGAAAATTTTGAGATCCTTGTTTGCTAAATTTGAATCAAAAGTGTTTTCCATAGAAGAAAAACAGGATCTGCAGAATATCACTATGACATAGCTTCATGGAATCCTAACTGCTTTTGAGATGAGAAAAGGAGGTCCATCAGATATGAGAGAAGTTGCATTTAAAGCTTCAGCAAAAGGAAAATAAAAGGAAGAATACAATGAATCAGGACACATTTCAGAAGAAGAAGATGAGGTAAATTTTGTCAAGAAGCTTCAACAGGGTTCTGGAAGGTTCAGAGGTAAGCTACCTTTCAAATGCTTTGCTTGTGGTAGAGTAGGTCATTATGTTGCTAGATGTCCTCATAAAGATCAATATGAAAAAGGAAAGGAATATGAAAAATGGAATAGGAAACAAGTTGTGAATAAAAGGAGTTACTATACTCATGAAGATAGTGATGGTTTATCTAATAGTGATGAAGATGAAACTATACAAGATTACCGACTTCTTATGGCTTATGATAGCGATGAATTTTGGGATAGTTTAGAAGAGGATAGTGATGCTTTATCTAATAGTGATGACTATAGACTTCTCATGGATTATGAAAATGATGATTTTTGGGATGATTTAGAAGCTGAAAACTTTCATGAAGAAATCTCTAAACTCAAAATCTATTTAGAAGAAAATAATATGATCATAGATACCTTGACATACCAACTTGTTGAAAAAGAAAAACACAATGAAAAACTAAAATGTGAAATTGTGGGTCTAAGAAAAAATCTTAAGAAAACAAAATCTCTTAATCTTAGATTTGCTAGAGGATCAGAAACTTTAAATGAAATTATCAAAGTTCAGTGTTCTCCTATAATAAAGCCAGGTCTTGGATATACTGAAGAAGCATCTCAATCACAGAAGCCGTCAACCTCTACCAAAATCTATATTGATGCAGCAAAGACCAGTGAACAATATCAAAATCGTCAGCAAAAGCATAGAGCTGATCACCAGGTAAATCATACTCAATTTTCTCCAAGGATGAATATCAATAGAAGCCACAACCAACCTCAGGAAAATCATACTCAATTTTCTCCAAATATGAATATCAATAGAAACTACAATCAACAGGTAAATAGATTCAATAGTCACAGAAACTTCTTTAATGGGCAATGTTTTTCATGTCATAATTTTGGGCACAAAGCTGCTCAATGTGTTGCTTACAAAACCATCATGACTAGAGAAGCACGAAATCAAAGGAATGTAATAGGGATCAAGAGAAGTTCCTATAATAACTTTTCTCCTCTTGAAAATGAAATAGAATGCTCAATCTGTAACAACTTTGGTCATGAAGAATCTGAATGCAAGAGAAAATTTCGTCAAACACCTCAAAAGGAGCAAATGCTATTAAATCCCAAGATATGGAGAAGGAAAGAATCTCAAACAGAAATATGTGGTATAGCCTTGTATGCAGAAGGACAAGAAAATCAGTGGTACATCGACAGTGGATGCTCCAAACACATGACAAGTGACAAAGAGAAACTTCACTCATACAATGCCTTAGAAAAGGAAAAGAATGTCTCATTTGGAAATGACACTCCACTTGTCATAAAAGGTAAAGGTTCTGTTTTCTTCAAAGAAAAGGTTAAAGCTAGAAATGTTATGTATGTAGATGGTTTAAAGCATAACCTATTGAGTATTATTCAAATGTGTGATCAAGGAAATGAAGTGGTGTTTCGATCAAACGGATGTGTTGTTCGTGAGCTTGATACATGAGAGACTATCATCAAAGGTACAAGAACTCCAAACAAATTATAATACTCAAAGGAGGACAACAACAGTGCTATCTAAGAAAAAATGATGAAAATTTGTTGTGGCATAAAAGATTGGGACATCTAAGCTTTTCTCAAATAAGAAAAGCATGCAGACTCAAGGTTGTTCGTGATCTTTGAGATATCAGCATCCCAGAAAATACAATATGCAGACCATGTCTAATCGGTAAGAAAACCAGAGTTCACTTCAGGGAAAAAGAAGGGTCAGCTAGCAAGCCTCTTGAAATTATCCATATTGATTTGTGTGGACCAACAAGGAAAAGGTCACCTCGTGGAGAAGAAAACTTTATTTTGTTCATTGATGATTTTTCTAGAATGTGTTGGATATGTCTTCTAAAGCATAAAGATGAAGCATTTGAAAAGTTCCAAGCCTTCAAAGCTTTGGTTGAAAATGAATCAGATCGAAAAATCAAATGTCTCAGATCTGATCAAGGAGGGGAATTTATATCGGATGAATTCTTTTACTTTTGTGAACAACATGGAATAAAAAGGGAATTCTCCACTACAAGAACACCTCAGCAAAATGGTGTAGTAGTAAGGATGAATAGAACAGATCAACAAATGGCTCGAGCCATGCTAGATGAATTGGAACTCTTGCAACCTTATGGGGTGAAGCTGCATTCCCTGTCGTGACTATTCTCAACAAAGAAAATGTTCGGGTAAATAGCACTCAAACTCCACATAAACTTTGGTATGGTAAGACTCTTACTATAAAATACTTTAATGTTTTTGGAAGCAAATGTTTTATCAAAAGGAATGATGAAAAACATGGCAAGTTTGAACGCAGAGAAAATGAAGGTATTCTTCTTGGTTATTCTTCCAGAAGTAAAGAATATAAATGTTATAATAAAAGACTTGGGAAAATTGTTGAAAGCATTGATGTTGTAGTTGATGAAGCATGTAGAAATCCAAAACAGATAAAATCAACAAAATATTATGACAATGAGGAAGATGGGGATTACTTTCCCACATCAAATCAAAATTATATTAAAGAAGAAACCAATGAAGCACCAGAAGAAGATATAATGGTAGAAGAAATGAATTCGTCTAGGTATGTTCAGAAAAATCATCCAGAAACTCAAATTTTAGGGGAAAAGGAGGCTGGTGTACAAACAAGAATAACTATTAGAGGGACCTCAAGCTATCTAGCATTACTATCCTCCACTGAACCTCAAAATGTAAATGAAGCATGCAAAGATGAATGTTGGGTCAAGGCCATGGATGAAGAACTTGAGAAAATTGAAAAGAATGATACTTTGGAATTAGTTCCTAGACCTCATGATAAAAATATTATAGGAACTAAATGGATATTAAAGAACAAGCTGAATGAAAATGGAGAAGTCAATAGAAACAAGGTCAGACTTATTTGTAAAGGGTATGCTCAACAAGAAGGTATAGATTTTGAAGAAACTTTTGCACCTGTTGCCAGACTTGAAGCCATAAGGATGTTTCTTGCTCTTTCCAATTTTCAGAAATTCAAAGTATACCAAATGGATGTAAAATCAACCTTCCTTAATGGAGATTTAGAAGAAGAAGTTTATATTGAACATCCAGAAGGATTCATTCTTGGAAATGATGCAAAACTTGTATGTAGACTCAAAAAGGCTCTCTATGGTCTAAAACAAGATCCAAGGGCATGGTATTACCACCTTGACAAATATCTACACCAACAAAGTTTTACAAAAGGTTTTATAGATAGCAATTTATATACAAAGATTGAAAATGATAAATTGCTAACTATTATTGTTTATGTTAATGATATGATTTTTCGTAGCAATGAAGAATCCATGAGTCTGAATTTTGTTTTAGTAATGTAGCAAGAATTTGAAATGTCCTTGCTTGATGAACTTACCTATTTTCTTGGTCTATAAGTTTAACAAACTAAAGATGGTATTTTTCTTTCACAAACCAAATATCTCAAACAGATCTTGAAAATGTATGGAATGGAAGATTCTAAACATGTATTTACCCCAATGGTAATAGGATGCAGTCTCAACTCAAATGATGAATCAACAACAGTACATCAACCAACTTACACATCCATGATTGGAAATCTACTTTATCTAACAGGTACCTGACCTGACATCATGCATGCAGTAGGAATTGTTGGAAAATTCCAAGCAAATCCAAAGGAATCACACCTTTAGGAAGTCAAAAGAATTTTCAAATATCTTCAAGGAACTCAGGACTTTAGACTATGGTATCCTAGATATACAGATCTTACTCTTCATGCATATACAGATGCAGATTGGGCAGAAAGTGTTGATGATAGAAAAAACACTAGTGGTGGTGCATTCTATATGGGTTCCAGGTTAGTGCCTTGGTTCAGCAAGAGACAAAGTTCAATTGCTTTATCTATAGCTGAAGAAAAATATGTGGTTGTTGCATCTTGCTGCACACAACTACTTTGGATGATGCAAACTTTACAAGACATTCAGATCACATGTATTCCACCCATCTCCATTCTATGTGATAATACAAGTGCCATCAGTGTTTCAAATAATCCATTCATGCACTCTAAGACCAAGCACATATCCATAAAGTACCATTTTCTACGAGAACAAGTGCTTGAACAAATGGTCAAATTGGAGTATGTCCCCTCCAAAGAACAGGTTGTTGATATATTCACTAAACCACTTCCCATAGAAACATTTGATATCTCAGATAAAAGTTTGGAGTTGTTGTTGCATCATCCTGCTGTTAAATCCATTTTTTCATAGGAAGTTTACTACGTGCTAGTTTCATGAAGTATATGCGCGGGTACACGCAGGTTGCCTTGGCTGAAAGCGCGTATATGTTTTTCTAACAGAAAAACAGTGGTTCAGACTCTGTGCTCTGTCTGATTTTTTATGACTACAATCTACTGATATACTTTGCTCATTAAATTCTTATCTACTGACAAAGATGCTTTGATGAATAACTTGTTGGAAATGCATAGGTAGCACAAGTTCAGGGGGAGTGTTCACATTCCACATTGTTGGCATTATGGTTGCTGAACTCAACTATTTATTATTTGCATAAGTCATGGTCTATATTTCAATGAGTTCTATTGGTCATATGATGTAATTTCCCCAATATCCTTGGGATGGATGATGTAATAATTGTTGTATTTCTATCATGTATAAACTTTGGTATATCCCCATTTGGTTGGGAAGATGAGTCAAATATGGTGTATCCCCACTTGGTTAGGTGATTGATGTATGTATGAGTTCATGGTCATAGGGAGGTCATACTCACTTTGTTGAGTTATACTCTCATGTTATTATATTGAATCATCTCTCTGCAGACGCGGTATGGACTCAGGGGGAGTATGGATAGCATCATGCAAAGGAGGAGAGTAGAGTGATCTGCCCTTTTCCCTTGATGTCAAAGGGGGAGAGTATTTTGGCATTTTGGTGTTATATGGTATCTCTAACAGTCTTTATAGCTTGCAGTAATCAACACCATCATGGTTTCCATCAAGTCCAAAGGGGCAAATTGTTGGCATTATGATACAAGTATTGTCCTTGATGGCAACTTTACAGGTCAACTCAGTTTCGGTAAGAGGCTAATAGGAATATTCAAAGGGAATAGGGCAGTGGTATAGAGGATCAGGAAGATGGAACTAAGAACTATTGATCAGAATAAAGAAGTTGAAGGAAGAACATAATGTAAGAGCAGTTTAAGAGATCATACATGTAGGTTCACTTAGTCCAAGCAGTGTATACATGTAGGTATTCAGAACAGAATAAGCGTATAACATACACATGTGCACTTCCACAGAAGGAAAAGCACATACATGTTGAAAACCATGGTTTTGGTCCAAGGTATTTGGTCCAAAGATAACCCTAGGTATTTAATCCAAGGTATTTGGTCCGTGGTATTTGATCCAAGGTATTGATCCTAATTGGATTTGGTCCATGGTATTGAGAAAGGCCAAAAACTATATAAAGAAGAGAGGATCATAAGGCCAATGTGCAATAGAATAAGATTCTAAGGAATACTTCTATCTGCAGTATATTTTATGTTGCAGGGTTATGTTTGGGACTAGATCTGAAATATTTATGTGCACCTTGAATTCAATATTGGATCGAGATCATGAGACTTGAAATTACTTATTCTTGAATGATCTGATATTGGTTGAGGCTAGATCTGATGTTTTGCACATGTTTTATTCATTATCTATCATGATCTGGGTTTGTCTGAAGTCTGGAATTGCAGCAAAGTTCTGAGTCAATATTTTCATATCTATATGTGGGTTTGTCTCTGCCAAAGAGTGTAGACACGTAGGTTCTGTTCTTTCAAGTAGTGTATACAAAAGTAAGGCTTGATGTTCAGAGATGACTAATCTATCATATCAGTGTCGCTAATTTATTGCTGCTACTATTTTACTGTTGTCTATCAATGAAGTCTTCTTATATCTGAATGTAAATCTGAATGCATAAGGAGGTTGATATTTGATTGATTGTATAAGTGAGAAGAAGTTTTTTTTGTTGCCTACCTGTGCAAAATTCTGTAAGTTGACAGTAGATGTTCAGTATACTGCTAGTTAGTACAGTTTGTGATTCAGAGATTTTATGATTCAGAATCTTTAGAGGTATACGTAGGTTGGGCTGAAGGAAGTAGCGTATACATGCGGGTTTTCTTCATTGAAGTAGTGTATACAGTCTGACACATGAATTTCTGATGTTTCAGTTGGTTCGAATGTCGATGTAGGTTTCTGGGTTCAACACAATGTTCTGATGACAGTGATCTGTTTGTTTCAGATTAACTGCATGTTGGTTGATGAAGTTTGAGTTTCTAAATTTCTGATGGGTTATTGATGAGTCAAGGTCTTCATATGTTTTGATATGTGCCAGGAGCATCCAGTCTAAAAATTCATGAAATGTGGTCCCTAGTGGAAGAGTGGAGTTTTCTATAGGCTGGCACCTACGTACTAGTAAACATATAGGCTAGTACAAGAGCTAGGGGGTTGTAGCTCCCTTCCAATAGAAGTTGGAGAACGAGAGAATGTTATAACCTTCTCCAGGTAGAAACCTGTGTACTGGTATGAGTCTGCACTAGTACAATATTGTAAACAAATTTTCTTATTATTAAAAGAAGACACAGACGACAGTAGCAGGTATTTTTCACCCACATTGGATTTCCACCTTAAATCTTGGTGTTCATGTGTGTTGCTTATGTTTGATGGTTTATTATGTTTATAATGCACATGGTTACTATTTAATGATTGATGAAGTACTGATGCACTGATTAAAGATCAACATATGATGAATTAACTGAATCATAAGTTTACTGCATAAACATTGTTTGCCTTAAAGATAGTTGTGTGTACACGCTAGTTCCCCTCGATGAAGTAGCATATATAAATATGATTATGAAAAATAAAATTATTGATCCGATAATACTGATTCACCCACCTCTCAGTATTATTTCCAACACCATCTTGTAGCATGGTGAACTTGAGGAAATATTTGTCATTAGGTGGTGGAGTTGATCATGTTGGATTTGTGAAGGAATCCTCTATCCAATGGCATATGGGTTTGACATTTTTGAATGCATATGATAATTTTCATCTAATTTATTTTTAACTTCTTACTTGAAATCTTTTTGGACAATTACAAAGGGGTTGAAAGAAAAATCAATAACATAAAATATACAAAACAAAAAAAATTCAGAAAGTACCACCATCTTCATTTATGAGTCCTCTTCAAAAGGGTCCTCTTAGTTTGTGAATTTATTTAAATAGTAGAAAAAATTGTACATGAGTGCATGTGTACACTAGTTGCCCACTTTTGGAGGGAAAGCTTCTGCCCATATTTTCAGTGAAGCCCCAGTTCCCACTATCCAGGTGGTTCAAGCCTCACTTGATGAGGCTTTGAAGTTTTTCAAAAGTTCCCTAATCTACCAGTTCAATGGTTTTTGGCTACGGCTGACAACTCTCCACAATTGGATCTCGGAGGTATGGAAGTCTGTCATTTCTGATGAAATTAATATCTACCCCTATGTTAGGGGTTTCTTTATAGTAGATTTTCAAAATCCTGAAAGCAAACAATGTATTCTAGATTCTGGCCCTTGGTTTTGGGAAAAATCAGGCCTATTCATGAAGCCATGGAACCCATCATTCGATCCCTCAAGAGCAGTCATAACCTCAGCACCAGTTTGGGTGAGATTGCCAAGCGTACCCTTGCATCTTTGGAATCTCTCCTTGCTAAAAGCCATTGGAAATGCAATTGGAAAATTTTACTGCAGGTGCTAAAAAATAGAGGAATATGCTAGAACCACCTATGCACGCATCTATGTGGAAATGGACTTCAGCGCTGGATTCCCATCTGAAATAAACCTAACAAGTAAAGACTATGTGTGGAACCAGAAACTCGATTATGAAAGTGTCCTCTTCAGATTTCGATCCTGCTTTAAGATGGGCCATCTAGCCAAAAATTTCCCAAAAGCCTCCCAGAAAAATTCTACTAGAAAAAACCACCACAGATCTACATGGTGGGAAGGAGCACAATAAGAAGAATACATTGTCATCAAAGAAGAATACTCTAGAGAAAACTCTGAATCACAAGGAATCGGGCAAGAAATAAACAACTCTTAAGACAAGCAGGGAGAAAGCCCCACCCAACAACAAAAAAGTGAACTTGACAACCCCTCAAGCATCAACAGCTATGAGGATTCGAACACTGCACAAAATAAATCTTCATTTAACAGCAAAGCAGATCTCCTAGACCAAACTTCTTCTCCGTCTATCTTCAAGAGGATGAATACAATAGATCATGAGGCTAAGACACCAATGTCCCAAGAACCAAAAGAGATGAAGGAGATGCAAGATAAAGGAAGTTGGAAGACCGTAGAGAAAGAAAAGAAATCTACAGCGTCAATCTCTCCAAGAAATATGAGGAGCCAGACAATTAAAAACTAAGAAAATTATAGGTCCGATAGACCAATATGGTCTAAATGGACGTTAACCACTATCATCATCATCATCAAAAATGTAATTCATATATTAATTCCCAAACTTCAAAAAATAACAAAAAAAATAATTTTGCATAAAAAAATAAAGTCTCAAGATGCAAAAATAGTTCTCTCTATGTACAAATTATGCTCACATATTTATTTTTCTAAAATTATACATTTTAGACAAAGTTATTGCATGTCAATACATGTTAAGACGTGTGAAATATTGCAGGGAAAAGCATTTAATTTAATGGAAATTTGACATATTATATGAGATTTTATTTTTTTCAAAAAATATCATTAGGACAACAACATAATTCTCCAAAAAATGTCTTTTTACTCCAAATCAAAATTCACAAAGCTTATATGAATTTTGAGGGTTTCAATTCGAAAAAAGAGTAATATTTACAAATTTTATCACCACATTTGGCCAAAAAATCTAAACCATGTTGCAAGATGTGTCATGCAACTATGAACTTTGTTTCTATTTTTTCTATATTCTCAAGGCCATCTCATATTCAGAATCAATCAACTTCCAAGATGAAGACCATCTCGTATTCAGAATCAACTTCCAAGATGAAATATAAGTAGCCCAAATCTTTAGTGCACAACATTTTGGGTCTCTTCAAATACCTTGGATGATATATGGCTATTTCCTACATTGCAAAGAAAGCAATATGGTGCAGGTAGATGTTCTTGTATGCCACAATAGATTAATTAAATATTAGACAAAAATTTAGAGACACCGGATGATGATGATTATTACTATTGGCATTGGCAAATATTTTATAGTCAAAGGTTTCATTTTCCTCAAGACTATCGTTACCCAACCTTGTTGATACCACACATGATGTTGTCACCTTATTTGTGATGAATCATACAGTGTGTTTTTTTATGCCCAGTATTGGGAGGTAACAATGCTATAACACAACAACTTGTTATCAAAACTACTGTAGAGGGCTTGTTGATAGGTTATGTAGACATGTTGATAAGTTATGTGGAATTCAATAATGCTCCCTATCATAAGAAAGACTGCAAAGATAAATATTAACCAATGGTGTCCAAACTCCTTGCAAATATGTGCAAATGAATGCATGATCCTTTTGAGACAATAATTTTCATTACTACCACTATTCCATCTCTGCTCTTTGGTTGAGATAACCTTGCTAAAGCCAAGCTTCAATTTGAACCATCTCATTAAGTGGTTATTAAAGAGTGAATCATCTCTTGCTAAACCTCCAAATTTGTCTCTAGTTACAAATGTAGTATATCTCGTGTCTTCAAATTTAGAGGCTGATAAAAATCGATGTTCTATTAATTAACTAGATCTCCAGGTGAAATACCTAGAAAGTACCCAAGCACTTCACACATACACACTATATTACTATGTAGAGAATAGCCTACTACATATAGGTTTTCACATAATGAGGTGGTTTGAAGCACTCCCTGAATATTAGGATCTAAAATCTAAAGTTAGACTCTCAATCCTATCATCACCATAACAGTAAACTAAGTTTGGATTTACCCATTAATTCTAACACTCCCCCTTAATGGAGAAAAGGGTACTGAACAATAACATACGCCTGCTCGTCTAATCTTAGCTAGGCTTACAATTAAAAACATGAAAAATACTTGGTAACAGAGCTTTCATTTTAGTCTTCTTGCAGCAGACCCATACTTGTTCATCTTGAGTCGAGGCTTCATCTTTGATTTCCTTGCCATGAGGTAGTGAATTCTTATTCTCACCCTTCTCAAGATTATGACACGCTAGATAGGAGAATTTTCCCTCTCACTATTTCTAGTGTCAACCATATGAAATTTTGCACACACAGAAATATTAATGAGATCATTACAATTTAAATTTAAATTCTCTCCAGCTTTGTCTTCTTCTACCACATCTTTGCGATCAGCTTCATGTGGCTCGTCTCATTGATCTTCAACACTTTGTTCCTCTTCACACCCTTCTTGAAGGTCAACTGGTGAATCTTTCACAACAGACTGTGGCTCTTGATTCTCGTGGTCATCAATAGAACCACATTTTTCTGAAATTTCTTCTGACTTGAACATACTACTCATGCTAATTCCAAATGCCAACATGAGAAAATCATCATCATCAGAATCAAAAATATCTAAAATATAGACATGTCCAACTTATCTCGATTTGAGATTTCTTTTTGACTCCACACCATCCTCTAATGAGCTCCAACAACCCTGTTACCACGGAAGCGAGAAACTTATCCCTTTGGTAGCTCTTCAACTATAGAACCTTCTAGACTGTGGCTTCTGTGCCACGCAGTTCTTGGTGCTTGTTAGTTCTGCCATGTTCTTCAACTTTTGATGGATAAAAACAAGTTGGGCAGTGCTAATCTTGGTTGCAAAGGAGCTCGTAGTAGTTTATTTGATCCTTCCTCCTTCATTTTCATTATTCCCTTATAACTCCTGCCACCTCCGTTTCCACCTCCTCTTCCGTTCTCCTATTTCTCCCTTAACCCATTATTTCCATTTTTCCTTATAGTCCTTTGTAAACCCCGCCTAAACCCTTTTTTCCCAGCTCCCGGGCATTTTCTTTAAACAATATAAAACCCCGAATAAACTCATTTTTCGTTTAGCCCCAGGCGCTAAGGTTTCAAAGCGCATATAACTACGCGCCTTCGCAAATCACATAACCCAGCAGGCCCTCACCTGTCACATCACCCGAAGCATGTGCGCGATTATCCACCACCGTCCAATCCTCCGCTTTGTGATCCAACGTCATATGCTGCTCCCGCCCTACGAACCTGCACGTCCGATAGCCCGCGGGAAAAGCAGTTTCCCGCCGGACCCTACAGCCACATGTCTCATTCTTATTGCATCGTGCCCCATAGTACGAAAACTGCCCAACTCCCATGAGCGATGCGGGGAAACCATTTACCGCACACATGTACGACCCCCGCTCATTAACGCTCATGCAGCTCCCGCGCCCGTCAGCCGTTGGATCTGCCCACCCGCGATCCAACGGCCCTCGTTCGTCCGCTCCAGTTTTCGTCCGATAGCCCTCGTAATCCGATCTCAGCCGTCCATCCGCCAGATCTAACGACTTGCATTCAATCGCGCTTTCGTTTCCTCCCGACGCTGCCTGCTAAGAGATCTCGGCCATCCATCTGAGCCATCCAACGATTAATATTCGTTCTCATCTCTTCGTTCATTTTCATCGCAATTTTCGTGTTTTTGGCCTGCCCCGCGCTTCCAAGGGAGGAAGGTGATCGTCCACCAGCACTTTGCACTTATTATCCACAGCAACCGCATTCAACACAGTGTACCTCCAAGGACGAGAAGGATAGCCTTGAGCAGATAAACACGGCATTTCACCTGATCGTAAAGTACAACAGAGCAGCAGAAAGGTCATTTTGTCCATTAAAACAATCAAATTGTATAAAAGACCATATCTGATAGTAAATGTGGTTGGTGGTCAGTTATGACCCC
Source organism: Pinus tabuliformis (assembly GCA_031772625.1). Lineage (NCBI taxonomy): Eukaryota > Viridiplantae > Streptophyta > Pinopsida > Pinales > Pinaceae > Pinus > Pinus tabuliformis. The sequence goes on from CM062819.1 coordinate 329,549,245, forward strand.
TCCACACATAGGTTAGTAGAGCAATTTTGTAAACAAACTCCATATATACCCACAAACAAGATGTAAAGAGGGTTGATGAATGTTATCTTGATGTAAGGTTCAACTTCTGGAGACTGTAACTACTGTGATACCTGCAGCTTTTGGTCTTCATTTTTAGTTAATACAAGCTTCTTTTGCTGTTAATTGCTCACTTTCCACTTCTTCTTTGTTCCAAGTTGTGCCTATTATGCATTTATTCATGTGCTGTTGATGTTTAGCATTAGAGGGGCTGTCGTCCCACCTTTGTGTTAGAATTTAACATGTATTACTGAATATGTATGCAGGTTTCTGTTGTTTTAACGCCAAAGAGTTGTCATATTGTTTGTGCATTAGAAAATAGATTTACAGACCTTTTAACTAGTTGCAGCTGACCATCAGAGGGTCCTGTGCATCTGTTGGTGTGATCAGTATTCTCCATCATCACATTGTCCTTAAAACTATGAGTAATTGGTGGTCTAAAGCCTTGTAGTCTGGGGGTGTTCACCCATGTCTGGGATTAAGCATAGTAGAAGTGGTTATCTAGCTTGAATATGCATCATCCCTTCCATTCATCCACCATTTATCCAACATTTTTGTTGAATTTGTAATGTTCCCGAGCATCTCTGATATACAACCTAGGAGAGTTTCTTGGGGTGATAACAGTGCCCTCGGCTTTAACAACGAGCAACTAAATGACCTCTCACAAGATGGAAAACTATCAGTATCTAATTCCGATGCACATATTTTTGAAGATGGGTTCAAATCAGGACAAATTTGCTGGCAGCAATTCTTGATCGTTGCTATCCAAATGCTCCCTTCTTTAATTAAGAGTAATCACCCTTTTCCCCTTTTTTTAAAAAAACTTACACGAATTCTTCTCTTTTAAAAACAATCGCTCGAGTGTTTTAAAAAAATAAAACTTTTAACAATAGCTCGAGATCCAAATATCAACCAGACAAACATAGACATACATTTGAATTGCCCTAGTGTGCGTCTATAAAATTGCGATCCACGTCCCCTGCTTGTCTTTGGCGAGGGTAAAACACACGAGCCAACGAGCCAACCTCCCACCAAGCAGTGGTGGAAATTCTACACTCACGACACTACTGTCCCCGGCACCTCATCAAATGCCAACCTATAGTCAATGAGTGTTTGCAACCACCATTCACCACCACCACTCCACCACTCAACTTTTTCACGCAGAGATTTACTCTGTCAAGGGTCGACACAATTTCACACCATGCATTCGTGTCAGTGTTTTTAAATCAGTGTAGAGGCCTCTCCTTCTTGTAGCTCTGATACCATGATAAAAATCGATGTTCTATTAATTCACTGGCTCTCCAGGTGAAATCCCTGGACAGTGCCCAAGCACTTCACACATACACATTGTATTACTATGTGGAGAACAACCTAGTACATATAGGGTTTCACATAATGAGATGGTTTGAACCACTCCCAGAATATTAAAACCTAAGATCTAAAATTAAACTCTCAATCCTATCATCACCATAACAGTGAACTAAGTTTGGCTTTCTCCATTAATTCTAAAGGAGGCCACCGACTTGGTACTAAATTTGGAAAAAGAAGTAGTAAGAAATGGCATGAGCAATAATTCTGAATCCTAAGAATGGCGAACTCCGATATTATGAATTGCAACAATGAAGTCGGGGATGTAATGGGGCGGTGCGCCTTCCACGTGTTGGTATGAAATGACGAACTTCCTATCAATCGAAATTGATTACCGCTTATACTTTTCTTTAAACATTCATTTATTTTTCATATTATATTCCATAATTTTTCCCTAACATATTTCAGAATTTTAAAAAATAATAACAGATAGAATTGCATGCAGTGGATATTTTCACTTTCACACCGTTATATGTATATTGATAAAATATTTGTCGAAAATATTTCAGATTTATGGCTTCAAGCTACCCTATGAAAAGAAAAATATAATAAACCTTAATTGCATCTCTTTAATTTTAATGTAAAATTACCACTTTTAATTAGTAATATGACAAAACTAGTTGATAACCTTTTATATGCAGCATCGATACGATTTACAGAATTTGTAAATGAATAATTATATATAATTAAAGCATAAATTAACCATGGTATATAATAATGCCAACCAAACGTTACAACAAAATCTATTACTTAGTATGTTCTGCCATTCATGTCTGAATAATCATTACCTTGCGAGGGTATTTCCAGAATATAGGATTACAAGTGTGCCATTGGAAGATAATAATTATTATTGATGGGTGGAAGGAAATAAATAATTGAAATTAAGTTGTTTTTTTTTAAATGTCGTCATTGTCGTTATGCGTGGAATTGTCGCCTTAAATTAATTCTCCACTTCCTTTCCATGTGTTCCATTCACTAGAAAACAATATATAAGCACGTGCCAAGGAACTAGGTAGAATTCTGACAAAGAATTTACCATTGTTAGTTAACTTCAACCACTATCATTCATGGAATTAACAAATACTTACATATTTATTTTTCAAATAATAGCCACTACAATTTAGACAATCAAGTTATTAAACATTTATTGATAAAGGTGCACCATTTTGTTATCGGTAAGGATAATGCACATAATTAGATTAGTAGTGATTAATTTATCGAGTTGTTTTTAGCGCAATTTTTTGGAAGTTCTTTTGGTGGGTTTTTTAGGTTTAATTTTTCTAAAATCCGATAGGAATCTATTGAAATCACAAGTTTGATGGGTCAAAAACATTAAAAAATAAAAAACAAAATACATTGTGAACATAGTTATGTGATGCTCAACATTGTTGTGGTAATTAGTTGTGGGTAAGCGGAGGGAGGATGTTGGACTACTTTCGAAGTTGTTGATCTATCTCTTTCTTCTATTTTGTGAGTTGGTTGCATAACAATTGGTATCAGAGGTTTGGATTCTAGGGTTTCACTGCTTCAAATAGGTCATCGTGGAATGTTTACTATAAATTTTTTCCAACGATGCTTCAGAAGCTAAACTTAAAACCCATGTGAGCCAAAATCGCGATGAACCTCATGACCAAATTTTAGATCTTGTATCACTACAGTTTCAGAGATATGAACTAAGGAAGTTAGGGATTTTGCAAGCTCCCGAATTCGATCTCAAAGAGGTCACCTTGGTAAAATCATCATAAATTTCTCTCTGTGCATCGGCTTCAACTTTCACAAAATGTGATAGAAATAGGACGAACAATAGTTTCTTGGGTATCATTTGTAGATCCGAAGGTCGAAAAAGTGAGACATGGCACGTCGTACAAGTTTGCTCTACTGAACCAGTCTATAATTAGGTTATTGTGGGAGATTGGACATAACTCTTTCTTTGAGAATCCAATCATGACCAGACATGTGGGGTTGGAAAGAGAACTCATAGGGATATCAAAGTAGGAAATTTCAGATCTTGGAGATCCAAAATTATAGAGTTACAGTCATTTCAAGGTTGAGCTCATATAAAGCATTAAAGAAAAGGTGTGTAGTTTTTTTTAAATTTGCATAAATTTTTCTTGAGAAAGTAGTTTGAAGTGATTCAAAGGGAATTGTGAAGCATAATTATCATTTATTGATTACCCGAAGAAAGAAAATGGAAACACCCAGTAAGAAACTTGAAATATCTACTATGACACATGAAGAAGAGGAAGAAATGCGACATGGTATATCAAAATTATGAGACTAAGTGCAACAAATTCTGCTCTCACAAAAAGTAACTAAAGCTAAGATGGATGGTTTAAAGAATGGAATGGAAGCTAAGATGGATGTTATAGAAGCAAAACTTAAAGGCAAAATGGAATATTTGAAGGTAGATTTGACAAAATTGATACAAGAAATGCTTATTAATGGCGAAAGGGTAGTAAAGGAAACCCATGATGAGAACAAAAGAAATGGTATTCATGATTTCATAGACTCTAACATCAGATTGAAGACCTGCCATGTTCCAAATATCAATATGAGGAAATTTGATGGCAAGGATCTCGTAACATGGATACTATAGATGGAGCAATATTTCGATCTCCATAATGTGAAAAACACACAAAAGGCATGCATTGCAACTTTATAATTGGAACCCAATCAGTTCGTATGGTATTGATGACTTTGCTCTCGTAGAAAAATTGTCACTTGGGCAATTTTTATAGATGAAATGATATCACATTATGAGGATAAAAAAAGTAACACTTTTTTTAGCCAATTGATAAATCTCAAATAAAAGGGCTCAATGGTGGAGCACATTGAGGACTTCTAAAAATTGAATATAAGGGTAAAAGATATTCCAAAGGAGCATAGGATGGATGTGTTCACAGGGAATTTAAAGGCTAACATCCAACATGAGGTTCGCCTTTGGGAACCTAATTCATTGGAGAAGGCATTTAGGTTGGCAAGAAAAATTGAAAGCAAAATTATTGCAACAAGGAAGCCTACCAATCACAACTATAAAGATGGAAGTGTTGTTGCCCTTAACCTTCCATAACCTACAAGGTTGACACCACAAAAATTGGAAGAAAAAAAGCAAAAGGACTTTGTTACAGTTGTGATTGAAAATACACTAAAGGTCATAAGTGTGCCGAGAAGAAATTATTTTACATATATTGTGAAGAGGAGGAAGAAAAGTAACAAGAAACATCAAAAGAAGAGGATACACACCAGCAACAAACCCTAGAGAAAGAAGAAATGAATTTGTCCATATCTTGTAATGCATTGGTTGGGATTACCACTCTTCAAACTATCAAGTTAGAAGGACATATCAAGAAAAAAAAGGTAATAGTGTTGATTGATTCGTGCAGTACCCATAATTTTATTCATTGTAAGATAACCAAGGAATTGAATTGCTTCCTATATCCAACACCAGAGTGTCAAGTGATGGTTTCAAATAGAGAAACCATAAATTTCTCTATAAAGTGTCATAATATCAAGCTATCCATGGGTGAATATGTGTTGAATAGTCCAATGTTTTCCATTTAAATGGTTGGTGTTGATGTTGTATTAGGAGTCCAATGGCTACAACCTTTGGGTACAATAGCTTTTAATTTTCAAGAACTTTTCTTGAAATTTTTTTCGGAAGGAAAAGAAGTTGAATTAAGGGGTATCACAGGGAAACTAGGTAAAATAATAAGCTCCAATGACATGACAAAGCTTCTAAAGAAATAACAATGAGGTGTAATTGCACAATTATGTTCACTAGAGGTTCCCACATCAAAATCATCTATTTCTCCGGATCTCCAAAATGTCTTGGATAATCATTCCAAGGTATTTGAGACTCCCGAAGGCCTCCTACCTATTCGTGATCATGATCATGCTATTCATTTGATTCCAGGAAGTGTTCCTCCAAACATCAGGCCTTACAGATATCCCTATGCCCAAAAGAGTGAAATTGAATGTATGGTTGTAGAAATGCTAGAGGTTGGTATAATTCAATCTAGTCAAAGTTATTTCTCTGCTCTAGTAGTATTGGCGCACAAAAGGATGGATCATGGTGCATGTGTCTGAATGATAGGGAGCTCAACAAGCTGACTATTAAAGGTAAATTTCCCATTCCTGCCATTGATGAATTATTGGATGAATTGCATGGAGCAATTCACCTCACCAAGTTGGACGTTTGTTTAGGATACCATCAAATCATAATGAAGATTGAAGACATTCCGAAAACAACATTTAGAATTCATGACGGTCATTATGAATTTTTGGTCATGCCTTTTGGCCTTACCAGTGCACCTTCTACATTTCAATGTTTGATGAATTCCATTTTCAAATCCTTCCTTAGAGAATTTTTGTTAGTATTTTTTTATGATATACTAATCTACAGCAAGTCTTGGAAGGATCATGTTCAACATGTTGATAGAGTGCTCAAACTATTGGAGGAGAAACAATTATATGCAAAAACCTCCAAATGTTTATTTGGAGTACAAGAGGTGGAATATTTGGGTCATATTGTATTTCATCAAGGTGTTAAGGTAGACCCTAGAAAAATTAAAGCCATTAAGGAATGAAAAATCCCCACATCCATAATGCATCTTCGAGGATTTCTTAGGTTGATAGGGTATTATTGAAAGTTTGTTAAGAATTTGAACATCTTAAAGAGGCAATGTGCCAAGCACTGGTCTTAGCTACAATAGAATTCACAAAAGCCTTTATTTTGGAATGTGATCCCTCAGGAAATGGAACTGGTGTACTTTTAATGCAAGAAGAAAGACCCATTACTTTCAAAAGTCGTCCAATCAAAGCAAAATATTTACACAAAGCTATTTATGAGAAGGAAATGTTGGCAATAGTACATGCAATTAAGAAATGGCAACCTTACCTAATGGGAAGATACTTCAAGGTAAAAACAGATCATGATAGTCTTAAATACTTTTTAGAACAAAGATTATCTTCAGAAGAGAAACAAAAATGGGTCATAGAGATATTGGGTTATGACTTTGAAATCATCTACAAAAAAGGGAACCAAAATGTTGGTGTAGATGCACTCTCAAGAAAGGATGAGGATGTGGAAGCATTTCTTTGTTCCATTTCTATTATCTAACTAGGCTGGATAAACGAAACAAGGGATGAATGGAAGAATGACGAAGAAGTGTGAGAACTCATTCAAAAGTTGCAGCAAGATCCCAGTACATCTGATACATTTAGCTGGAAAAATGATTTGTTATGGTAAAAAGATAGCTTATAACTCTGTAAGAATTCCCACGTCAAACAAAAGATTCTTCTGGAATTACACACCTCTCACTTTGGAGAGCATCCAATATTTTTAAAAACTTACCACAGGGTTAAGAAGGAATTTTTTTGGGATGGCCTTAAATATGATATTCAAAAGTTTGTGGCAGAATGTTTGGTTTTCCAACAAAATAAAGTTGATACAATTAATACCCCATGTCTATTACAACCTTTATCCATTCCAAGCCAATGTTGGGAGGAGGCTTCAATGGATTTATCATAGGTTTACCCAAGTCCGAAGGAAAGAGTGTCATCGTGGTGGTAGTTGACAGACTTACCACGTATGCACACTTTTGTGCATTATCTCATACATTTAAAGCCAGTATAGTTGCTACTACAGTTATGGAAACAATTCAAAAGCTACATGGAAACCCAAAGATTATTGTAAGCGACAAAGATTCTATTTTCACTGGAAATTTTTAGACAGAAATATTTTCTTGTCTAAGTACTCAGTAGCTAATACATCATCTTATCATCCTCAATCTGATGGGAAAACTGATAGAGTGAACAAATTTCTGCAAGGATATCTTTGTTTCTTTTTATATGATAAAAATACACAATGGGTCAAATGGTTGCCTCTGGCTGAATGGTGGTATAACACTTCCTTCCATACTGCAGTAAAAATGACCCCATTTATGGAACTTTATGGATATCATCTACCATCCATCACATCATATTTAAGAGAAAATTATAAGGTTCAAGTAGTGGAAGATCACATCGAGAATAAAAAAAAGTTCTCCAGCTCTTAAATAATAACCTCACTTTGGTACAAAATATAATGAAACAACACAAAAATCAACATCGCAGCAAAATAAGTTTTGATGTAGGTGACTAGGTATTTATACGACTACAACCATACAAACAAATGTTCCTTAAGCATGCTAAGAAGGATAATAAATTATCACCAAATTATTATGGTCTGTACAATGTGTTGCAAAAGATTGGTACTATGGGATACAAATTGGAACTTCCTACATCTTCCCGAGTGCACCCAGTTTTCTGTGTTTCATGCTTAAAGAAGGTTATAGGTGACAACATCCAGTTCAAACAATATTTCCAAAACTTGATGAGGAAGGAAAAATCATATTGGAACCTGAATCAGTCACAGAAACAAGAACTCGACAACTATGAAATTGATCAATTTCAGAGTATCTCATCAAGTGGAAGAACTTACCTGATCCAGATTTAAACAGGAACGCAACAAATTATAGATATAACCATAAACACAGAGATGCAGTGGAAATAATACTTTATTTCATTAATTTAAAATACTTGAATATGCTTACAAACAGAAATGGAAATAAACCAGCGAGGGTGATGGTAGCTTATCTCTAAGAAGAGATGTGGTGGCTACATGCCTCTGAATTGTGTTACAATGAGGCTCAAAGACCTAGTTATTGGTGATAAAAATAATGGAAACCCCTTAACATCCCAAAATCTAACCCTAGAAGATGAAACGCCAAATTGTGGGCCTCGTTTTGAGTAAGTTGGTACATCAACTTCCTGGGGTCGTAACTTTGGCACCTCGATCTTTGTTTCACATGTACAATAGCTCGTTAGATAGATCTATCCAAGCATTACAACTTTGGAAAGAGAAACATTGGTTCATGGTCACATGTTGCTCCCAGATTTCCCAGAAAAAGTCATTTAGGGCCTTAAAATGGCTCTGGAAGTTCAAGACCTGAAAAACTGCTAAAAATAGTAAATTGTACTACAATTACGGAAACTAAAAAACTAAAAGAGATAGTTGTGGGGGTCCAAGTGGGATAGGTGGGTGGCCACCAACATCCACTTGGATCATTCCTCCCCCATTAGGAAGCAATGGTCCCCATTGCATTGATTTCCTCCATCTGCTGAACTTGGTCCTTGGTGAGTTGTTCTACAATCTTTGATGTGTCAAGTAATGGTGGGAAGCATGGTAGAGGGCATTCCACATTGAACAGTCAGTGCAAGCAAAGGAATGGAGGAATGTTATGTTCCAAAGCATTGTTTCCCACAGCGTTGGTAATGCTGTAAGGGCCATGTTGGAGTGGTTTGAGCTTCTGATGGGATCCTGTAAGGCGTTCTTTCTCTAGATGTAACCAAACTTTGTCGTCCACCTGAAACTTATGTGGTACTCCTGTGGGTGAGGAGAAGCTATTCTTGTGTTCTGTCATGATCGTATCCCTTTTCTGTTGCTACTATGTGGAGGAGCCCTTCACGAGGGTCATGGATGTTGCTAGGATCTTCCCCTTACTTTGGGAGTGAACCAAATAGAAAATGAATTTCCTAGTCTGGGAGATGATCTTGCTGCATTTCTTAGCAGAGATCAAAGAGGTGGCGGTAGGTGGGGCTACCTCTGGTATCCTGTATAATGAATTACCCAAAGTAATAATAATGGAGTGAGGCCTTGACTCATACACAACATGTTGTCTCCACAAGTATGGCTAGCCAAATAGTACATCACAAAACATCTAGAGTTGCAAAATCACACAATACCTTGTCTGTGAAGGGTTTGATGTTGTAGGGAAGGCGGCACTGCTGGCGAACTCGAAGATCTCATCCTTGGTGAAGCCACCGATACTTTACGACTGCAGATGTGGTGTGGTCGGTAGGCCCAACCATTTCATGACCTCTGCTGAAATGAGGTTCTTTTAGCTACCACTGTTGACAATGAATTGTAGTGGCGAACCATTCACCCACATCTGTAAGTGGAAAAGGCGCTCCCCATCTTCTAGATCTTCGGGCTCATTCTTTTGGATCTTGGCAATGGAAATAGTGACACTGGCCTCCGCATCAATGATTTTCTTCCCTTTTCCATTCCCCTTGTCGGGTTTTCACTCAGGATCAGAACATGCATCTGATTTAGAAGCCTTCAACTCGGCCACCAGTGACTGCTTGGTCCGACACTCACTTGTGTTGTGAGTGGGGCTCTTATGGAACTCACACCACTTTCCTGTGTCCTTCTTCAACTTTGTGGTGTTATTCTTGTCTTGCGGCTTCAATGGGTTGTCTTGGGTCACCCCGCCTTGGCTTTGTCTTTTGGTCTTCTGATTCGCAAATCCAAAGTCTCACTTCTTCTGCTTAAACTTCTGCTTGATTTTGACAGCGTATCGGTACGCTATGCCGAGTGAGGAAATGTTCAGGAACTCCATTTCTTCCCGGATGTACCTGTGTAGGTAGCCACGGTGTTTGAGTACCAAATGCAACTCAGAATGCATGATACCCAACTATGTTCAAAGGGTATGAAAAATGTTTGTCAACTTTGGCACATCTTGGTCTCTTCCCTACCGCAGCATAGTCCACTTTATGTATTTGTCCTCATAGCTTTTGACAAGGTAGAACTGCTCCTTGATGGCATCCTAAAATGACTTCCAAGTGGGTGTGGCTGAAAATAGTGAGCCTGTACTTTCATCCTATTGCTCGCAGTAGGTTTTCCCACCACTCCTTGATGTGGGGGACTGCTTTGAGAAGAGAGAAAACAATCTTTTTCCAAATCGAAAATTCATGAACAGAAAAATATCCTTCTAGTAGATTTAACCATTTATCTATGGCATCCACGTCTATCTGACCCTCGAAGATGGGGATTTCAAAATTAACTTGTACCTTAAATGGTGTGGCATTTCCAGAGTAGCTGTTGGAAGTCGATGCGTTGCCTCTAGGTAGCCGCTGAAGGATCTGCACAAAGTTGTCCATCATCATGTTCCTTTGTTGCTCGAGGGCTTCTTCGAGCAAGATTTTGATAGTATCTCCTGCCGCCTCGTCTTTCTTTTCATCCACCATGGGAGGCCATCAGGATTTGCAAGGCTGGTCTTGAAAAGGTTCAACCAGTTCAAGCCCCAACTCCCTATATCCCGACCTAGTTGGGGACATGCTGTTATCAGGAAAACTAGTGTCTATTCAAATTTGCTAGTCCCACTAAGACGGGTAGCTATCTTAGAAACAAACAGGTTAAAGTCACTTGTTTTTCCTTTATGAGAGAGAGATGGGAAAGAAGCAGAGAGTACCAACCTTAGTCTTCCGCTTGGCTCCTTGCTTGTTTCCTTTCCCCTTTGACAGAATCTCGCCACTGCTTCCTTACTTGCCCCACTTCAAAGAACACCAGTAGATTCACAGCAGCATAATACCATCAAAGCATAGAGATCTTTCACCATAAACAATATAGGATCAGATATATATTGACCATACAAATGCATATATCAACACAATATTCAGAGATACACAAGAATATGGAGGAAAACTCAAATAGCTTTATTAGTAAAAGTAGTAGAAGAGAGAATTACAACCACTTAGTCTGACCCAGTGCCATCCTCCCAGCATGAAAGCCCTCTTCCCCTCATACAAAGCAAGATCACCCAATAATGTCTTCAAAGAGAAACCAATATCACTTCCTTGCAAATTACAAAATTCCAGCCTCTGGATCGCTTGGATGAGGGATCCATATATAGATGTTTACAGGGGAGTGAGTCAGCTTCTGGGATTTTGATTAGTGTCATTTCACTGATAGTTCTTGGTTCCACATGGAGATTTTAGATCTCTTACTCATCCCTGGGTGAACTCAGAGAGGCAAGTGTCAAATGAGCAGTTTCTAGAAGATTCTCTAGGTTTCCACCTAGAAAACTGCTTGTGCCATTTGTCTTCTCTCCCTCATCGCACCCTATAGAAGGCCTTTCCAGTATGCATCACACTTTTTGCATGTGGCAAGTGATATGCATCGTACCTTTAGCACTAGGCAATCTGTATGGTCCTGCTTTGACCAGTTCTGAGAACTTTTGGGAGATGATGTAATCAGCTGACCTTGCTCCCTTAGGGTATGAAACAACACTTTTAGGGACTTATAAGCCCTTGGTTTATGGACATGTATGATTGGGGTTGCAATGCCCAAATATGTCCATAACAGTTGCCCCATAAAGCATGAGGTCGTAAATCCTTTCGATGTCGGGTGAAATGCTTTATAATGAGGATCCGAGGTTTTTCGAACTGGAAGGTGACCTGTAATAAGATACAATACAATACATTATCTTCATAATATTTTTCATGATCTAGCTGAGGCGGGCGTTCCCATGCTCAGCTTTGATAAATTCATTTTCATGTACATAGGACAGACAACCGTATGTGTGTAGACTGATGATTCTGGTAGAGCCATCATCCCTTAGTTTGGATGATTCACTGTGCAACAATGTTGTACATTTGATGTCTTTATTCTCCTAAATATATCGCAGTCCAGATGGATGAAACTAGATCCGGGGTCTTCAAAACTCGTTCAATCTTCACCTGAAGTACAAGTCAATCCATGTGAATAGATGTTCTGATGTCGAACATGGAAAGACATCACCTAATTACCAGCCAATGATGTAAGTTTTTAACAAGCGCGAGAGGAATCACCGATGATGATGATGACCCTCAAGGTACTGCAGTACAATTCACGTGGTGTGAATACATGAGTTGATGTCGAACACCACGCAAAGTCTTTCAATCGAAGGCTATTAATGTAAAATTGTCACTGGAAGTGAGAAACTTTCCATTGAGGCATGCAAGCTTCAAAGTACTGAAAGGGTTGTTCCTAGGTCGCCTTCTTGGATAATGAGCTGATGTCGACAAGAAGTGACCCGTCGTAGGAGGGCATTGATGGATCCCACATCTACGACACGGAATGGAGCAAATGATTTTGTAGAGGTGAAAACAATCTGATGATACAAGGTTTAGGGTGGCGGTCATGAAAGTATGAAGCGTGAAGGTATTGCAGTGGATGAGACACAAGCTAGGTAGGCGAATTCTCTGAGCAACTTCTCTTGAACATGTCAGCAACACTGAAATGGATTGGTAGCATTAACCCCAAAAGTGGATGGTACAATGGACCAATGGTGGTATGACCGGTGAACGGAATAACCCAACTCGACTCAATCATGGCGATGGAGTGAAAGTGTCATGTTCAAGAGCTACCAATAAAGTGGCTACCAATAAAGTTTCTTCAAGTTTTCTTCCCAATTTTCCCCAATCATTTCTGACCAGTACCTCTTTATTTTGGTCAAGCTTGAGGAGGATAACATATGCTTGTTCTATAATTTTCCCTTCGGGAAAACCCGTCACTATGTTTTAACGAGCCTAGCGACAGTGAAACTCGCTCTTGTCTGAATGGACAAGTTTGTCGCTATTGTTTAACGAGTTTAATGACAAGGATAACTCGGTTCTTTTCAATTTTAGAGAGTCTGAAAAGAGATGGAAAGAAAACTCCAATATTCCTTTTTCGTAATATAATCCCTCAAGTCCGAAAAAGTATAAAACAATGCGAAAGGGATGACTTTTCGATAGTTTTAACGAGCCGAACAAGACAAACGCTCGATCTTTTTCTATAATAATCCCTCAGGTCCAAAAAGATTAAAATCTAGAGGAGGGATAGCACTTCCAATCACTTTAACGAGCCGGAGAGGCCAATTGCTCGGCAATCTTTTCATGTTTTATGAGTCAGATGAAAAGAGCTTAAAGGAGACTCATTTTTTGAGGAACGAGTGATGTTTTCAGATAGCAACTAGTTCCAGGTAAGGTTTGGAACTTCCCAATCATGGTAGTGTAAAGAAGGTGGCTAATAGGATCACTCATCACAGTTGTTCCTCAAAAGGGGTAAACAATCAAATGGATGCGAATGATCAGCTAAAATAGAGTGGAGGTGATGGTAAGAACACGACCAAGGCTCAAGAGCTGATGATAATCATTCACAATGGTTATTTACTGGAGGTGGGTTCATTTTTTAATGAGCTTAAACTCTGGTGGAACATGTGCTCATTGCTAGGTTTAATATTTAACGAGCTTGAACTTCGTGTAAAACTGCTCGTGCCAGTCGTATAATAAAGATGTCTCATTGATAGGTTCATTTTTTAGGGAGCTTGCACGATTCAAAATTATGCTTCGACTCCTTTTATTATGTAAGCTAGGAATGACCAATCCTACGAGTTTAAAGGGTTAAGAACCTACAAACTAAGAAAATAAATGGTTGTTTTTCACTTTCACGCAAAAAGGTTTGCATGCCCCCAGGTATAGCGAAGTAGAGTTTCCCAGATTACCAATCAATTTGCAGACAAAACATTTGTTTTATCGGGAGAGGCCTACCTTTTCTAAGTTACCCTTAAATTTGCCGACAGAACATTCATTCTATCGGGAAAGGCTTACCTTCTAACAGAGGTATCTTATTCCGGTCTAATCCCATTTTCCTAAACGGACGGGTGTGTTAGACCAGTCATATATCCTCTGCGGAAACCTACCCTATACCTCAAGTTTTCCTGCTGAAGTAGACCAGGGTGCATGCCCCCTAGGTTTCAGTCATGACCACCGAATCACTCGCACTCATCAGGTGGATGGACTGGAGATTGATGAGAGATTCCTTGCACAAAAATACCTATCAGGGATGGCATTTGACTATTAGCTATGTGTGAACCGGGGAATGAAAGCTGGTCTACGAGTTGGACCACTCTGCCTTCATGTGGAAAACAAATTACTTGAAAGAATGAGGAAACAATGGCTCCCATGCTATAAATGTAGTCACACCCAAGGAGTAGATTGTAATATAAAGGTCCTTGGACTACCATTACGTTCAGATAAATGGTTTTCCTTCTCAAAGTTATAGGCAAACTTGGAAGGATCCCTAATGATCGATTGGTTCCTTTGTCGAAGCCTGTCAGATTTCACATCTCAGGAAAAAACGATGGCGAACCAAGAACTTTCCAAGCAGTTGAGGAAAGGATACTCATAGAAGCCCCTTCATCTATGATGGTACCAACCATGACCATTTTGTAAGTTTGCACTATGATTCGGAATGGTACATTAGATGGTAAACGGGGTCTGCCTAGTAGATTCCAATCGAAGGAGACAACTAGGTTGCTTGGAGGTGGGACCGAATAAATGGCCAGATACATCTCTGACGAACTTCCTTCCTATGGTAAAGGAACGGGTAGATTTCCCCCATGTTCATTGGAGTCTGTATTTACGAAAAGAATTTGAACGGTGTCATTCTCATTCTCTTTGGTGACTGTATCATCTGAAGGTAAATCCTCTGAAGACAAGATGGGGTCAACTTCTGTCTCGACCTATTGACTTTGGTCCGATGTGGACTCAAAGGGTTCATCTTCAATGATAGGCGCTTCGACCGAAAACAAGGGAGTGTCAGTCGGGTTTTCAACTAGCAATGGACTCGGCAAGAGTTTCTTGTATCTAGGAGGAAGTCGCTGCAGTGATGCACGACAGTTATCCAAGACTCTTTTAGCTTCGTCTAGGAAGGGACAACGGTGGAGGGCATGATCACCTTCACACAATCTGCAAGGAAATTTAGATTTTCCTTTCTGCTCGGTGACTTCGTTTTCACTAGTTGATGGTGTAATTTTAACATGATCGTCAGAGGTTGACGACACCGGATTGTGCAAGCGGGGAGACCAGTCCCTTATGATCCATGGGATGCAAGGACAATCTCAGTGATAGTGATCTCCTTTGCAGATGACACATGGAGATTTAGGTTTGGATGGTGCACTGTGTGGATTTTCGCTAGACGATGCACGGTTGCCCCTTTTTGTCGTTGGCTTCTTCTTCTTCTTCTCCTTCCCCTTCTTCCTCTTCTTAGTTACTTGGTTTTTAGTTTTACTATCTTCACCAAGTGAAGAGGAAGAAGGAGAGGGAGAGACAAATGAAGTAGAAGGTTGGGGGGGAACTCTGGTATCATCTAGTTGCTGATTTGATTGTTCAGGAATCACGGTGCTTTGAACGATAGAGGTCGAGAAAAGCCATACTGGCAGGCCAATTGTCAGTCCTAGAAGGGACAATGTGGCCATATGAGGTGCACCAACATCTCCCCAAGAGGAGAAAGGACTAGGATTTCCCCTTAGGATTTCCCCCAAGGGGAAATCCTTGGTTGGTGGACTCCATTTTCTCAACCCAAGATCAACGAGGGGACAATCATGTTATTCCGTTTAAAATAAATTTTAGACGCTTTGACACAACTTGCTTTTTCACTTTTTAAGAGTCGCCTTCGATTTTTAATGAGCCTGAAGTGACAAGTGATCGGATGGACCTTTTCCTTTAAGGAGTCTAAAAAGGAATGAAAGAGACTACTCTAGAAATCTAGACAGAGGGATTACCAAACCAATCGCAAAACTGCAGAATAATTTTTACGGTATGGTAGTCAATCTTCCCGAATACTGTGTTCAGTGCATTGCGATCAATAGGGCGGTAGACACGGCTTCCTAAGGATAAAGGATATAGCCTATTGTGGTCTCCCAATATATACTCAATGGTATGTGGGAGCACAAGTCCGTACTGGCACTTGTTGTCTCAAAGAGGAGGAATCACCCAACCTACGATGAAAGCGACAATTACCAGGCTTTACAACGCTGGAATATGTCTCTAGCCTAGACTTCTAGATGTTGTGCGTTAGGTTCCAAAGTGTTTTTATGTTCATTGAATTTATTTTACAGTTGATCTTTCTTAAGAAATTGGCCTTTCAGGTTCACCACGTGATGTAGATATACAATTCCTAAAATGCAATCTAAGATGATAAAAAGTCGTTTAATCTTCTTTTTGCAATGAAAATCCTAGCTACTAAGGAAAGAGAAATGAAATCCTTTCAACATAGAGCAGAGAGCACACACTAGATGCACTGTTCTAAATCAAAATCAACAAACAGTCTAAATGAAAATGCACATGCATGTATTTGTTTTCCGCTTTCTTAATGTGTGAATGACAAAAAGAATGCTAAATGCAAATCTGAATTATCTCTTCTTTCAAAGCGACAGTACTAATGATTTTTTTTTCAAAAAATGACAAGAAGGCAAGACAACACTTCGCGATTTTGAATTGAAAATTGCTTTTGACACTTGAAATACTTATAAACTCAGATCAAATACAAGAGTAACAGTGTAATTGACTATCAAAAAGAGAAGTATTCTTTTCTTTGACTGAAAATGACACTTGCAACACTTTCAAATCAAAATACGATAGTCCGATTAGGCTACTAATTTGTAAATGAGAACTGTGAATGGCGAAAAATACATAAAAAAATTCACAAATATTTGTACAATGGAGGCTGAATGATGCAAAGGAAGGGGGTTTCTACAATGGTCTACTAATCATAGACAACAAAACTCCTGAATAAAACTGAAGACAGTGAAGAAAAAACCAAAATCTGGAGGCAGAAACAGTCTTACCTGATCATCGCACCTGTAACACAGGGAAACAGGGATGCATCTCACCTACTACACACGGGAGGTGTGATGCATCTAGTTTGCCTAAAGGAGAGGGTGCGATGGTCCAAGAACGAGACTTTAACTTGGTTTTTGGTCACAGTTTGCAGTTTAGTTCAAGGATTTAGGCCGAGAAAATGATAGTCAGTAACTACAAAGTATAGGGCTGATCTAATGAGGTTACTCAAGCTACCTCTAGGGCACTTAGGATGTTTGCAAGTCAATTTTTCAGTTCATAAAGAAACCTAGAGATTGACTGAAGCAGCGTTGATCTACTTTGCACTTGCATAGAAAATGCAGTTTGAAGGCTAGCTGGCTTGACTTCAGGCTCCGTCTGTGGTTTATGAATCAAACAAATAGAGAGAAGCAATCAAACTAATCACTCCCCAGTGGAGTCGCCATTTTGTTATCAAGAAAACTAGTGTCTATTCAAAGCTGCTAGTCCCACTAAGATGGGTAGCTATCTTAGAAACAAACAGATTAAAGTCACTTTTTTTTCCTTTACGAGAGAGAGATGGGAAAGAAGCAGAGAGTACCAACCTTAGTCTTCCGCTTGGTTCCTTGCTTGTTTCCTTTCCCCTTTGACAGAATCTCACCACTGCTTCCTTACTTGCCCCACTTCAAAGAACACCTGTAGATTCACAACATCATAATACCATCAAAGCATAGAGATCTTTCACCGTAAACAATATAGGATCAGATATATATTGATCATACAAATGCATATATCAACACAATATTCAGAGATACACAAGAATATGAAGGAAAACTCAAATAGCTTTATTAGTAAAAGTAGTAGAAGAGAGAATTACAACCACTTGGTCTGACCCAGTGCCATCCTCCCAGCATGAAATCCCTCTTCACCTCATATAAAGCAAGATCACCCAACAATGTCTTCAAAGAGAAACCAACAACACTTCCTTGCAAATTACAAAATTCCAGCCTCTGGATCTCTTGGATGAGGGATCCATATATAGATGTTTACAGGGGAGTGAGTCAGCTTCTGGGATTTTGATTAGTGTCATTTCACTGATAGTTCTTGGTTCCACATGGAGATTTTATATCTCTTACTCATCCCTGAGTGAACTCAGAGAGGCAAGTGTCAAATGAGTAGTTTCTACAAGATTTTTTGGGTTTCCACCTAGAAAAATGCTTGTGCCATTTGTCTGCTCTCACTCATCGCACCCTATAGAAGGGATTTCCAGTATGCATCTCACTTTTTGCATGTGGCAGGTGAGATGCATCGCACCTTTAGGACTGGGTAGTCTGTATGGTCCTGCTTTGACCAGTTCTGACTAGTTTTTCATGGAGAACTTCTGGGAGATGATGTAATCAGCTGACCTTGCTCCTTTAGGGTATGAAACAACACTTTTAGGGACTTAGAAGCCCTTGGTTTATGGACATGTATGATTGGGGTTGCAGTGACCAAATATGTCCATAATACATGCAAAGAAAAACAGAGAAAAAGCAGACCGCTCTAATACCATTGATCTGGATTTAAACAGGAACGCAACAAATTACCGAGATAACCATAAACACAGAGATGCAGTGGAAATAATACTTTATTTCATTAATGTAATATACTGAAATATGCTTACAAACAAAAATGGAAATAAACTAGCTAGGGCAATGGTAGCTTATCTCTGAGAAGAGATCTCGCGGCTACATGCCTCTGAACTGTGTTACAATGAGGCTCAAAGGCCTATTTATTGGTGAGAAAAACAATGGAAAACCCTTAATATCCCAAAACCTAACCCTAGAAGATGAAACGTCAAATTGTGAGCCTCGTTTTGGGTAAGTTGGTACATCAACTTCTGGGATCGTAACTTTGGCACCCGATCTTCGTTTGACGCGTACAGTAGCTCATTAGAAAGATCTATCCAAGAACTACAACTTTGGGAAGAGAAACATTAGTCCATGGACCCATGTTGCTCCCAGATTTCCCAGAAAATGTCGTTTAGAGCCTCAAAACACTCCAGAAGTTTAGGACCTGAAAAACTGCTAAAAATAGTAAATTGTGCTACAATTACAGAGACTGAAAGACTGAAAGAGATAGTTGTGGGGGTCCAAGTGGCATAGGTGGGTGGCCACCAACATCCACCTGGATCATTACCCGCCAAAGATGCCACATGGGAGGATGCGAATTTTATACAGAAGCATCCATAACTACTCAAGCATTGAGGAAAACTACTATTTTAAGGACAGGGGCATGTTATGTCCCTATATTACTAGTTTTTTCCCTTGTTACTATTGTCATTGTAGACCCTTATTGTTATTGTTGTGTCCACGTTATCCCCATATTGTTATTATTGTGTCCCATAGAAGCCCACTATTATTATTATTGCGCCCTTACATTATTATTGTTATGTCGACTCTTGTTGTATTGTGACCCCTTAGAGTCTTGTATATAGAAAGGAGGTCTTGTCATTTGTATCATCCAAGAACTGTTCATTTTTGTAATGTAAAGGAGGTTTCCCCCTCGAAGAGGCTACTTTTGAAGTCGTTGATCTATCTCTTTCTTCTATTTTGTGAGCTAGTTGCATAACATAAACCCTATTATATTATGTAATGCTTATTTTTATTGATAAAAATGTTAGATCTGAAGAAAGGGGATAACCAACATACCATGATACATTGGAGAGAGAAAATACTAGACATGAGAGGAAAAACATATCCTGAATCAATAATTCCCTTATTTTGATGGTTGGGAAGATGAAGGGCCAAGGTGTTGGTGTACCAGCTACAACCACCCTCCAAATTTTTTCCTTCACTTCTTTTTGGAGCCTCCCTACCAAAATCTCAGCAACTTGTCTTACACTTCCCAAGCACTTGTGCTTTCATCAAGTTTTTTTTTTTCTTTATAGCTTGTGTTTGCTTACTTGCTTTGCTATCTAACCACAAGATGACCTCCTTTCACTTGGTTGCAATATGATTCTTGCACTGCCTTTGAAATCTAAACAACCCTAGGGGGAAACCAACCTTTCTCTCAGGAAATTTGCATTTCAAACCAATAGTGGACTTCGGTTCTAGAACTCCATAGACGCAGCTAGCAGCTTTTCTTCAACCGGGAAGCTATGCACAACATAAGAGGCATCTAGAGCCATTCATCCCAAGAATTCCATAGAATAATTCCTTCAGTTGTTGTCTGATGCATGTGTCAGCAAGTTACTCGATCCCCCCAAAATTGCACAATTTATTCATGCATGCATGCTAGCCTTTCTTGAAAAATCAAAAAGAAAAAATAGCGAAAAATAATTGCTAAAAAATAGGGATCTATTTTTAGCAGTGGGAGTTACACTTGAGAGTTAATTTTAGAACTTGTCGCTTTTTCCTATATTTTTGGCCTTCACGTCATAAACCCTAAATTGATCAAATCTATTTAATGGACACTTCCAGAGCTCATTTTCACATTCAATCCTAGAGATCTGGAATTCCTAAGGAATATAGGAACCTTCGACACAACGAACACAAGTTTTCTGGATAAGTTTTACTTTCAAGTATTTTGCATCTTTTTCTGTTTCCTTGGCTTGTCTGAGTGTTGTTTTTCCTGTTTTATTGAACGAACATTGGAGTTATGATTTTTTTAGCTTATAGAGGTGTTGCTTTAAGTTTTGTATTCCCTTTACTAAGTGTCACATGCATAACCCAGTTTTTGCACTAGCAGTCGTCATTGCAACGACTCTCCCCACAAGCTTTGGTGTTCTTCTATTTGATTGATTCTTGCATTTGTTTTGATTGCATGCATCACCATTCACTCAGATATGCACCATCCTTCACTCATCAATTCTACTCATTTTCATGTTTCCCTTGGACAAATTTGGGTTGTCTTGGCTTGTATCTAGCTCTTCCCGGCATGCACTGTACATTTCTAGATCTCAAGGATCTTCCTTGGCTCTAGGAATTGTGTAGAGGTTGCTAGTGACTAACTTCAGTTGCACACTGGGCAGTCCGAGGAGACAGTCTCAGAGTTTTTCCCACTGGGATTGCGCAATGCATAGTCCCATCCACCATCAAAGCCATACTAAAGTATGCATTGCATAGTTCCAAACATTAGCAAGCCACACTAAACTGCGCATTACGGAGTTCCAGTCATCATCACCTCTCACTGGCAATTTGGACTGCATAATGCGTAGATCCAGCTGACAGTACCCCTCCTCTGAAAGTTAGAATTGTGCAATATTGCCCAATAGTCACCTAGTTTGTTTCATGATCATTACTTGAAGTGATTTTTTATTTTAAGCTGACATTTGCATGCTATGAGTGTCCTCTCCTTCTCCAGGTACAATAGATTTTTAGTAGCTTCTTAGCAGTACAGGCAACATGGTTTCCAAGAGAGTTGGATCAAAGGATATTGTAGAGAGTAGCATTGGAGATGTAGTTGAACAAGTGTCAATGGACTTGGTATTCTATGCAAACACACAATTGTTCATAGAGAAGGACATGAAGATTACATGGAAGGAAATTAAGGACATATTTGTAGGCTGTTTCAAGGAAGATTGATAAGTCTATGTAAATATCCACAAGTCAATCTTGTACAGGGTTGCATGAAGGTACCCCGCCTTCCCATGCATGAACATCATTCACTGGATTGTCTCACATAAAGATCCTGAGATGATGGAAATGAGCAGTCGAAATGGAACAGAGCTTGCTATCTGCAGGATGAAAAATTATCATTATATGTGTCACTTATCACAGTGGTGAACCACATGAATGCACTCTTCTTTATTCCTAACAGCAATGTGAACACTAGAGACATCATGAAGCATTGGGTAAAAGAGACATTGAAGTTCAAGTTGACACCAAATCAGGTCTACAAGACTAAGCTACTCAGGAAGTCCTATCAACTTTTGATCATCTTTACATGTCGCTTGTATGGTCAAGAGATAACGAATATCTTTATGTAGAGTTGGGCAGTTGTGTTGGATCAATTGGAAAATGAAGGAAGGTTGTTCAACTGGTCGGATATGTTGTCTCTTCAGCTGAAATTTCATGTGTCTAATGCCTAAAATCAACCTAATGACGAGTAAGCGAGATTCTATATGTCTACGTACCTGATTGATGTAATTTGTGCCCAACAGCAATTTCCTGACATGGGTTGGACATGGACCATCAGATCATGATGTGAACATCTATTGTAATTTTCTCTCTGAGTGTAGTTACTGAGGAGTCATGGTGAGGCTATCTGACCACTTCATCACCCTGGCTTACAAGATGATCTTTGAATAGGATCCACTTTGCATGCCCAAGAAACGATGCAGGCCTTGCTTAACATTGCAGATTGGTATGCCTCACCTGGTGGCACCTTCATCGGGATGTTTAGCAAAGAGAAGTCTCCACGTGTGCTACCAAGGTTTTCCATGGATAAGTTGGTCATGCAAGAGGTTGCGTATCACATCTCCATAGTGTTATCAACAAGACTAAATAGGAGGAATAAGGCACCATGGCCTACTCTTCTTTTGTGGATTGCATTGTAGGAGATCCAGAGCTTGAAGGATGTGGATGCTGCAGTTGAGGACTTAAATAATTTTGAGTTCAACACCAAGAGTTTCAATCTATATGATCCCCACTGCATATGCAAGAACCACATTGCAAAGTTGTATTGTCCATGGATCCACAGGGCATGTCTTCTACCAGAGGAAGACCCTTGGAGGTATTTCTACAATTCCTCTAAGCTTAATGAACTAGTTAGCATGGCTATAGAATGGAAAGAAACTTTGCTGGTAGCAACACCACGGGAAGTAGCAACAATTGTAGCAATGAGTAGCAAGCCAGCATAGGACAAAGGTAAGAGGAAGACTACCAAGAACCCAGAGGATGAGTAAAGCTACAAGTTCATATAAGATCCTCTTGTTGAGAAAGTAGCTTTGGAAATAAAGGCAAGGAGGAAACAATGCAAAAGGGAGTAGAACGAAGGAGGAGAGAGAAGCAAAGGTTGGAGGATGCAGAGAGAAAGTTGCATGAAATAGAAAAAATATGAAAGAAGAGAAATAACTAAGGAGGAGAGAAAAGGAAGAGAAGTAGAAAAAGGAATAGGAGGAAAGGAAAGTCGCAGTGATAGAAAAAATTGTGCATATACAGGTTGAGACAGAGTAGCCCATAGATGAAGATGAGGGTGAGTAGGTGTATGATTGGGAACTTTCTCAGTAGATTGAGAAGATGATTGAAGTGATAGACATGGAGTTGGAATAGGAGCTACAGGACCAAGACACTGACCTCATGTCAAGAGCATCTAAGGTTTCCCCACAGTCTCTTCCACCTCCATAATCAAAACCAGTCCCAAGCGAGCAAGGAGAGGTTGTTCTCCTTGATGGTGATCTGGTGATGGATGTGTTCAATCTTTCATTTGATGAGTCACAACAAAGGATTGTATAGGCGTGAAGAAATCAACTGCTAGATGATCACCTATCACTTGCACATGTAGAGGAAAGGGTGATTGCGTCATATTTTAGAAGACATCTAGCTATCATGGATGATGTTTCTAAGGCTGATGCAGAAGCCACGAGTTCAACGGTCAAGTTCTTAATAGTAGAGAATGAGGCCACCAACCATGACTTGGAACTGAATGCTGAAAACATGTAGAAGTACATCAGTGGTCCAACCACACTCAGGACAATGTTGCGCATGATTCAAGATGAGTTGGATAGAGGTTCCAGAACCATATACCCAGAAGCCATGGAGGCAAGAGTCTGTTTCAAGAAAGACATCACCAAATAGTACGGGGACACAATAGCATAGTACCAACCTTGGTATAAGTTCGTTACCAATGACCATCAAGAGGATGTTTCCGAGTTGGTCTTTCGCCAATACCCCGAGTGATGAGTTTTGTCTTGTTAGGCTGACTCAAGGCTATTTTGTCCCATATGGGTATATGTGGAAATTGTATGATTATTTTTCAATATATTGTAAGTGAAATTCCAAGTGTCATTAGTTGAATGTGAACAGTCACTATGTAATGTGAAGAGTCATGAGGGTAGTTAAAGAGTCAAAGGGGAATGGCAAGGGTCACCCCACCCTTTGTTATATATAGAATCTCATAACTCATAGTATAGCCTTTTGGGAGCGAAGATTTTGTCTAGGCATTGCTTAGAGAAGGCTTGGAGAGTATTGTGGTGAGTCTTGCCTTCTCCGCAACGTAGAGTGAGTAAATCTCTTTGGAGGAGCAGGCAGTGTTGACTGTAATGTTCCACTATTGGGGCTAGTGGTTGTCAATGGTGTATGTATGGATGGAAATTTTACTTAATAATATAACTGAGCCAACACGTTTTCATGGATATGTTGTTATTGTAGTTCGACTATTTTGGCTACTTTAGCAATGTATGTCATTTGAACTACACATTTGTGTATGAAATATTTTGTATGTGATTGTATGAATCTTGTTTAACACTTGTTGTTGCATTAACCTATCACTTTGGATTGTGGACTATTCCACTTCCATCCTCTGATTTCATTATGTTTGTGAGTTCCTTTCAGGTTGTGTACTATTACATGCTTCTAAGGGACACACTTCATTTTCCCCTCTTTTTGTTATAACCCCCCATGCATCTCACTTGACTCGCTACAAGGTCACACACTTGCTTCCGACAAATTTATCATACTTACCTCTGTGCGCTACCATGGTCAAGGCACTACTTAACTACCCACTCCTAGGACTCTTACTCTAAATGGTATGAGGTCTAGTTGACACTTCTTACCAGGGAGATCCCTTGACATGTTGGCGGGTCCAGCACCGTCAATAGGTGTGTTTATAAAAATGAAAGATAAAAGACATTGAGGAGCCTTTTTCTTGTTGGCCTAATCCTTTATACTTATCATAATTTAATTTTTTCCCTCTTTCACTAAGAATTTTGAATTAGCATGAGAATTGGTGACAACTTGTGTAATAGGAATTGAATGTGTTATAGTTTTTTTCCCTTGGACTGGATGTATTTAAGGACTGGAAGTTGTCCTATTTGTGTGTAGCATAGAGAGAACTAAAGAAGGAATATTCGAGGGACTGGGAATATTAGAGAATGACTCTCTTGTGTTGTAAAAACATTCATTATCATTTTTGAATGTCTATGGACATGGTCAAGGAATGGAAAGGTTAAATGCTAAGATTAGTTCATGTGTATGGATGAGAGTGGCCTTCACTTTTTTTGTTAAATCTAGTCTAAGAAATGTGTGTTAAATCCCTGAGTTTAATTTTTCCCTCGAGGCATTAAGATCAGACTTGGGGATGGTGAACTATCAGAAAGGTTGCAACATAGTTGAGCATATGGTTGGGTGGAGAGTGGTTCACCATTGTTCAATTCTAAATTGCAAAATATTTGACTCAAGATAAGTATCTCTTATGCATGATTTTTAATTTCTATTTTCAACAAGTTTATAAGTACATTCATTTAACCTTCAACAAATTTATCATTGTTTTAGTTTTTATATTATTTGATTGTATCTTTTTATATGTATTAAATTTTGTAAAAACACTAGTTGAGGAAGATAGGATTCCTAAATTCTTCTCTAAACAATTCATGTTGGAATTTTTGATATAAATTTCCTTATCAGAGCTTCTTGAAGCTAAAATTTAGATCATAGTGAGGGTAAATTATTTGATCCTTTCGTCAAATTTTCAGATCTTCAGTCATGAAATTTTCAAAAATATATCATAGGAAGTTGGGCTTCCCAAATGCATCTTTAAACAAGTCATGTTGGCATTTCTGCTGTAGAATTTATTCTGGGAGGTTTAAAAAGTTTAAAGATGGAACATAGTGTGGGGAAATCTCATTGATCATCTGGACTAAATTTCAGATCTTGGGTTGTAATATTTTCGGATATATGATCATCGGAAGTCAAGCTTCCTAGATTCTCCTAAAAACATGCCTCAAATGAGCCATGTTGGAATTTTCTATTATATTTATTCTAGAACTTTCGAAAAGATAAACCTTGGACCATAGTGAGAGGAATTTTGTTAATCATTTGGTCAAACTTTCAAATATTGGGTCACAATATTTTAGGAGATATGATCAGAGGAAGTTGAGCTTCTTAAATTATCTTAAAATCATGCATCAAACAAGCCATGTTGAAATTTATGCTATAAATTTTCATCCGACAGGTTGCAAAGGCTAAAGATTGCACCATAGTGAGGGGAATAACATTGATCATATTTTTTATTTTTCATAACTTTGACTACCATAGTTTCATATCTATTCTCTGAGGAAGTTCCTATGTTATTTTGCATGTAAAGTGTTTGAAGAAATTCCAAAATGGTTTAATGATTCATTACATACAAACTATTTGATGGAATTCCCTAATGAAAATATTATTTGTGGATGGGGATAGTATTGTTGTATTTTAGATTTATTATATGATAGTATTGTTGTAGTTGATCTATGTATATTTACATGAAAGGCATTTGATGAGATGTGTTAAAGGTGTTTTATTACAATTTTCATAAAAACTATTTGAAAATTTTCATAGCCATAGAATTGAACATATAGTAGGATATTATCTCTAATGTGGAGAAGAATATTATGCACACATCATTGTAGGAGTAGGTGAATCTAAGTATAGGTGAATCTTCCATATAAAAGTATAGGTCATGAAGCCAAATATTGATGCTATGTTTGACTTACGTTCAGAGGAAAATATCATAGCAATGGATTTTGTTAAAAAAATTATATTGGAGGTTCATGACCATCCTAGCCCATATCCATTGGGATGGGTGAAAAAGGAGAAAAAATAAAAGGTAACCAAACAATGTAAAATTAAATTTTGTATGTGTGTTGATTTTGTTAATGAACTAGAATTTGATGTATAGTTCCATTTTGTGTATGTTTAGTTGTGTTTGGGAGTAACTATATGTATATGTGGGATGTAATATTCATGCAGAGTGTCAATCAATACCACCTCATCAAGTATATAAAATCCTTCATCATGAATGCACACAAGAGAAAGTCAAAGATTTCACTAGTAAATGCCAAGAATTCTAAGAAATTGATCAATTCCAGTAAACTGTATGTTTTATTATTATTATCAAGATAAAATCAATCTATAAAAGAGTTAATGAGAGAAAAGGTGTCCCTAAAGTAGTGCACTCAGGAACATAGATATCAACGAGAATATTTTACACGAGCATATAAGAGAGTATTCCAAGAGCCTAAAGCGATACCACCCAAGAGGAAAGTGGAGCACGAGATCTAATTATTTCCAAACATTGTGTTGTACAAGAAGTCCATTTTTAAAGAAAATGAGGTGAAAAAGTAGTTGCAGTAGTATGGTGTTATTCAACTAAGTAGCTCACCTTATATTTCACCCATTTAAATGTGCCAAAGAAGGATACCACTTGGTGAATTTTCATTAATTATCGGGTATTGAAAAAATTATATTTGAGAACAGGTATACCCTAACCAAGAATAATGAACTATTGGATCATGTTTAGCAAGGAAATTACTTCATCAAGCTAGATTTAAAATCAGGATATCATTGAGTTTGAGTCAAAGAAGAAGGTACTTCGAACATCACCTTAATAAATTTTGTATGAGTTACCAGTCATGCCATTTTGTCTATGCATTGCACCAAATAAATTCATCATATTAATGAATACTACGCTCTTATCTCTAACGCCCTCCTCCCACATTTACCTAAGCTAACTGGTCCACCAGGGTAAACATGTGATAAAAAGTTACTACGATATGATTCAACTCCCCATGTATAGCTAAGGAAGTGGAATCCACAAGACAATACCAATATGACCTTTCATAGAAGATACAAAACCTTCGGGATCCAACCAACCCCTCCAAGTGTCCAACCCCTAAGACAAAATGATGTTTGGATGCATTAGACCCCTAGTCATTCACATGATAATACTTCCATGCAACTGAGTCCCTCCAATCACTCCCATAACAAGGCCTCCATGGGATTTTAGTCTTTTTCATTCAGTTTTGTGCATATGGCCCCAAATTCTGAGCCACTTTTTTATGGCTAGCACTCGGGCCTCTACCTAGAACTTCATGAAACTTCTAGAAATGATAAATAGCAATGAAATAAGGCTACTAATGCAAGAATTTAACAAGGATTTGACATGACCCTTACCATCCATGAAAAACATTTCGTTAAACATATCATAAACATGTAATGTACAAGTCATAAATACACATATGAACATAGGGGTCTCATACTTATTTGAGATTTGTCAAGAAGGACTGATGTCTCCTCACAATAGTTGCATTATTATCTATTAGGCCATTCATTTATTAACATTTCATCTATCAAAACATGATGAGATTCATAACTCAAGTCTACCATGAAACATGCTTATAACTAGCAAATAACCAGAGAAATATCAATGATGAAACAATGATTAAAGCCATATAATGATAAACAAGTTTACTCATAAAATAACAAAGGAAAAGGAGATCCTATTAACATATGCAAATCCAGCGAATTTAGGGACTTCCATGTACCACTCGACCATAGATTGGATTGAACCAAATCTCTCTTTCAGCTAGTTGCCCTCATGCCATATTCCAAGCATGAATGCGGGATCTCATGGAATAAGCCAGGAACACCAAACCAAGGCTTCCAGAGGCCAAGGCACCTCAAACCTAAACCAATGATTCCACCTCATGGTCTGACATCACTAATCATGTCTAGATCAGGCTCTACCTAAAATTTCTAGGGCTCCAAAGCATTTGTTCAAACCAAGGCTTCCAAGACTAGTAACTCAACCCATAACTGTTGTCAAGCTCCATAGTGTTTGTCTAAACAATGATTCTAGCACTAGTAACTCAACCCACCAAGGGCTCCAGAGTGTTTTTCCAACCAAGGCTTCCAGGACTAGTAACTCAATCCAAGTTGTTATAGGGCTTCCAAACTATTTGTCCAACCAAGGCTCCAGGAACTAATAACTCAACCCACAACCATAAGGAGTAGGAGCATCAACCAAAAGAAAAAGGAAAAATCAACAACATTATGGCTATCCAGGAACTAGAAAGGATAGGAAAAACCATTATCAATCCAGGCAATCCTTCATGCCAATGAAAGATCACAACCAAACAACCACATGCATATTCCATGCATGCCAAAACTAGTAAGGAAACCATACATGCAACTTGGTATCTGCAAGAAAAATCCGTTGTAGTTGTTGATCCCATTTTCCTCTTGTGATTTCCTACTCTTCCTTTGCCTTCTTGCTCCAAATACCAAGTATACCACACTCCTCCAAGAGTGCTCCAAGAAAACTTTAAGTTTCCAAGAGTATGAGAGAGAATAAAAGAGAGAGTTCCAAGCTAAAACTAACAAAAAGGTTGTGAAATTATTCTCAAAATCCTTTTTATCATTGAGGCCTCTATTTTCTTCATTTCCCATTATTTTCCTTCAATTTCTTCCTCACATGCAACTTGTGACCTTTAAACTTCTAGCTTCCTTTTCTCTTATTTTCCATTATCTTCATAAATAAAATGCCAATAAATGCCTCATGCCTTTTCAAAGCCTTTGTCATTTCCTTTGCCAATTTCCATTACCATTAATTAATCACAAGTGATATCCATTACTATGTTTTTCCCAACATTCAGCTTTGAATACGTGTCCCATGACCTTGGTTATTATTTTTCCTTTATTAACTTTATTACATGTATTTTTGACCAGGGTAGTTACATTATCTACATTCATATGTCATTGTTTATTTGGATGATATACTAGCTTATAATGCTTCCTACGAGAAGCACATATCACACTTGGTGTAGGTACTAGAGACTTTGAAGAGGCACTAGCTATTGGAAAATCTCAAGAAATATGAGCTTGCATAGCATTACTTGGTGTATTTAAGCTATATGATTGGTGGAGGCGAGTTCAAGATAGATTTTGCCAAGATGGAGGCCATCAATAAGTGCATATTACCTACAAATATTTATAATATTAGGATTTTCATTGGGGTGGCATGGTACTAGATGAAATCCATAACACAATTTTTAGTAGTAGCTTCACTATACCACACCATAACAACAAGTGGAATTTTTTTTTAGTGGGGGAAGGGATAGCATGAGGCCTTTTCACAGTTGAAGAAGAAAATTAATCAAGCACCAGTTCTTGCATTAACAAACATGCCACATCCCTTCAAAGTGGAGATAGATGTTGGTGAGTATGCTATGGGAGAAGTATTGATGCAAGGGAGAGTGACTGGATGCTACCATTCTAAAGTGTTTCATGGGTGGTTCTCAACTACCCTACATATGACAAGGAGCTATGTACCTTGGTACATTAAGCTATCAAAATGTAGAAATACTATCTGATGGAAAATAATTCATTTGTGCAAATCACCAACCACTATAGTACTTGCAAGCCCATAGTAAGTTACAATAGATCATACACTACAAGTGGACGGGATTATTACAAAAGATCCCCTTACTGATTAAGTATAATAATGAAAACATAAACAAGTTGGCCAACATGCTTGTAGGGTCACCCATATAAAATTTCATAGCTTTGAGAACTTCAATGAAAATGGAGCCTTTCACCCCCAATTCATATAGTGAGGAATACATAGAGGATGAGTACTTCAATGAAGTCTTTTAGTAGTTGAAAATCCAAAGTCATGTAGAAAATGGATATGGAAAATTTTACTATCATCTCTAGAATGGGTTACTCTAAAAGTTGGAAAAGATATGTATTCCTAAAAGTTAGCGATTACAATTAATCAGAGGTGCTCACACCTCAAAGGTTGTAAGGAATTTTGGTGGAGGGAAGATAATGGCCAGCTTATAGAGGCATGCATACTAGCCCAAAATGTAAGAACATGTAGCTAGGTTTATAGGAAGATGTATTTCTTGTTGTACCAACAAGTTTGATAATAAGAAATAATTTTTATGCCATCCCTTACCTATTCCAACTCGTCCTTGGGAATTTTTTTTGTCAAATTTGTCATTGGTTTACCAAGAACTAGAAGGGTCATGACTACATGTTCATGGTATTTGACATGTTCAGTAATATTTGTATTTGGGATCTTTACATAAGAAGAAACACAAAATCAAGACAATATAGACAATGCACCAAGATTTTTTAATGAAGTTCACTCAGAATGTGCGAGCTATGTCTCTGGGCCGATATTCAAAGCGGAGAGGCCTCTATATTGTCTCAGTGAAAATTATGCTACTTAGATCCTAATTTTGAGTGCATTAGTGGATTCATTGCTAAATTTCTTGAAAATTGAGTATAAACTTCACCAATTTCACTAAATTTTACCTCTGGGTCCCTTAGAGAATCTTCAAGATGCCATAATAGTCATAATATTCTAGGAATATTTTTACAGGATATACCTTGGAATATACCTAGAAATCTATCTCAAAAAGCATGCCCACCCAACATGGTTCCAATGCATAGATTTCCGCTTAGCCCTCTCCATAGTCTGACCTTCGTTCATCCATCATCACCCAAATTAATACATAATGAGGCTTTTATTTATTTTATATAGGTGTACCTTCCAAAAAATTTGTTAGCGGTCTTGGTTAACGAGCATATGTTAAGCCATTGTCGTTAGGGGAGGTCCTGGAGTCAAACTCGTGGGCCTCCTCCTTTTGGTTATAATACAATCCAAGTTGCATATGGTTGATAACTATATTGCATATCTATTAAGTTTCCTTTATTGGTTCTAAAAACATGGTTATATATATAGCACGTAATCCATCCAATCCTCTAACCATTTCCTCCACATGTTCCAGCTTGTCATGTGTCCACTGGTTGGTTGGGTATTTGTTGGCTCCCAACTGGGTGCCATGTGGCACCATCCAATTGAGCCACGTGGTGCCTACGCATTGGCCCATGTTTGTGCCCCATCACCCATGTCCTACCAACTTTCCTTGACATGTCACATATTCCACGTGTCAACCATGCTACTACGTCAACCTTTGTGGGTCCCACCATTTGCTAACTGAGATGCCACATGACAACTTATGGAAGATACATGTGGCACCTTATGTGACATCCCTAGGTTAAAATATCACATAATAAAAGTTCAATAAAGTAAAAATATGACCAAGGCCATGGAACACGTATTCCGAGCTAAATGTTAGGCAAAGTATCGTAGTGGACATCACTTGTTGTTTATTATGGATAAGGGAAATTGGAAAAGGAAATGGCAAAGGCTTTGAAAAGGAAATAAGGAATTATTGACATTTATTTATGAAAATAAAGGAAAATAGGAGAAAAGGGAGGTGAAAGGTCATGGGTTGCATGTGAAGAGGAAATTGAAGGAAACTAGAGGGAAAATGAAGAAATTAGAGACATCAATAATAAAAAGACATCAGAATATCAGTTTGGGGCCTTTTGTCAGTTCAATTTTGAAATTAGTTTGAGAGAGGAG
This sequence comes from Pinus tabuliformis, assembly GCA_031772625.1. NCBI lineage: Eukaryota > Viridiplantae > Streptophyta > Pinopsida > Pinales > Pinaceae > Pinus > Pinus tabuliformis. The sequence goes on from CM062819.1 coordinate 329,581,510, forward strand.
AAGGAAAAACAAGAAAGCAAAGGAAGGGTAAGGAAGGACAAGGAAAGCAAAGGAAAGCAAGTATCAAGAAAGGAAAGCTTGGATCAAGCAACCTTAGTAGGAATACTTGCAGGTAACATATTGCATGTATGATTTCCTAGTTGGTTTTGGTATGCATGATATAGGCATGTGTATATTTGGTTTATTTATTTTCGTTGGCATGGGTTTTGTCGGGTTTCAACACTATTTTTATCCTTACCTTTCCATTTTCAGATATCCATGGTGTGATGGGATTCATTCTTGGTTGAGCTTTGGATTGTTGGAAGGTTTTTTATCTAGGTCATGTGGTCTCAAGAAAATCCCAAGGGTTGGTGGAGGAGGTGGTTTTCTCAGGAAACCCTCAATAGGTGCGTGGAGATAGAAAAATTCCTCAAGGGATGGTGAGGAATTCTAAGGCATCGAAGATCGATTCGGTTTTGTGATATCGGGACCTATTTAGGTGATATCATGGTAGTTTGAGGGTGGAGGTGGTTTAACCTCTAGATTCCCTTGGTTTTTTATGTATTGGTTTATCCCATGAGATCCTACATTCATGCTTGGAATATGGCATGGGGGTGATTGGTTGAAATAAATATTTGGTTCAGCCCAACCAATGGTTTGGTGGTACGTGGAAGTCCAGTACTTGGTTGGATTTTTCCTATGTAAATAAGATTTAATTTCTTCTTGTATTTTATGAGTAAATGTACTTGTTATTATGTGGCTTTAATCGTTTTTCTATTATTGTTATTTAACTAGTTATATGCTATCTATAAGCATGGTTTTATGACAGATCCAAGTTATGGATCCTATCATGTTTGGTTAATAAATGAAAGGTTATTGACTACATGTCCTAATAGATGTTATTGCAGCCAATGTGAGAGGAAATTAGTCCTTCTTGGTAAACCTCAGATAAGTTTAAAATCTCTATGTTTAGATATTATTTCATGACTTGTAGGTTTCATGTTCATCATGTGTTTGACGAAATTACTTTCATGGATAGTATGGCCTAGGGTGAGTCTCTGATCAAGTTTTGAGTTAAAATATTTGTCATTATGATATTTATCTTTTCCAAGTATTTCATTGAGTTGTCAGCAAAGATTTATATCTTAGCCCTAAAAAAGTGGCTTGAATTTCACAGTCGTTGGCACATACCTGCTTGAAAAAAACTACAATCGCTGAGAAGTAAGCTTGTTGGAGTGGCTGGGGAGTTACAGTCTCGTGGAGGCCTTTTAATGGGAGTGGCTAGGAGGCTAAATCACTGGAAAAGAAAGTTATCTTAGGGGTTGGGCACATGGAATGGTTGGTTAGTTCCTGGGGGTCCTGTGGCACCTTAGGGAAGTTAGTAAGGTCTTGTTTTGTCGACCCCATTTCCTTAAGGTAATCTAGGAGGTTGAGTAATTTCACAGTAGTGCTCATCTCATGTTTACCTCATTCAAGCTAGTGAAAGTGGGTAGATATGAGAGGAGGCATGTTACAGAGTGGTATCAGAGCATGTTTCAAACACTTGGACCTAATGGGATAAATGTATGTGGTTACACATGCACTATCATGGTTATGGTTTTCATGCATGAGTGCATGGTATGCAGTTGGTATTGTCATGCATGAAGTTGATATATTTATATGATTATGATTAAACATATAACATGCTAATGTGGACTAATATTGTAGATGAGATAAGCCTCCCCTCAACGTCATTAAGGTATGATTTTAGTTATGGCATCTATTTGGTTTATCGAACATGGTACACTTACAAGAATAAGAGAACCAAATATGACAAGAAAATTTGTGGACTATAGTATACGTCACTCTCCCTACAGATCGGTCGTGTTGAAAGTGTAGCAATAAAATATTAGTTTGACTTTGCCTTGGTCAAACTAGAGAAAATTTGAATTTCCATTTCGGCTGAAATCCTGGAGGTAGTTAACTTAGGTGAGATGGCACTTATCACTCAGTTAAATTAGTTAATTGGGGAAGATTTAGTTCAGTTCAGTCTGATTGATTGCTAATTTGTAGTAATTTATTTCAGTTAAATTGAGTTATGGTCAGTTAAACTAGTTTTAACTATTAGAGGAACTAGTGGAAGCTCAAGTTGTGGAAGTGTAACTTAAACAACACTTAGTGATAAACCAGTTAACTAATCAATCAGCCCAAAATAACTTATGTATGTTGAGAATTTTTGTTACCCATTTTAGATGAAAATTCCAAGGCAATGTACTATCAGTTGTAGATTATTCTGAAGTGTACAGGTGGTGCATGTAGTCGGAGGATGAGATTAAAGGAACTATGTAATTCCAATTGAGGAATTTCCTAATTCATAGGGGGATAATTCCTCAAGGAAAAATAAAAGGAAATATGATCTTGGAGGACTTAAAAATTTGCTAAGTGTTGGCAAGAGTCAGTTAGGCAAGCAGAGGAATAAACTATACACTTGTAGGTTGTGCTCAGGCTTAAGAAGCATATGTATTTCATTTTTATTCTTTGATTAATGAAATACATATAGGAAATATTTTTGAGCAGTTTATATCCCCTAGATAAATATTTGTGTATGTTCTCTATCGTCAATTAAATTCTTGTTGTAGCGGCTACAACACCCTCCAAAATTTTGGCCGATATCCAATTTCGGAACCTTCCTTGGTTTTTCCTTGATGATTGCAAACACTCCAGTTCACCCCATGAGCTCATATCGAGTCTTTACACCCTCTTTTCTTGACCATTCACAAGTCGTATTTTAGCATGTTGGTTGTAATGTTATGCTTGCGGTCATGTTCTCGCTATGTTCAAGGTATGTCTTTGTGTGTACAAGTTGTGTTCTCTATGTAAACATCAATCACACTCACACACAAAGTTGTATGTAATGTCGCACAAGTGTCATCACGTTCATTCAATGATCTATCTCAAGTGTCACACTTGTCGCTTGCACCCTTTAGTCAGTGACATTGAGCATGTTGTCTTGTTGGTTTGAGGTGTCTTGTCATCGAATCACATTGAGTGTGTGTTTGCAAGGTCATGTATACATGAGTTCACTCACTCACACACATAAGCATTTTGCTGAAGATCTGTCGACCAAACCATCGTCCATCAAGTTGATCCCTCGCTAAGTTTCACTACATAGTCTCAGCTCTCAATGACCAAGAACTGTTGCCCATAATTGCATAGAGCTTAAGGCTGCCATCCAAGCAGTTTGCACTGCACAACCTTGGAATCAACCTTGCTGAATGTTACCCAGAACAGTGCAGTAGTTTCCCAAGAAGCTATCTTAGTCTGTGCTTCCTACAAGCCTATCCATCAAGCCTCCTTTTGGTCAACCAAATAATTTGACTTGGGAAGTGACCGAGGGGTGCACTCCTCCCAAAAATTATGTAGAAGCTACCAACCTGCCTCCTTACACTTCCTGAAGAAATTACACAAATAAGAGTGACAAGCAACCTCTTCCTGTCACTGCAGTGTCTCAGGAAATTGTGCAGTTTTGTTAGTTAGTTCCCCTGTCGGCCTGCTTGCCACTCCTACTAAAAAATGTGTAGTTTTTATGGATAATCCACCTACTTCTCAACACCCTTCTCATCCCAAAAAATCTGAAAAAATGTCCTGCATGATTGCCTCCTAGATATGTATAGTTCTGTGTAGTTTTGGCCAGCAAGATCCCGCAGCCTGATCCCGACATCCTCTAGAAATCTACACAGTTTTCACTGCCAGTGCCTCCTACTGCTTGCATTTCCTTCCTCAGAAATATTGCGCATTTATACCTCCCAGCTGAGTCAGATCTCAAAGATGTCATTATTGTCCCAGACTTCTCAACCCAACCTCTCAGTGACCTCTATGTAGTTTTTCCCGACAGTGCCCTAGAGCCTCACATCCCAGCCAGAAATGTACTCTACATAATTTCAGAGCCTTTTCCTCTCTCCCAGTTAGCTGCACCAAGAAAGAAAAATGATGGATCATGGTATACTAGGGGATTTATCGATTTGATGTCATCTCATCGTGAGTGATTGCAGAGATAGGTACATGGATAGGACATGGCGCGACGAAAAATGAGATCAATAAGGAGCGTGTGCTAAGAGACTTGTTCCTGAATGGATAAACACGTCAAGTACCAACAAGGGGATACATACACATGTAACACCAAGTTAAGACCAAGACCATCAAGAATTCACACACCTTGTCATGCAGAGGTGAAGCTATGATACACAAAGAATACACTCATCACTCAACAACACTACAGTTCGACATGGACACCACCATCAGCATGAACATACCGACATTGTCATCTCTAGTCATGTCATGAGTCAGCTTGGCCACATCATTACTATGGGCCATAATACTATAATCAATGTACCTTAATGTAGAAGTCCAAGAGACCCACATATGAAGTTGAAGGTTCACGATAGTTGAAGAGTCATGTAAGTCAAACAGGCACAAGGGAAGTCAAGGAGTCACAAGCGTCAAGTTCACCCTTGGCTATATATACCCCTCATTTGTACATGCAAAATACTTTTCAGCTTGGCTCCTCCCACATAGCCTTGAGAGTCTATAGTTTTTTCTTTAAGGAGCGAGCAGTGGCTCCAACACCCCGCTATCAGGGTTAGTGATGTATGGTGTACATATGCTTGTTGGAACTTTCACTTAATTCAGAAACATGTTAACAGGCTAGCACGTTTTCACACATTTATTGTATTCATTTGTAAGACTATTCTTTGGGTGCTTGCAATGCATGTTGCTTTAATCTGTACTAAGATAGTTGAACTATTTAGGTTTTTTTAGTGCATATGTTGTTGGAAATGTGTCGTATCAGTTGTTATCATTATCTTTCCCATGTGGACTACTCCACCGAACATTAGACAGACTCATTATTCTAAACTTGTTATAATGACCTTCACACTCATGTGAACTACTCTGTTGGAATTGTACGTGCTATCTATTAACTTTGTGTTTGTGACTGCCGCATCTGTGTGGACTACTCCACTAGAAGTTGTGCCTGTCCTATTGTTTTGTGTGTCTCTAACTGAGTTGGGACTATTCCCTTTCGACTTGAGACTCACTCTCACCCTCTCCCTCTACAGTGAAAGAACTTAGACACAAGTTACATTAAGTACTCACCAACCATACAAACCTTGTTGCTTGAAGACTAAGTATACCACTCTTATGTGTTGATGAGCAAGAGCTACAACATATCCTTAATATAACAATAATTGGGTCATCATACTAGATGAGACTCCTACACCAAATGGTGTGAGGTCTAGTTGAGACTTCATACTGGGGAGATCCCCTGAACGTTGGTGGGTCTAGCACCGTCAACATTTCTAGTGCTAGAAGGAGGGTCGCCAGTTGTTTATGGTTGAATGTATTCTCACCCCCAATCATCAATAATCTAGTCAAGGCAATAACTCACACTCCCTCTCACCTACGCGCAAATCTGAAGTTGGTTACTCCTAACCTCCTAACGTGAACATGAGATTTCATATTAGCAACTCTGCGTTGTCCATTCCATCACCCGTTAGTTTGCCAATGCAGTCGGATTGATCCCAGGAATACAATATCTTCCATATGCATCAAAGAAGCCAAAGACAACTCCTGCAAGAGTTGTTGTCTCATTAGTGGAAGAAATAGTTCATGCCACACTCGAATGTCTAGCAAAAGCTATTTAGAATGGAGAGGAACCTCTAGTCTTCTGACAAGGAGAATAAGACAGCCTCGTGAAATTGGTTTCAAGCTCCAGTACTAAAGGAAGAGGGGAAGGCAGCGGAGGAGGTGGAGGTGGAGATGAACCAATTGATTGAGAGGCATAACCATCATATTCTGAAGAAGAGGAGGAGGATGAAGATGAAGAATATTTGGTTGAAAAAAAACTTAGAATGGATGACTCAGGGACCATTGGTTCTCCTAGGTGCTTTGCACAAGATGCCAAAGCGTTCAGAGAGGATGTTGACAAAGTATGACTCTAACAGAGAAGTGAAGGAAAAAGGCCACTTGGACAACTTCTACGTACAACTGAAAATGCTCGAGGTACGATACAAGGACGTTGCATGCATATTATTTTTCGTGTACCTTGGATGGCTGAGTAGCGATATGGTATCACAGCCTTCCTTTCAAATCCATCCAGAATTGGGGTATGTTAAATATAATGTTTTTCTAAAAAATTGATGATGACAAGACCCCTTCCATGTTGCTCAAAGAGTTAGGTAGTCTCAATATGGATTCGAAAGAGAATTTCAAAGACTTTAATCAGAGGTTTTTGCACATCTTGAACAAGTTTGCAGAAGACATGAAATCTCATGACTCCATCATTATTGACTATTACACATCTGCACTGCCAACCAATATTACGCAATTCGTCAAGCGAGATGCAAAACCAATGTTACTTGAAAATTGCGAAGATGCGATCATTGTGGAAAAGGACCTGCACGTGATTAGAGTCATAAAGGATGATGAACCAGCAAAGGACTCCAAATATGCGAGTAGGAAGCCCCAGGATACTGTGAGTAAGGGGAAAGACAAGGACGCAAGTGACATTGAAATCCTTACTCATCTTTTCAAGACCTTGAAAATAGAGGTGTCTGAACTAAAGAAATAAACATTCGAGACTTCTGCTAGTAGTCGACCTCCCAGAAAATAGAAGAGAAGCACGTCATCAGGTAGCAATAGCTACCCATCTAAAAATGCAAAGAGCTCCAACTCATTGTTCTAGACAGAAATGTGCGCGAACCCCAAGTTTTTCTCATTCCATGAAGACTGTCACCCAGAAGGGACTTGTCCAGAATAGAACTAAGTTGCAGACTCAATGTTCAACTATATGAGAAACATGGTAAATAATGCATAGTGCCAGCCGGAGGATGATGATGATGATGAAGATGTTGCATCTAATGAGCCACCAAGTACTAGGTAGGTGATCAACATGTATCAATTCTAACATGCAACACAAAAAATGAACACCGAGAAGTAACTCCCAAAGCAAAATGGTCGATACAATCTCAAAATTCAAGGGGCTCCCCTTACTATTGGAGAGGTGCAAGAAAAGTTGGAACTAATGATGAGGAAGTTTGATCCACCCATAATTCCAAAGTAGAAAGCTCAAAGCAAACCCTGGAAGATAGCTACAAACACAAGTACATCCATGAGCAATAAACTTCAGAACACTCTGTCGGATAGTACAAACACGAGTCTAACCCTGGACACCTCAATGAGTTTACCCACTCTTGACTACAATATTGTTGAATATATGAAGAAAAATTGTGCAAAAAGCTCTTTATTCGAGTTAGATAATCTCAAGGGTCAGCTGGTTATTCTGTTGCATGCATTGGGGAAAACATCCAAAGAGAGAAAAACCTCTACCATCAAGGGAGAAAGCACATCTCCCGATTCACTCACAACTATGCTGAACACACTCCAAATGAAATAAGAAAACTTTGTTTTCCCTCCATTCTTGTTCTCATTTGAAATCTTTAACTACAATGTTCACGATGTTTGGTTGACTCTGGCACATCAGCTAAAACCATTCCACTCTCCATTGCCAAGAGGATCAATGCTCAATGGAGCAGGACATCTACATAGATCATCTAACTAGATCGAACATGAATACAAACCATTGGTTAACTACGGAACGTGAACATCCGGTTATATCATTATGCGCGTGTTCACCAATACATCAGCATTGTCATTGTGGACATACCAGAAGCGTATGGCTTAATTCTTAGCAGAGAAAAGTCTAGAAAGTTGAATTGATACTTTGCCATAGATTGGTCACACTTATGGCTTCCATACCATGAAAAATGAAATCAAATACGGGTGTTATCTGAGAGATACATGAGACATAATGTCACTCCCATCAATGGTGAGAATGAACAGTTGGCTTTCGCAAAACTCATGTTCGGAAACTACCTCTTGGAAACACATTTGGAGTGTTCACACAGCCAGCTCCAACCCCACCAAACACGCAATTGGTTCTCCTTCCTTTCCCTCTGATGGAAATGAAACATGTACAGTACATTGTAACACTAGTAGCGATATCTGTAGTAGTAGTAGTAGCAGTATTAGCACATCAGGCGGTCCATGTATAGAAGAGTTGTGGACCATTTATTTTGACGGGTCAAAGACATAGGATGGCTCTAGAGCTGGGTGTGTCTTGATAGACCCAAATCATAGGAAACACTTGATCTCAAGCTGCTTGGAGTTCAAGTGCAGGAAAAACACTACTGAATATGAAGCACTCGTATTAAGCTTGCATAAAGCCATTATCCTCAATGTTGTTGTGCTCAAAGTGGTAGGTGATTCAAAAATCGTGGTACAGAAGGTACGTAACACCATACATTGTTTTTCACCTCATCTCAAAAGTTATCAACAAGAGGTAAGGTAACTGATCTCTAAATTCCAAGCTTTCAATATCAATTTTGTGCCAAGAATGTGTAATGCAACTATCAATGCCTTAGCTAACGCAGCTGCTAGGATGACACCGCTTAGGGATAGGTTTATTGTTGAAATTTTTTATAATCCTTCTATCCCTAATAACATAACTAATTTACATATTTTTTATGATGATCAAAAGATACTACACTTTATGGACAACATTGATGTCTTCAAGGATGTAGCGATTGACGAAGTTGAGCATGAGAAGTCTCTGCAAGCCACAATTGGTGACCAGAAAGGAAACCTCATCCCCAAGGGTGTGGTATCTCTCAAAAATCTCGATGACTTGTAGAACCACTTTCAAGGGCCAAGGAATATAAAAATCCACAATTCCATCGTGATGCATGAATAGATCAACTTGGGAACAGAACAAGATCTGAAGTTCATCAATCTCGTTATGTGTTGCACACTGCAGGAGCGGCAAGCCTTTGTCTACTTTTTCAAGAAGTACTAGGATGTATTCGCATGGACATATGATGAGCTGGAAACATATGACACGTGAATAATCCAACATTGTTATCGGGAAAACTAGTGTCTATGCAGAACTGCTAGTCCCACTAAGGGTGATAGCTACCTTAGAAACAAACACACTAAACCACTTTTGTTTTCCTTTATGAGAAATAGATGAGAGAAGAATAAAGGAGACCAACCTCAGTCTTGCGCTTGGTTCCTTGCTTGATTCCTCTCCCTTCTGATAGTCTTCTGCTACTTGCTTCCTTGTACACCCAGCTTCAAAGAGTACCTATAGAATCAAAGCAACACAACACTATACGAGAACATAGATCTATTATCATAAGCAATATAGGATCAGATGTATATTAACCACACAAATGCATAAAACATCAATCACACAAGCATGTGGAGGAAAACTTGGACAGCTTTATTAATAATCAAGAAAGAGCAAAGAGGATTACAACCAATTGTTCCAACCCAACATCATCCTCTCAGCAAGAAGCCCTTCTTCACCTCATGAAAAGCTTAGATCACCCAACACTATGATATTGCACCAAGAAACCAGCAGCACTTCCTTACAAGATACAAAATTAAAGCCTCCGGATCTCTGGGATGAGGGATCCATATATAGATGTTTGCAAGGGGGGTGAGTCAGCTTTTGAGATTTGATTAGTGTCTTCTCTTTGATATTTCTTGATTCCACTTGGAGATTGATGATCTCTTACTCATCCCTGGTCGAATTCAGAGAGGCAAGTGTCACAGGAGAAGTTTATGGAAGATTCCATGCTCCTCCACCTTGCGGATTGACCCTGCCATTTGTCCCTTCTCGCCCATCGCACCCCATTGAAGGGTTTTTTGACATGTATCACACCTACTGTGTGTATTCAAGTGGGATGCAACGCACTTTGCCTATGGAGCAGGTGAAATGGTCTAATTTTGACCAGTTCTGAGTAGTTTTTCATGGAGAACTTCTAGGAGAAGATGTAATCAGTTGACCTTGTTCTTTTAGAGGTCAGAACAACACTTTTAGGGACTTAAGAGCCCTAGGTTTATTGACATTTATGATTGGGGTTGCAGTGCCCAAAAATGTCTATAACAGTTGCCCCCTAAAGCGTGAGGTTGTTAATTTGTTGATGTCGGGTGAAATGATTTATCATGAGGATTTGAAGTTCTTTCAAGATGGAAGGAGACCTGTAATAAGATACAATACAATACATTATTTCCATAATATTTTCATGATCTAGCTGAGGCGGGCATTCCCATGCTCAGCTTTATAAATTCATTTTTCATGTACATGAGACAGACAATCGTCTGAGTGTAGACTGATGATTCTGGTAGAGCCATCATCCCTTAGATTGGATGATTATCTGTGCAGCAATGATGTACATTTGATGTCTTTATTTTCCTGAATATATATTGCAGCCCGGATGGATGAAACTAGATCCGGGGTCTTCAATCTCGTTCGATCTTCACTCAAATTACAAGTTGATCCATGTGAGAGATGTTCTGGAGTTGAACATGGAAAGACATCACCTGATTACCAACCAATGATGTAAGCTGTTAACAGGCGCGAGAGGAATCACTAATAATGATGATGACCCTCAAGGTACTACAGTACAATTCACATGGTGTGAATAAAGGACTTGGCGTCGAACACCACACAAAATATTTTGGTCGAAGGCCATTGATGTAAACCTGTCGTCGGAAGTCAGAAACTTGCCATTGAGGCATGCAAGCTTCAAAGTACTGAAAGGGTTGTTCCTAGATCGACTTCTTGGATAATGAGCTGATGTCGACAAGAAGCGATCCGTCATAGGAGGGCCTTAGTGAATCCCACATCAATGACACAGAACAGAGCAAATGATTTTAATGGAGGTGAAAACGATCTGGTGATATAAGGTTCATGGTGGTGGTCATGAAAGAATGGAGCGTAAATGTATTCCAGTGGGTGAGACACAGGTGAATTCTCTGAGTGACTTCTCTTGAACATATCAGCGACACTGACATGATGGATTGGTATCATTAACCCCAAATGTGGATGGTGTGATGGAACCATGGTGATTTGACCAGTGAATGGAACAACCCAACCCGACTCGGATGTGGAGTGAAAGTGTCATGTTCAAGAGCGACTTGCTACCAACAAAGTTTCTTCAAGTTTTCTTCCCAATTTTTCCCCAGTCATTGCTGACCAGTACCTCTTTATTTTTTTCAAGCTTGAGGAGTATAACATATGCTTTTTCTATAATTTTCCCTTCGGGCAAACCCATCGCTATGTTTTAACGAGCCTAGCGATAGTGAAACTCGTTCTTGTCTATTATGGACAAGTTTGTCGCTATTAGGTTTTAACGAGTTTAACGACAAAGATAACTCGGTCCTTTTCATTTTTAGAGACTCTGAAAAGGGACGTAAAGGAAACTCCAAAAAATCCTTTTTCATCATCTAATCCCTTAAGTCCGAAAAAGTATAAAACAATACAAAAGGGATGAATTTTCGGTAATTTTAACGAGCCGAACAAAACAAGCGCTCAATCTTTTTGTGTAATAATCCCTCAGGTCCAAAAAGATTAAAATCTAAAGGAGGGATAACACTTCCAGTCACTTTAACGAGCTGGAGAGGCCAATGACTCGGCAATCTTTTCATATTTTACGAGTCAGTTGAAAAGAGCTTAAAGGAGACTCGTCTTTGAGGAACGAGTAATAAATTCAGGTAGCAGCTGATTCCAGGTAAGGTTTGGAATTTTTCAATCATGGCAGTGTCACAAGGATGGCTAACAGGATCACTCTTCGCAGCTGTTCCTCAAAAGGGGTAAACAATCAAATGGAGGTGAATGATCGGCCAATACAGAGTGGAGGTGATGATGAGAACACGACCAAGGCTTTAAAGGCTGAAGTACTACATTCACGATGGTTATTTACCGGAAATTGGTTCATTTTTTATTTTAAAATGAGCTTAAACTTTGGAGAAACATTTGCTCATTGCTTATGTTTATTTTTTAACGAGATTGAAGTCCGTGTTAAAACTGCTCGATCCAGTCATAAAATAAGAATGTCTCATCTAAAAACGGCATTTTTTCAAAGCTTTGCCCCACATCCTTTCTTTATGCAAGTTAGGAAATGACCAATCCTACGAGTTTAGAGGGTTAGAGGACCTACAAATTTAAAAAATAAATGGTCGCTCTTCACTTGCATGCCAAAAGGTTTGCATGCCCCTAGGTATAGTGAAATAGAGTTTCGAGGTTACCCCTCAATTTGCAGACAAAACATTTGTTTTATCGGGAAAGGCCTACATCTTTCAGGTTACCAAAGATTGTTCTATCTGTGTTACAAACAAAACACTTCTTCGGCGATGTCTACCGAAATAGACAAAGTTGAGTGGGGCAAATGCCTCCACTCACATAACTTTGACGAGGGAAACTTATTCCAGTCTAATCCCCATTTTCCTAAATGGACGGGTGCGTCAGACTAGTCATATATCCCTCGCAGAAACCTACCCTATACCTGAAGTTTTCCTGCCGAAGCAGACCAGGGTGCATGCCCCCTGGGTTTCAGTCATGTCCCTCGAATCACTCGCGCTTATCAGGTGGACGGACTGGGGATTGATGAGACATTCCTTGCATGAAAAGACCATTCAGGGATGGTATATGACTATTTGCTATTCCTGAACCGGGGAATGAAAGCTGGTCTACGAGCTTGACCACTCTTCCTTCGTGCGGAAAACACATTACTCTAAAGAGTGATGAGACAATGGCTCCCATGCAATAAATATAGTCTCATCCAAGGAGTAGATTATAATCCAGGGGTCCTTGGACTACCATTACGTTCATGTGAACGGTTTTCCCTCTCAATGTTATGGGCACATTGGGAAGGATCCCTAACGGTCGACTGGTTCCTTTGTCAAAGCCTGTTAGATTTCTCATCTCAGGCAAAAGCGATGGCGAACCAAGCGCTTTCCAAGCAGTTGAGGAAAGGATACTCACAGAAGCCCCTTCATCTATGATGGTACCGGCCATGACCATTCTATATATTTGAGCAATGATTCGAAATGGTACACTAGCCGGTAAACGGGGTCTGCCTAGTAGATTCCAGTCAAAGGAAACAACCAGGTTGCTTGGAGGTGGGATCGAATAGACGGCCGGATACGACTCTGACGAACTTCCTTCCTGTGGTAAAGGAACAGGTAGATTGCCCCCATGTTCATCGGAGTCTGTGCTTACGAAAAGAATTTGGATGGTGTCATCCTTATTCTCTTCGGTGACTGTATCATTTGAACATGGAACCTCTGAAGGCAAGACCGGGTCAACTGCCGCCTCGACCTTTTGACTTTCGTCTGGTGTGGATTCAGATGGTTTATCTTCAATGATAGATGCTTCGGCCGACCACAAGGGCGTGTTAGCCAGGTTTTCAACTAGTGACGGACTCGGTAAGAGTCTCTTATATCCAGGAGGAAGCCGTAACGGTGAAACCGGACGGTCGTCCAAAACTCTTTTAGCCTCATCTAAGAAGGGACAACGGTGGACGGCGTGATCACCTTCACATAGTTTACAAGGAAATTTACATTTTCTTGTCCAGGGGCTTCATTTTCACTAGTTGATTGTGTACTTTCAACATGATCATCAGAGGTTGACGACACCGGATTGTGCAAACGAGGAGACCAGTCCCTTAAGATCTGAGCGATGCAAGGAAAATGTCGATGATAGTGGTCTCCTTTGCAAATGACACATGGCGATTTAGGCCTGGTCGGTGCAGTGTGTGGATTTTCGCTAGACGATGCTTGGTTGCCCCTTTTCGCCTTTGGCTCCTTCTTCTTCTTCTCTTTCTTCTTCTTTTCCTTCTTCTTCTCAGTTACTTGATTTTTGGCTTTACCAGCTTCATCAAGCGAAGAGGAAGGAGGAGAGGAAGAATTGGACGAAGTAGAGGGTTGGGGGGTAACTCTGGAAAATCGTTTAGTTGCTGACTCGATTGTTCAGGAATCGCGGTGTTCTGAACGACTGAGGTTGAGAAGAGCCATACGGGCAAGCAGATTGTCAATCCTAGAAGCGGCAATGTGGCCATATGGGGTGCACCAAAATCTCCCCAAGAGGAGAAGGGACTAGGATTTCCTCCAAGGGGAACTCCTTGGTTGGTGGACTCCATCTTCCTCAACCTAAGGCCAACGTAGGAAAGGTGATAATTATTCCGTTTAAAATAAATTTTAGACGCTTTGACACAACTTGTTCTTTCAATTTTTAAGAGTTGAGAAAAAACAAAAGATGACTCTAGTCGCCTTCGATTTTTAATGAGCCTGAAGTGACAAGTGCTCAGATGGACCTTTTCCGTTAAGGAGTCTGAAAAGGAACAAAATGGACTACTATGGAAATCTAGACAGAGGGATTACCAAACCAATCGCAAAACTGCAAAATACTTTTTACGGTACGGTAGTCAATCTTCCTGAATGCTGTGTTCAGTGCATTGCGATTGATAGGGCGGCAGACACGGCTTCCTATGGATAAAGGATTAAGCCTATTGTGGTCTCCCAAAATATACTCGATGGTACGTGGGAGCACAAGTCCGTACTGGCACTTATCGTCTCAAAGTGGAGGAATCACCCAACCAACTGTGAAAACAACAGTTACCAAGCTTTGCGACGCCGGAATACGTCTCTAGTCTAGACTTCTAGATGTTGTGCATTAGGTTCCAAAGCGTTTTTAGATTCATTGAATTTATTTTATAGTTGATCTTGCTTAAGAAATTTTCCTTTCAGGTTCACTGCGTGATGTAGATGTACAATTCCTAAAATGCAATCTAAGATGATAAACAGTCGTTTAGCCTTCTTTTTGCAAATGAAAATCCTAGCTACTAAGGAAAGAGAGATGGCGTTCTTTCAACAAAGAGCAAAGAGCACACACTATATGCACTATCCTAAATCAAACCAATCAAACAGTCTAAATGCAAATGCACATGCCTGTATTTGTTTTCAGCCTTCTTAATATGTAAATGATAAAAAGAAAGCTAATGCGCAAATCTGAATTATTTTTCAAAGCAACAATTACTAACAAGTTTCTTTTCAAGACAAAACGAGGAAAATGACAACACTTTGCGATTTGGAATTGAAAACTTGCTTTCGACACTAGAAAAACTGCTAATTCATATCAAATACAAGAGTAACAGGGTAATCGACTATCAAGAAAAATCAGATTCTCTTCTATGACTGAAAACGACACTTGCGACACTTTCAAATCAAGAAATGACAGTACAATTACGCTACTTCTTTGTAAGGGAGGACTGAAAATGACTCAAAATACATGAAAACATTTACAGTTCTTTGCACAATGGAGGCGGAATAACAGCAAGGAAAGGGGTTTCAAATAGAGGTGTATTGACTACAGGCAGCAAAACTCTTGAATAGAACTGAAAAGAGTGAACACAGAAACCAAAATTTGGGAACAAGGCCTTGTCTGATCAGCGCACCTGTAACACAGTGAAACTGAAATGCAACACACCTACTACACTTTGGAAGTGTGATGCATTTGAAGTTCACAGAATAGATAGTGCGTTGGACCAAGGACGAGACTTTGATTGGGTTCCAGGTCACAATTTGCAGTTCAGTTCAGGGATTTAGGCCAAGCAAGTGGTAATCAGTAAATCAATCACAAGGGTAGATCTCAAGAGGTTACTAGAGCCACCACAAGGGCAATTAGAGAGCTTGTAAATCAATTGTTTAATTCATAAACAAAACCCGGAGATAGACTGAAGCGACATTTATCTACTTTCCATTTGCATAGCAAATGCACTTCGAAGGCTACCTGGCTCAACTTCAGGCTCCGTCTGTAAGTTTATAAAGTAAACAGATGTAGATAAACAAACAATCTACTCGCTCCCCAGTGGAGTCACCATTTTGTTATTGGGAAAACTAGTGTCTATGCAGAACTGCTAGTCCCACTAAGGGTGATAGCTACCTTAGAAACAAACACACTAAAACCACTTTCGTTTTCCTTGATGAGAAATATATGAGAGAAGAATAAAGGAGACCAACCTCAGTCTTGCGCTTGGTTCCTTGCTTGATTCCTCTCCCTTCTGATAGTCTTCTGCTACTTGCTTCCTTGTACACCCAGCTTCAAAGAGTACCTGTAGAATCAAAGTAGCATAACACTATACGAGAACATAGATCTATTATCATAAGAAATATAGGATCAGATGTATATTAACCACACAGATGCATAAAACATCAATCACACAAGTATGTGGAGGAAAACTTGGATAGCTTTATTAATAATCAAGAAAGAGCAAAGAGGATTACAACCAATTGTTCCGACCCAGCATCATCCTCTCAGCAAGAAGCCCTTCTTCACCTCATGAAAAGCTTAGATCACCCAACACTATGATATTACACCAAGAAACCAGCAGCACTTCCTTACAAGATACAAAATTCCAGCCTCCGGATCTCTGGGATGAGGGATCCATATATGGATGTTCGCAAGGGGGGTGAGTCAGCTTTTGAGATTTGATTAGTGTCTTCTCTCTGATAGTTCTTAATTCCACTTGGAGATTGATGATCTCTTACTCATACCTGGTCGAATTCAGAGAGGCAAGTGTCACAGGAGAAGTTTCTGGAAGATTCCATGCTCCTCCACCTTGCGGATTGACCCTGCCATTTGTCCCTTCTCGCCCATCGCACCCCATTGAAGGGTTTTTTGACATGTATCACACCTACTGTGTGTATTCAAGTGGGATGCAATGCACTTTGCCTATGGAGCAGGTGAAATGGTCTAATTTTGACCAGTTTTGAGTAGTTTTTCATGGAGAACTTCTGGGAGAAGATGTAATCAGTTGACCTTGTTCTTTTAGGGGTCGGAACAACACTTTTAGGGACTTAAGAGCCCTAGGTTTATTGACATTTATGATTGGGGTTGCAGTGCCCAAAAATGTCTATAACAAACATGTGATTCCGATCAATGAAGGGGTCAAGCCATTTCAGCAGAAGCTGAGGAAAGTACATCCGTCACTTGAACCCCTCATACAGAAAGAACTTACTAAGTTGTTGGATGCACGGATCATCTACAAAGTTTGTCACTCTACGTGGGTTTCTAACTTGGTTCATGTACGTAATAAGTTCGGGGAAATCCATTTATGCGTTGATTTTCAAAACTTGAACCACGCCTCGGACAAAGACAACTACCCCATGTCGTCGATGGAACATATTTACAGACTGTATCTAGATGGGATATGTTTTCTCTACTCGATGGATTTTTGGATACAATAAGGTTTTGGCAGCAAAACTTGATAGAATAAAAGCTACCTTTCATACCAACAGGGGTACATTTTCTTATAGGATAATTCCATTTGGGCTTGTGAACATAGGTGCAACCTTTCAACGCGCCATGGACATCGCCTTCCATGGACTCATCAAAGAGATTATAGTGGTTTACCTTGACGACATGACTGTATTTTCCAAAAAATGGTCAGACCACATATGACATCTGAAGAATATATTCGAGCGATGCCGAAAATATGGGATATCTTTGAATCCCAAGAAAAGATTATTTGTAGTGTCTGAGGGGAACATCCTCAGGAAAATCATTTCTAGAAGTGGGATCAAGGTTGATCCAGACCAATTTTGGATGACCACATAGATTCGTCACCTAGCCAACAAGAAAGCCATGCAGTCCTTCTTGGGAAAGATAAACTTCCTCTGGAAGTTCATCTCGGCTTACATGTAGATAGTGAAACCTATGCAAGACATGATCAAGAAGGATGCAATCTACAGCTGGGGTAATAAGGAAAAGAATGCATTCACCCATATCAAGCATGCTATAGTAGATGTGCCTGCACTTTACAACCCAGACTTTAACAAGGATTTCTTGTTATAGACCTTTGCCTTTGAAAATTCACTTGTTGCAGTACTCACTTAGAAGGATGAGTTGAACGATGAACATCCCATATCCTTCATGAGTGAAAGCATGTAGGGACCCAAACTCAACTACCCCTCCATCAATAAAGAAGCATATGTAGTATACAAGGAGGTGAAACACTTCAGACCCTACTTGCTGAAGAACCATTGCATAGTCTTTATGCCACACCCAAGAGCTGGGTGAAAGATGTGTGAAATAGATGATAGGCTTGCTAGAACATGATCTTAACATTAAGCTAGTTCATATTGTCATGTGTCATGGTCTGTGCAAACTTTCATCCAAAGTAGTCCATGCATAGGGGAAAGAAGAAGAGCACATTGGCTGGGAGTAAGAAATCAAGATGTACGATGTAGAGCAAGAACCACCCACTTCATATGGAAATTCTTGGTACGAATATGTGCATCAGTACCTTGAGCATGGCATCATAACCTCTCACTTCTCCATGAGACAAAGAGGGCACTTCACCTTAAAGTATTACCTTATCATTTGGTGCAAGAAGTGCTTTACAAAAAGCACAACAATGGAATTTTTCTAAGGTGCCTGGAGGCACATGATTCAAAGAAGGTCTTGTATGTGCATGATGGACTAGTCGGGGGCCACTTCATGAGAAAGACAACTACACACAAATTCATGCTATTCAGTTTTCTAGCCCACATTATTCAAAGATGCACATGCCTATTCCCACAAGTGCCTTATTTTTCAACGATGCACTAAAAGAACACGAAGGTCAGCAACCCCATTGCACCTTGTTGTAGTGACTGAACCATTTCAACAATGGGGCCTAGACATAATTGGGGAAATCTTACCACATTCATCAAAACAACACCGCTACATCTTGACAGCTACAAATTACTTCATCCAGTGGACAGACGCAGTTCCGCTTAAGCAAGTGATTGACTAGGAAGTCATCAACTTCCTTCAACAGAACACGATCTCATGATTTTGCATTCCAGTATCACTTGTTTTTTACAATGCAACTTACTTTTCATCTTGAAAGCTTTATGATTTCTCATTGCAATATTGTATCATGCTTAAACACTTAACTAAACTACTACCCATAGGGAAATGGGCTCACTGAATCTACAAATAAAAACCTTATCCACATTATCAAGAAGTCCATTTACTTTTAACAACGTCACTGACACTCTGCTTTGACGAATGCTCTATGGGATGACCATGTAACACCCAAACCCTCTCTGAACACTTCGCCATACTTCTTGGTTTATGGGAAAGAAGCCACCCCCTCACCAAACATCTACTTGCCTACTCTCCAATTGTCCCAAGAATCTCAAGGCAAGCCTTTTCTATTAGTTCAGCATAGGATGGATACACTTCACAAGTTGCAGGAAGAAAGGAGGAAGGAAAAATAAAAATTCAAACTCCACCAGAACTGTACCAAGAGATGGTTCAACAAGAAGTTTGTATGGAATGCTAACTTCTATGTGGGTGAATTAGCCTTGAAATGGGACAAACCCCATGAAAACAAAGGAAAACATATGAAGTTCTAGTCCCTGTCAATTCATCCATATACTGTTTAGGAAAAGGTTGGCCCACACACATACCATCTGCAATCACTTAACAGGAGGATTGAAAAACTTCCTGTCAATGACCAAGATTTAAAGAATTATTTCAGTAAGTCGGGGCCAGGCCCTGCGCTATGTACATAGCCTGTTTATTGCTTATTGTCTTTTTTCTTTGCTTTGCTATTTTTTTCTTCTTTTTGTTTTGTTGCATAATTTTAAGGGCACCATGGTGCAAATGACCAAGTCTTTTGTGCCAGAATTCACCAACATTATTACATAGTATTTTGTCACACTTCTTGTCCACTTTTTGTTCCACATCCTAAAGTGCCAAAATGTTGACAATTGTGAAGTGTACTCATCATTAAACACATACTAGAACATCTCTGAAGAATGGCAAAAAAAATGCCCTAAGTCAATTCTCGAGAACGTTGGCTAAAACCCTAAATTTCAGGACCGTCGCTCATTGCTCCATTGCTTGCCCATGTTGATGGCAGGTTGTAGTTCTTTGACCTAGTGCTTCAAGCGTGGGCTTTGATATTAAATCCTATGTTGAACCTCTTTTGGAAGTTTTTCCCAAAATGGAGGAGAAGCTTTGCGTGCTAGAAACTTCGAGAACAACAAGTTGGATGTTGTTGGGTAGACATATGGTCAATTTGTCCCATATGGAGCTCTTGATCATACCTTTAAGGGCCTTCCCCTTAAGATAATGAGCTTCCTCCCTCTTTTGGGGATCCCTAACTCCCTCTCCCTTCCTATAAATCAAATCCCCTCCATCCTCAAATGGTTGGTCATTGATTTCTTGCATTCCTATGCTGAGATTATGCCCAAATGCTTCCCATCTAACTTGGAGAAGGAGTGCTTGAAGATTCTTTGCTTGGACTTGGAATTCCACCCAAAAGGAGGTCTCCAACATCAAGGAAATGGTTGTATTCTTCCCTTTTCTACATATATATATATATATATATATATATATATATATATATATATATATATATATATGATGTTCACTTTCCATAAATGTCTAAATATTTATGCATTTAGCTTGATACTCCTTAATCTGTCAAATAGTTTATGTTTAATTCATACTATGCATGCTCTTGTATCTCTTATTGTCTTTTGATCTCTCTTACAAGTATTCAAATGCAAGGATTAGTGAGGAGCAAGCCTAGCAGATAAGGGATTGAGGTCATCATCAAAGGATTGAGTGCTCAGCTTCAGAGCGAGGTAGGTTTCTCTCTCTTTGTATTTTTCAACATAAGCTAGGAAATTCTAGATTAGTTTGTTCAATTTGTTGCTAGACCCACTCATTGGGCTAGAGATATTTCTTCTATTCGTAGAATGGATTTATCTCCACAACTAAATGGTGAATCCACTTGTCTTATATGTGACGAAAATCATTATACCAACGATTGTCCCTACCATGCTGAGCTTAGTTGCTTATTAAAAGGAACCCTAGGGACACCAACCGTGTTGAAAGAACCCCTTCCATAAATTCATATTTCACTGGTAGATCAACCTCAGTCCTCTACATCTTCAGGCTCTCAAGTTTTTATGAGTGATAAGACACTTGTCTATGTTGCTACTCGATCAAAATATTATCAGACTCCTACCAAACCGATTGTGGAAAATGATGCCACTAACACACCTTCTACTTCCACTCCGCCCAATTCTAGTCCTCTTCATATTGAATGACCTAGTAATTATTCCATTATCTGACCACCTCCCAAAGGTGTTCTTCAGAAGTCATCATATAATCCGAATGTGCAAGCTTCTAAACATTATAATATTGTGGAATATTTATCTCAAGCGCCTTTGATGATGTCATCTTTGGAAGTCCTCTAGACTTGTCCATCACAAAGAAAAGAATTACTGCCCACCATAGGAGGGATTGATCCTATAGATTCAAATATGATTACTTTTGAACTCGAAAACCACATTCCTCATCTCTCGCATCAACTTTTCTTTCTTATACAAGTTGTTATCAAAGGGAAGACTATGCATAAGATTATGATTGATGAGGGTCCTTCTACTTGCTTCATGTCCCTTTCATGTTGGAAAACTATTGTCTCCCCACCTCTCAACCAATCCCCTAATACATTGGAAGCTTTCGATGCTGGAGGGAAATAATATTAACCTGGAAGTAGAAGTTATCGATGCCAATATAAAATACAATGTTCTACTTTGTCGTAGCTAGACCCATGCAATTTTTTACATGGTTTCTACTCTATTTCATGTGCTTAATTTTCCTCATCAAGGGAAAATAGTCACTATCAATCAACCCACCTTTTTCTCTTCCAACTCCTCAAATGGAAATGTTCCATATGTTGGGAATACATATATCCCTTATGAGAGTGTTGGGGTAGGTCTTTTCATAGACACTTCCCTCATGGGAACTTTTTCCCTTCCACCTCTGAACGTCTCTTCAATTAACATGGTCTCGACTCATCACAACCCTTGGGTTGTTCGCCGTCCTCATCAAATTGAAATTTTTGGAAATGTTATGTCACTTAGTACCATAGAGCAAGAATATCAAGCCATTGTTTTGGCTTCTACAACAACTTCTGAAATTCATGATCATTTCAGTATGAGTCTAGATGCATATTTGCAATCTCCCTGGCTCGATTCTTGGAATTCTCCAGATCCTTTGAATGAGACATTTCCAACTGATTAGAGTATCAAAGAAGTTATGTCTCTTGAGGAAACTCCATGGAATGATTGCCATCATCATTCCTCATTTCTCCCAAGCATTGGTGATATTTCTTCTTATCTAGAAACCCTTGTTTCTAATGTACCCACTCATCCACTTTAGCCACCTATTTTGGTTCATGAAGTGTTGTCCGAAGGAAACATGGGAAACATTTAAGCTACAATGCCCATCGACATCTCTGTCAAACTAGGGATTATCGAAAATATCCATATTGGGGTTTCTTGTTCTCCAGATGAGATCAAGATTTATACCGCCCTCTTCAAATAATTCTGAGATGTCTTTGCTTGGTCTTATGAAGAGATGTCTGGCATAGATCCAAGTATAGTAGTGCATGAGATACCTACTTATTCATATGTGAAGCTTGTTCGTCAACGTCTTTGCCCTGTGCACCCTAGAAAGGAAGTTGCCATAAAGGGAGAAGTTGAAAAGCTTCCTAAAGTTGGTTTCATTTATCCTATTCCATTGACATATTGGGTCTCGAATATTGTTCCTGTGACTAAAAAACAATGAACTATCGGTGTTTGTGTTGACTATCGTGATATCAATCATTCATGTCCTAAATATAATTTCTGACTCCCTTTATAGATTAGATCATTGGCGAATGTGCTAGGAGTGAGATTTTTTCTTTATGGATGGTTTTTATGGATACAACTAGATTAACATTCTTCTTGTCGATCAACAAAAAACTACTTTCATTTGTCCTTAGGGAACCTCTTCTTACAAAAAACTCCCTCTTGGTCTAAAGAATGTTGACATTACTTTCAAAGGAGTGATGTCTTATGCCTTTAATGATATTAAGCATATCATTCAACCATATCTCGATGACTTACTAGCATATTATGCTAAGCGTCACAACCATCCGTATCACCTTCGAGAGATATTTCTTCATTGTCAACGCTACAATATTCGATTGAATCCACATAACTGTGTCTTTTGTGTCAAATCTAGTCATCTCTTAGGGTTTTTCGTATCCAAAGAAGGCATCTAAATTGATCCCCTTAAGGTGGATACCATTATGACTTCCCCCACCCTCTATCTTCTTTACATCAGTTCCAAAGTTTACAAGGGAAAGTGAATTTCCTTCATTGTTTTGTCCCAAATTACGTTGAAATTTCCAAGGGATTTACTCACTTGTTAAATAAATAGATCCCATTCATTTGGGATGAAGTTGCTCAAAAATCCTTCGATGCATTGAAGAATGCCCTCATTAGTGCTCCTTTATTGCATCCCCCAAATTATCACCGCGATTATTTCTTGTACATGACCACTGTCGATAGTACTATTGCTATGGTACTTATTCAGGACGATGATGAGGGAGATGAACACATGATTTATTACTTGAGTTGAAATTATTGTTATGCTAAAACTTGATATGCCCATGTCGAGAAATTGGATTTGGTAGTCGTTCACATTGTTCAACACTTTCACCACTATATTCTCTTACATAAGACCACTATGATTCCTGATTGCAACCACATGACATACATTCTAACTCATAAATTGCTTGGGGGGGAGTATTCTAAATGGATTTTTATCCCACAATAATTTTATTTGGAATTTTCTAAAGCTAAATCAAAGAAATCACTGGCTTTCGTCGAGTTGATTTGTGACCTTCCTTCTCCAACCACATCTACTGCATCCAAAAAGATGGTTTCCAACAAAACTCAATTCCTCATTAGTATTTTTAATCCATGGTATGGAGATATCATTACCTATCTGCAGACCCAAACCTTTCAATCAGATTTATCCAACTCTGAATTTTGACGCGTCCAACATCATTCTCAACCCTATCAAATTATTGGGGATACTTTGTACCGTGTTGGTGTTGATTCCATCCTTCATCAATGTTTAACACTTGAAGAAGCTGAGAGAGTCTTAAATCACTCTCACTCTAGGGTCTGTGGCAATCACATGTTGGGATATGGTATGGCTCAAAAAATCCTTTGTGTTAGCTATTTTTAGCCTTTGATCTTCAAATATTGCATTTAGCAGTCCAAAAATGTCATGCCTGCCAGATCTATAACTAAAACCAACGTACCCCACCCGCACCCTTGCACCCAGTTGTTACTGTCAGACCCTTTGCAAAATGGGGTATTGACTTCATGACATGTAACCCTTGCTCGGTCGGGGGGCATGGTTATATCGTCATCGTTGTCGATTATTTCACTAAATGTGTCGAAGAGATGACCACATATGTTGTTGATGGTAAAAATGGAGCTCAATTCCTTTTTAATCACATCATAGCTCAATTTGGTGTCCCTCAAGCCATTTTCACTGACCATGGCTCTCATTTTTGAAATGATATGATGACAAAGCTTACTGCTCAATTGGGTCTGTGTCATGACAGATCATATCCTTACTATCCACTAGCCAATGGCCAA
Source organism: Pinus tabuliformis (assembly GCA_031772625.1). Lineage (NCBI taxonomy): Eukaryota > Viridiplantae > Streptophyta > Pinopsida > Pinales > Pinaceae > Pinus > Pinus tabuliformis. The sequence goes on from CM062819.1 coordinate 329,605,876, forward strand.
GTTGAGGTAGTTAACAAAGTCTCAGTTACAATGCTTCAACATACTGTTGGGATGCATAAACGAAATTGGTGCCTTATGCTATTTTCAATTCTGTGGTTATACCAAATCGTAACTAATACAACAACTAGATTCACACCCTTTCATTTGGTGTATGGTCTAGAGGAAACCCTTCTGATTGAATGTGAGATCTCTTCATTAAAACCAGTTGTCAAATTACTCACTGGCACTTCACCAGAGGAGGAATGATTACTTTACCTTGAAAGGCTTGATGAAACTCACCATATTGTTGTGTTAGTAATTGAAGTCAAAATAAATGTGTTAAAGCACAATATGATAAAATTGTTACTCCCCGTGTTATTGCTGAAGGTGACCTGGTCTTGTTATACAATCAATCCAATGATAAATTGGGAGCTGGGAAATTCAAACCAATGTGGCATGGGATTTACATTGTTAAATGAGTATTACAAAAGAGTGCCTATGAGTTGGTTGACTATTGTTGTGGGGAAAAGTACCCGATGCGGATGACCCTATCCCTACTCTAAAGGTGACAGTCTTTAGCAACAACTGAAAGTAAAGCTTTGATGTTTTCCTTTATGAAAGTACAGAGAGAAAGAAGAAATGATTAACCAACCTGGTGTCCTTCGCTTAGTCGATCTTGATCCGCTCTCTTTGTCTCTTGTTCCCAGCTCCTTGCTCTCTTTTCCGGTCCAGCTACACACAGATCCTGCACAAAACAAGAGAGGAAACTACAAGATACATGTACTCATAACTGATGCATGGATTAGAGTCAATCAAATATACATGTAAATACAATACATCAATGCAATACAAGTATATAGGAGAACATGCAAAACTTTATTGATAGAAGTAACAGGGTTCTGAGAAGGTTACAACCAATGATGGTTCCAATCCAGCAGCACCTCCCCAGCAGCAAGAACTCTCCTCTTCACCTCTAGTAAAACAATCACCCAATAGCTCTAACTGTAATCCAACAGCACCTCCTTGCTTTACACAAAATTCCAGCCTCCCTTAGACCTCATAGAAGAGCTCTATATATAGGAGAGAAGAAGAAAGGATGAGTCAGCTTGAGACTGACATGAAGCTGCCTTGTGTCCTCTCCCTCTTCAGTTAATCTTCAGTTCTTGAGTCCACTTGGAGATCCTTGCTTACACATGGTGATCAAGTACCTCTTACTCATCACAGGGCGAATCTCATGAACCAAGTGTCAGTTTGGAAGCTTCCTGGGCAGTTGACACCTTGCAGAATGACTGTGCCACTTGGCCAATCTCGCCCAGCGCAGGTAGCCTTCATTAGATTTGACTTCCAGCGCAGGTACAAGGAGGAGCAGTTGCATTCCAGCGCAGATGCTCAGTGGAGCAGCTGACATGATCCAAAATTAGCCTGTTTTGAAGTGTTTTCAGGTGGAGAACTGATTGGAAGTGCTGTTGTTTGATGACCTTGTTCTTTTAGGGGTAAGAACAACATGTTTAGGGACTGAGGATCCCTGTAATTATTGACATTTCATGCTCCATGATGCGAGGCACAAAAATGTCTATAACAGTTGCCCCCTAAAGTATGAGGTCGTTTATCGGGTGAAATGCTTTATCTAGAGGATCCGAAGTTCGTTCCAGTGCTGAGGACAGTGCCCTGTAATACAATACAATACAATACATCATTTTTCATTCATCATTATTCTCATGATCTAGCTGAGGCGGGCATTCCCATGCTCAGCTTTTTATAAATACATTTTGGTACATATGACAGACGATCGTCTGAAGATAGACTGATAATTTTCTGCTGAAATTATCATCCTTTGAGTAGGATGATCATCTGCTGCAATGATGTACATGGCAAATGCTTTTATATTTCCTGAATATATATCGCAGCCCGGATGGATGAAACTAGATCCGGGGTCTTCAAACTCGTTCGATCTTCACTCTAAGTACAAGTCGATCAGTGTGAGAATTGCGCTGAAGTCGAACATGGAAAGACATCGCTTGATTACCGGTCAATAATGAAAACCGTTAACAAGCGCGAGAGGAATCACCAATAATGACGATGACCCTCAAGGTGCTGCAGTACAATTCACGTGGCGTGAATAAAGGACTTGGCGTCGAACGCCACGCAAAATCTTCTGGTCGAAGGTCATTGATGTATACCTGTCGCCGGAAGTGAGAAACTTGCCATTGAGGCATGCAAGCTTCAAAGTACTGATGGGGGGTGTTCCTAGATCCACTTCTTGGATAATGAGCTGAAGTCGACAAGAAGCGATCCGTCAAAGGAGGGCCTTAATGAATCCCACATCAATGACGCAGAACGGAGCTACTGACTTTAGTGGAGGTGAAAACAAACTGTGACATATGATTCAGGGTGGCGATCATGAATGGATGAAGGATAATGTATGGCAGTGGATGGGACACGGTTGACACTTTCAGAATGACCCCTCTTGAACATATAACGACACTGATGCGATGGATCGGTAGCATTACCCCAAATGTGGATGGTGTGGCGAGGACCATGGTGATGAGACCGGTGAATGAAACAACCCAACCCGATGTGATACGGAGGAAAAGTGTCATGTTCAAGAGTGACTTGCTACCATTAAATTTTGAATGTTCTCCAAATTTTTCCCCAGTCATTTCTGACCAGTACCTCTTTATTTTTGTCAAGCTTGAGGAGGATAACATATGCTTGTTCTATAACCTGCCCTTCAGGCAAGCCCATCGCTATGATTTAACGAGCCTAGCGATAGGGAAACTAGTTCTCGTCTAAAGACAAGTTTGTCGCTATTTAATCATTTTAACGAGTCTAACGACAAAGAAAACTCGGTCCTTTTCATTTTTAGAGAGTCTGAAAAGGTACAGAAAGTCAACTCCATAATTCCTTTTTCGTCATCTAATCCCTTAAGTCCGAAAAAGTATAAAACAATACAGAAGGGATGGCTGTTCGGTACTTTTACGAGCCGAACAAGACAAGCGCTCGATCTTTTTGTGCAATAATCCCTCAGGTCCAAAAAGATTAAAATCTAGAGGAGGGATAGCTTTCGGTCGTTTAACGAGCTAGAAGGCCAAAAACTCGGCAAACTTTTCATATTTTACGAGTCAGTGAAAAGAGCTCAAAGAAGACTCGTCTTTTGAGGAACGAGTGATAAACAGGGATAGCAACTGATTCCAGGTACAAATTGGAATTTTCCAATCATGGCAGCGTCACAAGGATGGCTAGGTGAAATCACTCTTCGCAGATGTTCCTCAAAATGGGTAAACACACAAATGGAAGTGAATGATCGGCCAAATGAAAAGTGGAGGTGATGGTGCACAAACACGACCAAGGTTTTTATGGCTGATGAATTTACGATCTCAAAAGGTTATTTACCGGTACTGGGTTCATTTTTTAAAGAGCTTGAATGCGCCAAAACACTGCTCAAAAGCTTATGTTTATTTTTTAACGAGCATGAACTATGATGCTAAAACTGCTCGGATCTTTTGCATGCCCCCAGCATCATAATGACGCATGTCAAAGGAGGGTGCCCCCCAAGCTTCATTGCAATCAACTCGGTGATTGGAATGAAGGTTTACCTTTGAATTTTGAAAAAGGGGATTTGTTTCATTTTTTAATGAGGTTGACATAATAAAAGAACTATCCTCATGACTCCTTGTTTCATTTTTTAACGAGGTTGACACGAGATAAGAACCGTCCTCGGCGCCGACAAAATATCTAGGAATCTTCCGAATCCAACCAGAAGATTGGATTAGATTTCATTTTGTAGGTTTCCACTGTGGCCACTTCCGCCAGATTACTTGGAGGCGGTAGGGCGAAAGTACCCATTAAGGCAGGGTCTTTTAGGAAACCTACTCCGATATTTTGGAAAAAATGATTCCTTGCATGGATCATTGGAATGCTTCCTGTAATTTGTGAACTGTTGGGGAGAAAAGTTTGTTGGTCGACGATTGTAATTCCTTCTTGGGAGGGAAATGCAATCCTCCTGAAATAGGTCGACACAACCGCGGCCATGGCATAGATCCAGGGCCTTCCTAATAGGATGTTGTAATCGAGGTTTCCATCAATTACTTCAACATCAATTCCTACTGTTTTGCCCCCCAGTTCAACTTGCAAGTTACTTAAAATCCCATATGGAGTGTATGATCGTCCATCAAATGCTTTTAACGTCGTTGACGATTTCGACAAGGGTGGTGATCCTAATTCTTTCCAGCAACTCATCGACATAAGACATGTAGATGCCCCCTCATCAATAATTGTTCGATGAACAGTTTTGTTGAGGGCTTTCACTTGAATAAGGAAAGCTAGTTGAGCTGGTAACTGAGGGTCATATCCTTTATGATCAAAGGCCACAAGATTGGAATCCATTGGGCCAATCCCACCTATTGCTGGTAATAAAGCTTGCTCTTGGGAGGGGTAATTTTGTGGTTCCTCAAGTGTCGACATAGTGGACGGCGATTGGGCCAGGTCCTTTACTATATTATAATTCTGTGCTCCTTTGGCATGAGGATTAAATGTCGATTTGTGTACTGCTCCCTTTGGCGACTTTATTATTGGCTTAGGAACGATGGGTGGCACAACTTCGGTCAAAGTTGTTGTTGAACTACTAGGTCATTCATTAACCTTGTTGTTCGACAGCTTTGGATTCCCGTAATCTTTACTCCTTGTCAAAGCATTATTCTGTTGCTTCGAGGTAGACAACATAAGCACTTGGGATCCGGAAGCATTTTGATTAGCAACCAGATTTTGACTTGGATTAGGAAACGGATCAGTCAGTACTGCTGGGGTTTTTGAACTCTTGAAGAGTTTCTTAACTTCAGCTATATGTGGACAATCTTTCGTCCAATGATCCTCATCGCATATATGACACCCTGTCGGGGGTCTCCCTTTCCTTTTCTTTATCTTCTTGCCCCCTGGTTGTTTCAGTTGTTTGCCCTTGTCGGTCGACATGGCATTTACTTCTGAGGTAAGAAGTCGCTCATTTGCATTTTGACTAGAAATTTTGCGTTTGCCATTCACGCCATTACTGGTGTGAGAGTTAGTATTCGATCCAGGAGGGGGAGGAATTGAAAATTCAGGTCTAGGGGCGTCAGGTATTTTGTCGTAGAGCGTGCCCGACTGAGTATATACTAAGTCTAAATATTGAGCACGAGCAATGACTTGCTCCTCTGTTACGACTCCCCCTTTGGCCACATCTTCCGTTATAGCAGGAAGTAGCGACTTTATAAACCACTCAGCTAATAGCTGATCTGGAACATAAGTTTTCACCATTCTGCGACGACGATGCCACTCATGTATATGATCAGATATGTGAGTGGCTGTTGTCTGTTTGAAGTTGGTAAGGAGTTCTGTTCCTGTTTCATACCTTATCGGTAATTGAAAATGGGTTAAGAAAGTCATGGCTAAGGAGCTGAAATTGTCGAAAGAGGCTCTTGGCAATTCAATGTACCATTTAGCCGCTGGACCTGTCAATGTCCTCTGGAAGAGGCGAAGTCTTATCGAATCATCATTCAGGGTGTTTGATGAACACCATAGATGGAATGTCATCACATGATTCGATGGATCTTCACCAGGATTTCCATTAAATTTAGGAATGTCTGATGGAAGTTTGTGTGGAATCGCTGGCCACCAAGGGGCATAAGCAATTGGATCATTCGTCAGCCGGTTTAGATCTGGTAATTCTAGAGTTGCTACAAAGGGCAACTGTTGGTTAAGGTTAGGCGAAGCATATCCAGGATAAGATGGTATCGCCTGAGCAATGGGTCTTTGCAGACCAGCATTATGCTGACAACTTTGACAAGGTTGATGGGTGTAACCATTATAGTATGGTTGCCCATTACTTACAAAGACTTGTTGCCCAGGTCCTTGATATGATTGCTGGAAAGGCGGTTGTTGAGATTGAAGCAGCTTTGGTTGTTGGACCATTTGCTGTTGACCAATACCGGATGATTGACCAGAATGAGGAGTCACAGTACTTGTTTGGGCCTGAGTCGCTCCAGATAAGGAGGCACTACCCTGAGATTGTGATTGAGTCGCTGAGCCAAGAGGTTGTTGTGTTACAACAGGTAACGCTTGTACTTGCGACACATTCGCCATAGCAGGTGTGGTGGTAATATTCGACACAGGGTGGACTGGTTGCATAGAATATACAACTCCTGGTTGTTGAGGCAGTATTGGTACCCAACTGTTGGATGTAATTCCAGTTTGACCTGAACTTTGTTGTGAACTCACGGATGGGCATCCTCCCGGAGGAGGTAATGAAAAGGCATACTGCCCCCCATATGGTATCAATCCGGAACTCAAGGGGATCGATTGCCCAGGTTGACCTCCAAATGGATCAATTTGGCGAGTTTCAACATAAGAAATACCAAATGATAATCCGGACGAAGAAATAGGAACTAACCATGTCATCGTCCCTGATGGGACTCCGGCTTGTTGTTGACAACTTGCCGGGACAGATGGTATACCAGCGAACATCGTTGGAGTAGCAGTAGAAGCCTCTGCTGCTGCTGTGTCGGACGACACAATCCTAGATGTCGACGGTTGTTCAGACATATCTAGTCTATCCAAAAGATTTCTTAGAGATTCTACAGGAACTTCCACTCGTGGTGGACTAACTTCGAAGATCAACGCGGGAAGGGTGATGATTATTCCGCTTAAAATAAATTTTATTAACGACGCTTTTAGACACAAACTTGCTTTTTCATGTTTTAAGAGTCGAGAAAAAGCTAAAGATGACTCTAGTCGCCTTCGATGTATTAACGAGCCCGAAGTGACAAATGCTCGGTTGGACTTTTTCAGTTATAGAGTTTGAAAAAGACCAAAAGAAACTGCTCTGGAGATCTAGGCAGAGGGTGTGCCAAACCTTTCGCGAAACCACAGAATACGTTTTACGGTACGGGTGGTCGATCTTCGTGAATGCTGTGTTCACTGCGTCGCGATCAGTAGGGCGGCCGACACGGTTTCCTAAGGATAAAGGATAAATGCCTATAGGGGTCTCCCAATATATACGCGACGGTACGTGGGAGCTCAAGTCCGTATTAGTGCCACCGACTCTCAGGAGGAATCACCCACCTTCGTAGAGATCGACAGTCACTACGTTTAACGACGCCGGAACACGTCTCTACCTAGACCTCTAGATGTTTGCGTTATGTTACAAAGCGTTGTTATGTAAATTGAGTTTATTTTAATGTTGATCTTACTTAACAGTTTGTCTTTCAGGATCACCACGAGATGTATTGGTACAAATTCCTAAATGCAGCTAAAATGATAAGCAAGCTTTACAATCTTTTTAGCTTTGAAAATCCTAGCTACTGAGGGGAGAGAAAAACAATATCTTTCCACACAGAGCATAAAGCACAAACTAATGCACTTTCTCCTAGATCAGACACACAAACTTATCAAAAATGCAAATGCAAGATGCATGTATTTCTTTTCTTTTCCCTTAATGTTGATGTAAGACAGAAAGGAAACTGTTGTATAATCTTGAATCCGATTCGAAGCGTAAACAAACAAGTTTCGTCTAAAATGAAAAGACACCTTACAGGTACTTGTTTCAACACTAAAAATATATGAATTCAAACCATAATATGAAAAACAAACAAACTCAAACAGCCATGAACAGTAATAAAACTAGCTCTTAAGATCACACAAAAAAAACTTTTACAGTTCAAGATCTAAGAGGCCACAGCTATACTGGTTTGCTTTTCACAATGGGGAACTGTAACTGAAACAAGAAATACTGAAAGAACATTCACAGTTTCATCACACAACTGAGGCGGAATAATGTCAAGGAAAGTGGTCTACAGCAAGTACAATGACCAGCAAGCAATCAGCAAGAAAATCAGTGAAAACAGGGCCAAGACACAATGGGAAAGCTGAGCAAGACAATGGCTAACTGGACCAGCGCAGGCACTGGTCTGTCAGTTTGACTTCCAGCGCAGTTCCCGAAGGGAGTACCTGCGCTGTAATGCAGACTGCCTGTGGACAGCCTGCACTGACACACGAGAGTTGCGTCTGCAAAGTTTTCCGGGTCATAAAAAGCTCAAAAATGCACTGTTTTTGATGAAATAAAAAGCTATAGGTCAAGTACAGGCTAAGGTATGATCAAGAGGATGAAGATCTATCACAAAGAGTAAAGAGTCTTTTGTAGATAAGCTCTTCAAATCTTGAATTCGCTCAGCAAATGAGCAAGAGTAGCAGTCCCTCTACTTCGCTTTTGATATAGTCAAAAGCTTTTCGATTTGGTACTCTTTTCTTCAAGAAATGAATAGCAAAATACTACAAACACCAACAAGATACTAGGCTCCCCAGCGGAGTCGCCAGTTTGTTGTGGGGAAAAGTACCCGATGCGGATGACCCTATCCCTACTCTAAAGGTGACAGTATTTAGCAACAACTGAAAGTAAAGCTTTGATGTTTTCCTTTATGAAAGTACAGAGAGAAAGAAGAAATGATTAACCAACCTGGTGTCCTTTGCTTAGTCGATCTTGATCCTCTCTCTTTGTCTCTTGTTCCCAGCTCCTTGCTCTCTTTGCCGGTCCAGCTACACACAGATCCTGCACAAAACAAGAGAGGAAACTACAAGATACATGTACTCATAACTGATGCATGGATTAGAGTGAATCAAATATACATGTAAATACAATACATCAATGCAATACAAGTATATAGGAGAACATGCAAAACTTTATTGATAGAAGTAACAGGGTTCTGAGAAGGTTACAACCAATGATGGCTCCAATCCAGCAGCACCTCCCCAGCAGCAAGAACTCTCCTCTTCACCTCTAGTAAAACAATCACCCAATAGCTCTAACTGTAATCCAACAGCACCTCCTTGCTTTACACAAAATTCCAGCCTCCCTTAGACCTCATAGAAGAGCTCTATATATAGGAGAGAAGAAGAAAGGATGAGTCAGCTTGAGACTGACATGAAGCTGCCTTGTGTCCTCTCCCTCTTCAGTTAATCTTCAGTTCTTGAGTCCACTTGGAGATCCTTGCTTACACATGGTGATCAAGTACCTCTTACTCATCACAGGGCGAATCTCATGAACCAAGTGTCAGTTTGGAAGCTTCCTGGGCAGTTGACACCTTGCAGAATGACTGTGCCACTTGGCCAATCTCGCCCAGCGCAGGTAGCCTTCATTAGATTTGACTTCCAGCGCAGGTACAAGGAGGAGCAGTTGCATTCCAGCGCAGATGCTCAGTGGAGCAGCTGACATGATCCAAAATTAGCCTGTTTTGAAGTGTTTTCAGGTGGAGAACTGATTGGAAGTGCTGTTGTTTGATGACCTTGTTCTTTTAGGGGTAAGAACAACATGTTTAGGGACTGAGGATCCCTGTAATTATTGACATTTCATGCTCCATGATGCGAGGCACAAAAATGTCTATAACAACTATGAAGGAAATTAGTTGCCTAACCCTCGAAATGGGCTTTACCTCAAGAAGTATTAAGCATGATTTCTTATAAATACTTTGTCCATTAGTGTGACTGATTAGCCTGCAATTGGTTTTTCGTGTGTTTGTTTGCATTTGCAAGTGTGTTGTCCTCTGCTTAGTGCATGTTCTACCTAGTTTGCATATGTCATTGAACATTTATGTCGGTTTCACTTATGGTGCTTGTCATAGTACATGGAATATATCTTTCGCCACATGGGCAATCTATGATCCTAGTCTCAAGTTAGTGAATTTACAAGGCATATGTTTAGGTCATACTACTAATAACATTGTCGAATATAGTGTGGTTGTCAAGCTTTTGTCAAAAGCCATTTCTCTTAGAATTAGAGAGTTAGTTATTAATCTTGATTCATAGCTCATTGTACAACAACTTAACAAATAATATACAGTCAGAAACCCTTAGATTTTGAGAATGTATTTCTAAGTTCGTCTCTTGGAACAAGACTTTGATTATATCACTTATCAACATATTTCAAGACATTTTAACACATTAATAGATATATTGGCTAATTATGTATTAGATAGACATCTACGACATATGTAAAACAAAAACCATCACATAGTAGGAATAGTAAATAGGAAAACATGCATATGCATATATATATATATATCTATATATATATATATATATATATATATATATATATATATATATATATATATATATATATATATTCAAAATGTCAAAAACTGTGTTCTGAGACACATGGCTTCTCAAGACTACATAAGTGCGGAAATAAAGACTAGAGATAGCTATCTGCCCACATGGTGCTCATGGTAGCATGACACAGCTCTGATGACTCAGTTTGTCAACCAACATAGTCTAGCGGACACTCCTATAGTATGCTTCTAGTATCGCAATGGAACCTCACCAATCGACGCATATTCTGAAATGCCTCTTGTCAATACTTCCAGGTTTCATTCCACCTCTATGATCGGGTCAACTCCCTCCTCATAGGGTGCCTCCTCCTCGATATGTCATGCCACTTGCCTGGCTATCAAAGAAACCCCTGGAGGTTTCTCTGGTCCAACATCTGCAAAAATCACAAGTATCAAATGTCAGTACACATGACACAAAAAAATAAATCAAAAACTTCATAAAACTTTTAAAAATAGTTTTTACCTGCATCGGTCCACCATGTACTAGGTGGAAGTGGAAGGTCAAGATCTCCTTGAATATTCATGGCTGCATATCCCCAATCATCGACCATTATTAACTGTTGACGAAGCCATCCAAAAAATGCGGGAGGGGATGACATTTGTTGATCACCTCCATGTCAAGGCATCAACTCACCCCATCTCAGTAATCATGGATCTTTAGGCGTTGGGGCATCCACTTCTATCAACTACTAACGAAACAATGGTACATGTTCCAAGAAGAATGTCGCCATAATGGATCTGTAGTTGAACTGTTTCAGCTTCCCTATTTTGTACTTCGTAAGTTAGTCCTTCATATTGACCAGCAATCCCTCACACCAGTTGAACATTGTAGGATTTAAGAAGTTATAGTATATTGAAAATGAGATTTTATTGCCCCATGCAACACCTATGGTCCAACAACTCAAGCCATGGTATACAAAATTGTTCTTAGTGGGAGATTAGTGATGGTATTGATATCAATCTTCCCACTCTTGGTTTTCCGGGAACCTGGGCAATGCCTTGCGATCAATATATTTGTGCTCTCCCCAACAGGATGAGGACCAGCTAGCTAAATTCGTTCTCCCCTCCTAGACAACCTTATGATGAAGTATATATCTTAGATGCCAATCTCAAACTCTTAATCTCCAATGATGAACAGTTGGTGATTTACATCCCACCAATTAACGAGATGCCATAGTAACTCAAGTTGGGTTCTAATCCCAAGAATCTTGAAGAATTTTAGCAACCCGCATGATTGAAGGGCAGCAATGCAATTTGGGTCCTAGGTTGCTTGATGGTCCTTGGATTTGTGTCCTCTTTCTTTCCATTTGATCACCAGTTTTGACTGATTTATCTGTGGAACACCCATAAAACAACATTTCATGAGCATCTATGGAAACAAGTTTGAGATAACATTGTTAAACATGGAGGATTTTCCAAAAAATTTATAACTCTGTGGCTACATGGTTATTTCTATATTTTCTTGTGCTGCCACAGTTGGCCACATGGTAAGGAGCGCAAGTCAGATGGGTAAAACTGGTGTTGATCACCCTCAACATAAAATTTTGTTAAGCCCTCCTTACAACATAATCTCTGGATGAAAATACATGAAATTAAAACCAAATTAAAGGGAAGGGACAAATCTCTTACCTGCAACAATCGGTTCAACGAATGGTGTCAAGGATTGATCGAACTCATCACTTGAAGATCGAGGTAAAATAGATTAAAAATTCTCTCTTATTTGCAAAATGGTAAATGGTAAAAATGATTTACGTTTTTGAGTTTTTATAAGTTTTAAATGAAATTTTTACCAAATTAGGGCATATTTTACTCATATTTTAATATTTTTTCTCGAAAACCAGTAATGTGCGTTTACTTGTGCAGTGACAAGTCATAGATACTTGGTGATGGTGATTAATTATGACTGATTCAATGAGTTTTTTATCACTTTTTCAGACTCGTAAAAAATAAATGAAAAAGCGACCCCCTGGAGTCATCTTTAAGCTCTTTTCTGACTCTCAAAACATGAAAAGTTTGTTGAGTACTTGTCGTTTTGAACTCATTAAAGTAATTAAATGACATCTACTTAGTATAAGTTTAACCCTTTTCCAGGCTGAGATAGACTATTCTACGAAAAAGGAATACCTTAGTCGAACATGACTAAGAGGTTCTCTTGGATATTGTTTTCTATCATTTCAAATTTAAGAGACAATTTACAAAAAGGGACCTTTGGATTTTAATTTTTCACCTCTTTTTAAAACTCTCTAAGCATGAAAAATATGTCAAGTTACCCCTCTATTGGACTCATAAAACTTAAACGATGTAGAACTTGTCACCATGGCAAGACCAAGTTTCTCCTTCCTAGGGCTCGCTAAAATTACTACGATAGATTCATCCAAAGGATGAACTTATATGGAAAGCATATGTTATCCCCTTCAAGATTGTGATACAAAATAATGGGGTACTCGCTAGAAATAGTGGGGAGAAAATGAAAGAAACATCTCTTTTATTTTGTGTAAAGGCGACATGTCACTCTTGAACATGACACTTATCTATTGCTCATGTCGGGTTTGGGTTATATTCACTTCATCACTTGCCTTCTTGGCTTTGGGAAATCCATTTTGCCTCTCATCTGATTATAATGCATTTTCATTATGACATTTGATCCTATGTTTAGTCAAATGTTCCCAAGCTCGAGAGTCATGTCGTTGATACGTTCAAGAGAAGTCCCATCTATAGTGTTTTATTATTTATAGAATGTATGACCTTTCTACCGTAGTCCTGAATCAACCTTATCTGGTCTACTACATCTATCGTTTCGTGCCGATGATGTGGGATACATTATGGCCCTCCTTCAACATATCACTACCTGTCGACTTCAACTCATTATCCAAGAAGATGATCTAGAAACTCCCTTCTAGTACCTCGTAGCATGAATGCCTCAATGGCAAGTTCTTCATGTTTGATAACAAGTTCACATCATTGGCCTTCGATCGAATTATTCTTCCAGTGTTTGACTTCAGCTTCATTATTCACACTCATGGATTGTGTTGTTGTACCTTGATAACCATTGTCATTATTGGTGGTCTCTATCGTGCCTATTAATGGTTTACATCATTGACCATAATCAGGTGGTTTTCTATCATGTTCGACTTCAACACATCTATTCACATGCTAGAATTCATACATTGATCAGATCAAAATGGAGCTCAAGACCCTGGATTCCATCTGATAAAATACAGATTGCATGGAGTTACGAGTTATTCATGATTGTACACATGTTTCCCTTTATAGGTCATTTTGTGACCATACCATGGGTCCATATACATGATCCTTTTTATTCAGATGTCTACGTCCATAATGTGGATCCATGCACATGATCCCTTATATTCGGGTGGTTGTGTCCATGTTGTGGATTCATGTATTATTATATTCTTATCTAGAGATGTATCACTAGGCATGTTTATGTCAAAGATATCAGATATGTATATGTATATGCTTGATTTGCAGGTCTCTTGACGATGCTTTCCCATTCCTTGCCTTGACTTGTAAAGCATTTCAACCATCACTCCCTATTCTGCCTTTATGCTTTATGGGGCATTTGTTACATAGTATTTTGTCACACTTCCTATCCACTTCCTATTCCACATCTCGAAGTTCCAAAATGTTGACAACTGTGAAGTGTACTCATCATGAAACAAATACTAAAACATCCCTAAAGAATGGAATAAAAAATGCCCTGTGTCAATTCTAGAAAAGGTTGACTAAAGCCCTAAATTTCAACACCAATGCTCTACTCCACTACTTGCTCGTGTTGATGGTATGTTACAGTTCTTTGACCTAGCACTACCATTGTGGGTTTTGATATGAATTCGTGCGTTGAACCTCTTTTGGCATGCTTTCCCAAAATGGAAGTGAAGCTTCACGTGCTAAAAACTTTGAGAACAATGAGCTATATGTTCATGGGTAGAGATATGGTCAAGCTCTTCCATTTGGAGCTCTTGACCCTACCTTTAAGGGCGTTCCCTTTGATATGTGGACCTTCCTCCATCTCTTATAGATCCCTAACTCCCTCTCCCTTCCTATAAATCAAAACCTCTCCATCCCCAAATGGTTGGTCAGTTATTGCCTGTATTCGTATCCTGAGATTGTGCCCAAATGATGCCCGTCTAAATTGGAGAAGGAGTGCTTGAAGATTCTTGTCTTAAACTTGGAATTCCACCCAAAAGGAGGTCTCCAACTTCAAGGAAATGGTTGTATGCTTCCCTTTTTTATTCATTAATATATACATCTGATGTTCACTTTCCATAAATGTCTAAATATTTATGCATTTAGCTTGATACTCCTTGATCTGTCAAGTACTTTATGTTTGATATATACTATATATGCTCTTGTATCTCTTGTTGTGTTTTGATCTCTCTTATAGGTATTCAGATGCAAGGAATAGCAAGGAGTGAGCCTAGAAGCTAAAGGATCGATGTCATCATCAAAGGATTGAGTGGGAAACATCAAAGCGAAGTAGGTTTCTCTCTCTCTATATTTTTCAACATAAGCTAGGAAAGTCTACATTGGTTTGTTCAATTTCTTGCTAGACCCACTCATTGGGCTAGAGAGATCGCTTATGTCTTCAAAACATATTTATCTTCACAAAAAAAATCTCAACGCTACACTTTCTCAACCTTACTACTTAATGTAGTGCAATATTCCACATCAATTTTGTACAAGTTCTTCACACAAACCCCGATTTGCTTCACCTAATCAGTATCTATGTGTCTTAGAAATGCTTTCCATTTACTGAAAATAGCATCATAACCACCATCTTCCAAAACTGCTACAGAGATGAGGTTCTTCTTTAGGTCTGCTACAAACATGAAAACTTTGAGGTGAATAGGGAATCCAAAATCCCTCTTAAAAGTTATTGTACCAATCATGTAAGCATTGTACCTTTTGTTGTCCCCAAACTCAATATGAATCTAAATATCTTTCTCCTCTACGTCACTGAAAACCTCTCTACACCTTATCATCTAGAAAGAGGCACCTAAGTCCAAGTACCACACACTTCCCATCACAATTTTGCCCATGCATGTGATCAGGGTGAAATCTAACTCGAACTCTGAAGCCATTGCTTCACCTGCTTCTCTTCCTAAGTTCTTGTTGCTATAATTTTTGTGTGGATACTTTGTAGCATAGTGCTCGAATTCATGAGAATTGAAACATTTTATTTTGGCCAATACCTTCTTATTTCCCCCTTGGATGGAATCTAGTTTGGTTTGAGATTTCTTCCCTTTTCCATTCTTTCCCTTCCCAACCAATGCAAAATTATTTTCATAATTTCCCTTGGATAAATGATTTGATTTATAATATTAGTTTGCAGTGCTAAGATCTTCCTCAGATTATAAAAAAAATGCTTTCATTGTGCTTAAGGATTCATCAACTTTTGCAAGTGAAATGAAGAGTTTTTACATTAATTTTATGAGAAATTTAACATAAACCAGAAATTGAACAACATCATAACCATGTAAAAAACATCATCAAAAATGCATTACAACAAGCACATGATAAAGGAGTTCACCCCTCCTGGGCTACGTCTCCTTCGTCCAGCTTCCAATGGCCTGGGCCTCTCTATTATGCTCAAAAGTGTAAAAATATGTGTTTACAATGCTCAAATTCTTCTGAAACCTACTCTAATCAATCCAAAATGTCCAAAACCTACCTATATAGCCTCTTTTTACATCCAATTTGGTGAAAAACTGAAGAATTTATGACTTCCACTTGTTTTCCCATAATTCGCTCCACAAATTGCCCCATTTCTTGCATGATCCTACAAATTAGCCCAAAAAACGCACTAACGGGCAAAAATTTCGCTGTGTAGTAGGCCATATTTTGTTAGTTGATTTTTCATCGCAAATCATAATTAGGAAGGACCGACAGGCTTAAGGTTTGTGTACGTAGCGGTTGATTGTGCGATTGTGATGTGGCAGACCTGATGTAAGTATTAACTGCAACTGATAAACATATCACATTTGGTATCCTTTCACAAATCAAAATTCGGTAAAGTATCGATGGTCCATATATGTGGGACTTCTTTTTTTCTTCTATGAAGTGCAATAATGATCTGCGATCCATCACATCGCAACTCTGGGGCCGATCCCTTAATGCCTTTCTGCCTGTCTTTTGTGAAGTGCGATTGCAATCTGTGATCCATCACATCGCAACCCTTCCCTGCTCGGGGCTGATTCTTTAATGCCTTCCTGCCTCCCTTATCACATTGCACCTTGGCTACTCTGGGGCCGATTTTTAACGCTGACCTGCCTGTGACATGATATTTGCAATATGCAAGGGCCAATGGTGGCCTACCACTTGGCACCTCCCCATTCGATGAAGAGACTTGCCACATCATTCAATCATGCCATGTGTCCAAGTCAAACATGAACTTTGGCTTGCTCTAATGTCTACATATGAGCTCGAATTTGAGTGTTGTTCACACCATGGGAATCAGAATTATGAGCTCTTTGATTTGAAGCTAAGTTTATAAACATTTTGACACTTTTATTTTTTATCCTAATTTTGAGCACCTGATCACTCCTCCCAACTGGAAGTCTTTTGGACCCCAAAATATCACTTTCAATTGACCAGCAAGTGAGGGTACAGTTCCCTCACCTTTTGAATCTTGATCCATTGATCACTTAATTGGAACTTGCGATCTCCACGATTCTTGTTGTGCCTTTTTGTGTACTTACCTTTAACCTTATCAAGTTGTTCTTGCATTGTTTGATGTACCATTTTGAGTCATTCAATGAACTCTTTGGCCTTGTCCATGTTACTATCAGCAGCAACATCCTTCTTACCAAGATGATACAATACATTATGATGCAAACGATAAACAAATTCCTCCACTTGATTCCTTTGACTCAAGCTTGAGTATACATCTTGAAAGTATGTATTTTTCTGAACATAACTTTCATGTAAAACAAAATGATGCTTGAGGAAAGTAGTTATACAAACTATAGGACTAGAAAGTACATCAACAAACTTGTCACTTATACCTTTCTTATACTTTTTGATCGAGTAGAATAATAGAAGAAAACCCATCCAATGGAAGTGCCTTTGTCGCTGCAACTTAAACTCTTTGTCATTGAAAATTTATGAATGAAAAGAAATGGGCTTACCACATTACAAAAAGACTATGCACATGGCATAGTCACATACAACAACCTGAAACTTAAATGACTATCTCAAGTCTAGAAAAGTAAGTATTGGAGTTGTACTGATATTTTGTTTTAAATCATCAAATGCATATTGTTCTTTTCCTCCCCACTAGAAGACCTTTTTCACAACTACCAATGAATGAAAATGAACTATAATGGAAGAAAAATTAACAAAATTTCTCCTCCAACATTAGGTTTCTCCCAAAAAACATCTTATCCAAAATACTATCTTGAGCCTTCTTGGGTAAATTGCGAGCAAATAAAAGGCATCTGCGGCTTCACGGGGATGTATGATGCTTTCACATGTGTCTGCATGAATGGATTCAATACCACCATAGAATGTTACGACATCAATCTTGGAGAGGTCTAACTTCATCTCACCTTCTCCACATCCCACACAGACTGCCAAAAATCCTTTGGGAAGATGAACTCTCTTGGAAGAACCAATTTCATGACTCAAGTACGTCAAAGAAGTTTTAACCAACATATACGTTGACATCTTCAGAAACAAATGTTCTTGACATATGAAATCAAATATTTTTTTCTCACACATGGCATGTTCATAATGAAATTTTCTGAAAATGAAATGGCTTCAAAACATCTTTCTTCATATGCATAATAGTAGGATAATGGAAAAGACTGAAAATCATAAAAAGCCATTCAAACAAACCTTGCCTGTTTTCAATTGAATCTTCCCTATATCTCCTACAACAACTCTACTTTGATGAAAACTACTTCTTGAATCCCATTCAAGGAATGCTTACCATTCTTCTCGAGTGCCAAAAAAAGAGGTGCACCACACGGTAAATGAGTAGGCTGAGTGATCCTTTTATTCAATAATCCATGGATTTGCGTCTTAATTTTTGTGCTTTCCATCACTGACATCTTGTACATGCCAATGTTAGGAAGAAGACACTTTTATTGCAACTGTATCTCAGGTTGGATTCCCCTCTTGGGAAATAATCCATTTGATTCCTGAAACATTTCATTAGATTGGTTAACAGCGTCAACCAAATCAGTTTTCAAATTCTAATTACAACCATCAAATGCTTTATAATCAATACCATTATCGGGTTTGATCATGAGAAGCACAATATTCTTGCTCGAGTTCACCAATATTTTCATCTTCCCTGCAATAACAATCGAAAGATTTTTTTTTTTGTTGTGAGCTCTCACAATATATTCTACTCCATTTTTGAATATGTGATATATGTTTTCATGTCGATGGAAAATATCTTTTATGTCATAAAGTTATGGGCTGCCCAAAACGATGCCACAAATATCTAACGACACAACGTCAAGCTCCACTTCATCTATGAATTTTGCAGTGATTCCGAATTTAAGTTTACACTTTATCGTAACCTACAATTGCGCATTGTCACATACCATCAAAGTGGACACAGTTTATGATTTGGAACAGTTTTCAAATTTAAACTCTTGACAATGTTTTATGAGATAAGATTGGCTTGAGAGTCTCTATCAAATAGCGTATCAATCTTGTTACATTTTGAGATCACCTTATGTGAAACAATTCTATTCTCCTCTTTTCATTTGGAGTTTCATTTTGTGAGCCTGAAGAATTAGTGTTGGCAATGAATTCCTTTCCTTGAAACCCCATGGCTTTGATTTTTGTTTCATCACTTGATTCAGATCCCAGATACTCTTGAGTGGTTGCAGTTTTCTTTTCTTTTCCTTTGTTGTTGAATTTCTTTGGTTTCATTTTGGGATGAAGCTTCCAAAAGTAAGCTTCACCGTGACCCTCTCTAGAAAAAATTTTATAGATTATTTTCTCTCCTTTTTTAATGGATGCATTTTTCTTTCCTTTGAAACCCTTTTCTTTCATTTTACCCTTAAACGAATTTTTACTACCTTCTTCTGGGGTGTTTTTCCCTCTTGCCTCAAGATTAGTGGCTTGCAAACACACATCATCTAGATTACTGGGATTAAACATTAAGATAGTATGCCTAAGGTAATTGTGTAAACCCCCTATGTACTTCAGCAATGTGTCCTGTGATTACAAATCAACACCTACCATGAAAGACATTTTTCTAGATTCTTGGGTGTAATCTTCCACATTTTGACCTTTAAGCTATCTAAAGTTCTACTAATTCATGATGGCTTTCTACATATAAGCTAGAGGGTAGAATTGTCCTTTGAATGCAATAATGAAATCATTCCAAGAAATAGAGATCTTACTGTGTTTTTTAATCTCCTCTTGGGTCTTTGATTCCCACCATACTAGTGTTGCACCCTCCATTCTCAAGGAATCTAACTGAATATTTATGTCATCCTCTTGAAGGTTTTGAATCTTGCAATAGAAATCCAACTAACGAATCCAATTATCAAGGTTCTTTACATTCACTTCACCATTATACATGGGAAACTTGAATTTAAGATCAAGTTTTAAAAAAGGTGATTTACCAGTTCCTTTTGAAGTATGATGATGAGTATGAGTAAGGGTTGTGTTAGTGGAAGAGGGTGATGAAGACGATGAAAAATATTGTGGAGAGGATGGAGATTTGTCTCCATTCCCATTAGCTCCTTTTCCATTACCTCCTCTTGAAGAGCCTTCTCCTTTGGGAGGTTTGGAACTTTCTCCTTGCAACCTGCTATTCCTCTCTTCATAGAGGACCTTCACCATCTCTATCATATCAAAGAAAGCCTTTCTGAAGGTCTTCTCATCTTCTGTCATGTTTTTAGGTTCTCCTTATTGAGACATGATCTTTGGAGTGTCAGCTACAAATTCAGGCTGAACTGGTGTTGGAGATTGTGGCAACCTTTCTCTTCTTCCCCTTGACCCAACTTCAGGGCTTCCGACCAGCTTTCCTTCACCTCTTTTGAGTTTTAACCTTGTAAGCATGAAATAAACTTGGAAACAATGAAATCCTTCTTTCAAGAAGAAAACCTAGAGCTCCAATATCAAATTTGATCTGATTTAGAATATTAGTTTGCAGTGGTAATATCTTCCTCAGATTATAAACAAAATTCTTTCATTGTGCTTAAGGATTCATCAATTTTTGCAAGTGAAATGAAGAGTTTTTATGTTAATTTTATAAGAAATTTAACATAAACAAGAAACTACACAATAGCATAAACATGTACAAAACATCATTAAAAGCACATTACAACAAGCACATGATAAAGGGGTTCAACCCTTCTTGGTTATTTCTCCTTGGTATAGCTTCCAATGGCTTAGGCCTCTCTATTATGCTCAAAAGTGTAAAAATTTGTGTTTACATTGCTCAAATGCTTCTAAAACCTACTCCAGTTAGTCTAAAATTTCGAAAAAATACCTATCTAGCCTCTTTTTGCATCCAATTTGGTGAAAAAATTAAGAAGTTATGACTTCCCCTTGTTTTCCCATTATTCGCTCCACAAATTTCCTCATTTCCGGCATTATTACAGATCCATTTGGGCACATCACTACCATCATCCATATCAGTGTTTTGGGGCTCATCAAACCCTAATTTCAGTTTCTACATGCCCTAAACAAGTCAATCTTTTGAATTCCTCCTTCCTAGATAGTTTCATGGCCTGAATACATCCCGAAATGACCTCTAGAGGGACCAACGCAGGTAGGCCCATGCAAGGGTGTGCTGCAGAGTATATAAGTCCATGTCAGGGTGCTCTATAGAGGACTTAGGCCCTCTTTAACCTGCGTTGGGCTTGTGAGGGACATAGTGCGTTGCAGAGCACCCTTGGCTTAGGGACAATGCTCTGAAGTGCACTGTCTCCCATTCAGGGCTTTGTTGATCCTCCTTGGGTCAGTTTTCCACCTTTGGATAGGGTTTTTCACCAAATTTATTCTAGTTGATTGCTTGTTGAATGATCAATAAGTGTCATGTCTCTGAAATCAAGATTGTATCTCCTTTGCTAGACCTACTTTGACTTGATTGATTAATGTTTCTTAAATGATTTCTTCGTCATTATCAATTCAACGTCAAAGTTAGATTATAGTAAATTAATCTTTGTTTGAAAGAAATTGTCGTAAAAGTCTTCTTTTCCTTCGAAACAGAACTATTGTAAAGTATTCGTTCTTGTAAAATGATTGATTGATTATATTCGCATTAGTTTCCATTTTTTTTCATCATAACATTAAGGGAATCGAAAAGAAAAGCTTGCATCGTGCATTGAAAAAGTTTGTGTGTGCTCATAGGAATAGTCTATGTAATTTGCATTAGATTTTGCTCTTTGCTCTTTGATTGAAAGAAATATGATTACTCTTCCCTATTAACTAAGATTTTCATTGTCAAAATTGAATGGAAAGAATGCTTATCATATTAGTTGCATTCTAGGAATTGAAAATACATCATGTGGTGAACCTTGAAAGGAAAATTCTTAATCAAATTCAACTTAAAATTAACTTCAATTTACATAATGGAGCATTGTCATCTAACGCAAAACATTTGAAGGTTCTAGGCTAGAGATGTGTTCGATGTTGTAAAACATAGCAGTTGTCGCTAACTTGTCTGTGATACATCCCGAGTGTGATACCTCATTCAACACACGTGAGTATATCGTAGCTCATCCACATACCTTTTGGTATATAGGGCAGTGTTACAATACGTAAAGTATATGGGAATGCTCTCACTGTGTGGTTTTGCATTAAAAAATGCTAATACGGATTGGGCATCCATGTACTTTCAGGTATATATGGGAGTACAACACTAGGTTGTTATCCATCCTTAGGTAACTGAGTCGGCCACCTTGTACACTATGATACACCGAACACAACATTCGGGGAGATTGCCTGCCCGTACATCTCGGTTCGCTGGGAGGTATTCTACAGTTCACAGTTGCTTGGTATTCCTTTTGCCTAGATTATCCCTCTTTTGTTTTGTTGTGTTATTTTGATTAAAATAAAATTAATTGATCGCGGATAACATCCTCCACACTGTTGGGTTGTGTTATATTCTTTCCATGACTATCCCACGTAGTTAACAGGGGGGTTAGAGGGGGTGCGGAGCCCCCTTTCATTGTGCCGATTATGTAGCGGGGAGGGGGGTCACAGGGGATTTGAGGTGCACCCGCAACCCCACTTTATGGGGTCCGGGGCATTGCCGCGGAAAATTTTAGTTTTGGACCCTATGTTAGGTTGGGCGAACCCACCTATGGTTTTGTGCATGATTTTCGCACATGTTTTTGGACGCGATGGTTTTCGGTCCATGGTATTAGATGCTTCAGCATGTATAAATGTGTATTATAAAATTGAAAGGAACATAATGAAAAATCAAGCTGGTAGTCCCAGTTTTGGGATCCAAGGGAAAATCTCTGTGTATAAGTTTTTTATGTGTTATGCTCTCGCATTGTTTATTTTCTGTGTTTTAGAATTCATATGCAGGTAATTTATGTATGGGGTTAAAACCTACACACACTCGCTCCTTAGTTGATCTTAGGTTGAGACATATGGTGACAAATCTAGAGTCCACCAATTAAGGAATTCCTTTTGATGGGAATCCTAGTCCTTTTCCTCCTTTTGGAAATATTGGTGCTCCTTATATGGCTACATTGTCCCTTCCAGGATTTACCATTGGCTTTCCAGTATGGTTTTTTTCAACCTCTTTGGTTCAAAATGTCATGATTTCTCCACAATCAAGTACTCCTCCAACTGGACAAAACCAACATCCAATTCATCCCAATGGTGACTCTTCCCCTTCTTCATCAGTTGCTTCTTCCTCCCCTTCTTCCTCTTTGCCTAGTGAAAGTATTGATACTAGTAACCAAGTGGCTAAGAAGAAGAAGAAAGGGAAGAAGAAGAAGAAGAAGGAGCCAATTCAGTAGGGGGGCAACCAAGTAACCATTTCTTTGAATGCAACTTCTAATGAGAAACTGAATGATAAGCCTCACAAAGTTTGATATCGATGCAAACTTTGTACGGGAGACCATCTTCTTCAAAATTGTCCTAATATTCCTCAGATCTTAATAGAATGGTCTTCTCATTCACATCATCCTATGTCATCAACTTCTGGAGATTATGTTGGTGACACACCATCAAATAGTGGTAGTAAAGTTCATGAAAAGAAGGGTAAAGTTAAGTTTCCTGGTAGGTTATGTGAAGGGAATCACCCCATTCACCTTTCTCCCTATCTAGATGAAGCCATAAAAGTGTTTGATAACCATCCTGCTTCACCATAATGACTTCCATCTCGTTACAAGAGACTATCCATTAATCCTTAACTAGTTGATAAAGTGACTGACCAAAATCAATCGTTGGTCGAACCCACTCTCTCTAAATGTGAATCCCATAAGTCTATACCTGACCAATCACAGGTCGAGGAAAAATTTGACCCGATTTCACCTTCAGTTAATCGTACCTTTCCCGAAGACAGTGAATATGATACCACTCAGGTTCTTTTTCATTTCCTCATATTCCAATGAGCTTGGGGGCAATCTTCCTATTCCATCAAGGCAGGAGGAAAATCCTCCCTCTCTCATAACCCAAGGGATAATTCTCCTATTTCTACGGTACCCCCTCCAAGTAGTCTAGTCACTTCCTTTGATTGGAATTGATTCGCAGGATGTCATCTTCCTTCTTATGTGCCTTTCCACATCATAGTATAGGTTTGTAATATGATTGTACCTAGCACTATTATAGATGAAGGTGCATTTGTGTGTATTCTTCCATCCACTGCTTGGCAAGTGATCGGTTCACCACCGCTTATGCCTATTACCCAGAATCTATTGGATTTTAATAGAGGAACCAGTCAACCATTAGGGATCCTTCCTCAGTTTCCTATTACTTTGGGAGGAAAAATTGTTTATCTCAATGTGATGGTAGTCCTAGACCCTTTAGATTACAATTTACTTCTTGGGTGTGACTATGCTTATGACATGGGAGCTATTGTTTCAACACTCTTTCGAGTGTTGTGTTCCCCGCATGAAGGCAGAATTGTCACCATTGACTACCTTTCATTTCCCGGTCTAAATATGGCTTCCAGTCAAAGATCTTCCCTAAATGGTCCTTTTGTCCCAATGGTATCTTCCCTACCACAGGTTAATTATGTGGCAACTCGTTCCATGCCTACATCAATGGACGATCAATTCCGTGATGTTGTACATTATGTATTGGGGGCATTGGAACTAGATCTCTCCTTCCAGAGCATTGTTCTCCCATCTGACGAGAACCTCTAGGAAGTCATGACCTTTTATGGGTCATCACCAAAGGGTATGAGCATAGTTCCTTATCTTGTGTCAAGCTCGTTAAAAAATGAAACAAGGAATATTAGGATAGTTCCTTGTCTTGTGTCAACCTCATTAAAAAATGAAACAAAGGTTATGAGGATAGTTTCTAATATTGTGTCAACCTCATTAAAAAATGAAACAAAGTGGATGAGCATAGTTCCTTGTCTTGTGTCAAGCTCGTTAAAAAATGAAACAAGGAATCTGAGCAGAGTTCCTTGTCTTCTGTCAAGCTCATTAAGAAATGAAACAAGGTCCCTTGGAGCAAAGTTCCAATTCGAATCTTTGATTAGATCTCATAAAATCCCAGTCGAGTCTTTCACTTGATCTCGTAAATGAACCTTCATTCCATCCACCTGATAGCCACGAGTAGTCCACTTAGGTGAATGCAATGAAGCTTGGGGGCATGCACCTAGAATCGAGTCATCATGTTGGGAGCATGTAAACCAATCTCGAGCATAATCTTCATTTCAAGCTTGTGTAAAAATGAAACTGAATCTTAAGCATAGTTTTTTGTTTCAAGCTTGTGTAAACATGAAACTAAATCCAAGCATAGTTCCCTATGGTTCAAGCTTGTGTAAAAATGAACCCATCTCCATTTTAACCCTATTTATTGCCATTCTATCAGCCTCTTCCATCAGATGAGCATTGGTTTTTCTCCTTCCATCGTCACTATCTTCTTGGCCAATCATACCCTTTCACTTGGTTGTTTTACCCTTTTGAGGAACAGTTGCAATGAGTGCTCTTATTAGCCAGCCTCTTCACAGAAATCAACATGTTTTGAGAAGTCCCAACATCACTGGAACCAGTTGCTATCCTAGACACCACTCATTCCTCAAAGTGGAGTCCTCTTTAAGCTCTTTTCGAACTCTCGAAATATGAAAAGATTGTTGAGCGCTTTCCCTTTTCATCTCGTTAACAGATTGGAAATTACATCTACTCAATATAAGTTTAACCCCTTTCCGGGCCGAGATACATTATTTACGAAAAAGGAATACGTTGACCAAACATGGTCTATAGGTTCTCTCTCGTATTGTTTTATGCTTTTTTGGGCTTGAGAGAGAAATCTATGAAAATGAACTTAAGGAGTTTTCTTTTCATCCCTTTTCAAACTCTCTAAGCATGACAAGGACCAATTTATCTTTGTCAATAACTCGTTAAAACATCAAATAGTGACAAACTTGTCGATCATGACAATACTGAGTTTCACCTTCGCTAGACTCATTAAAACATCACATAGCGATGGATTCACTTGAAGGGTGGAATTATACAACAAGCATATGTTATCCTCCTCAAGCTTGATAAAAATAAATAGGTACTGGTTAGCAATGACTGGGGAAAATGGAAAAAGGGGTAAACCACTTTTGGTAGCAGGTCACTCTTAAACATGAAAATTTCACTTCATCACCATGACTATTTGGGTTGGATTATTAGCTTGATGGTTATCACACCATTGGTCTATCATACCATCCATCACTTTGTTTTGGGTCAATGCTACCAATTCATTTTAGTGTCGCTGACATGTTCAAGAGAAGTCATTTAGTTGAAATTCATCCTTTGTAATACCATAAACCTTCATTTTCATGACCTCCATTCCTGAACCTTGTGTCGTCAGTCAAATTTTGTTTCCAAAATCATTACACTCGTTTCGTGTTGTTGATGTGGGATACATCAAGGTCCTCCTGTGATAAGTCACTTCTTGTCAACATCAACACATTATCCAAGAAGTTGACTTAGAAACACCCTTCCAGTACCTTGAGGCTTGCATACATCAATGGAAAGTTTCTTGCTTCCAGCGATAGGTTGACATCATTGGCCTTTGACCGAAAGACTTTGTATGGCGTTCGACATCAAAACATCCATTCACACCATGCAGAATGTATTGCAGTACCTTGAGGATCATTATCATTATCGGTGATTTCTCTCATGTCTGTTAATGGCTTACATCATTGGCTAGTAATCAGATGGTGTCTTTCCATGTTCAACTTTAGATCACACATTCACATGGTTAGACTCATACTTGAGTGAATGATTGAATGAGATAGAAGACCTCGGATCTAGTTTCAACCATCTAGGTTGCAATTTCAAGAAATGTACCAAATCATCCATACAATGGCTTTACATTGATAGTCATTCCAATCATGGGTCTATATCTATAGAAGACTGTTTATGTACTTGTAATGAAATTTTTTACGCTGAGCATGGGTATGCCTTCCCTCAACAATTCATGAGAAAAAAAATCAAAATATCATGATATTATGTATTGTAAATGATGCAGGTCACCAACCACTTCAGAACCTCCTCATCACATCGTAAAGCATTTCACTCAACATTAACATTTTTCGACTTCATGCTTTAGGGGGTAGTTGTTACAGATCCATTTGGGCACATCACTACCATCATCTAGATCAGTGTTTTAGGGCTCATAATACCTTAATTTCAGTTGCTACGTTCCATAAACAAGTCAACCTTTTGAATTCCTCCTTCCCAGATAGTTTCATGGCCTGCAGACATCTTGAAATAACCTCTATGGGGACCAGCACAAGTAGGCCCATGCAAAGGTGGGTTGCAGAGCAGTTAAGTCCATGCCAGCATGGTCTGCAGAGCACTTAGGCCCTCTTTGACCTATGTTGGGCAAGTTTGAGCGGAATTCACATAGGTTTTGGGGAATATTCTTATCTTCTGGAGCCTTCTAGAAGATTCCCACACTTATCATCTCCTATGAGCTCGAAAATGGATGAGGAATGAGTTAAGATACCTCATATCCTATCATACCTTCCTCCATGGAACTAATTCTAAGTATGGAAGGCCATTCAATACCCTCATTGATGACAAAACCTCCTCCATCTTCCTATAAATTGAGCACTCATCTAAGTGATCAGGGGCTGGACTTTAATGAATTGTAAGGAGATAATGTTAGTTTAAGAATTGAGACTATTGTAAGTGTCATTATGCTGCTAGAATGTCATGCTTATGATGTGATGTAGATTGAACCAAAGCTGGAGGAGTGACTTCAAATTAGGCCATGGTTGTAATTCTTCCTTCTATTCAATAAAGTATTTACACCTTTTTCCATATGCTTATCTTGATATGTGATGCTTATATGTTTGAATGTATATGATTCCATTTACTTGTAATCAATAGATCTTTTGCTTTGATTGGTTCTTTGTCTTCTGTTGATGTTTACAGGTACTTCTCAAGCGTGTTAAGTACAAGAAGGAGTGACAGGACCTATATAAAGGAGACAAGAGGAAAGTGAAAGTACAAGTAGATCCTCTCATTCTCTTTGTCTTATCTATTACTTATAGAAAAAGGTTAAAGTGCTTTAAACTATTGTTCTAAATATGGCTACTTATCTAGGGAGTTAGTATTTATCCGTAGATACCAAGTTCTTCATAACAGGCATGATCCTACAAATTAGCCCCAAAAATGCGCTAACTAGGCGAAAATTTCACCGCACGGTGGGCCATATTTTGTCGACCGACTCTTCATTGCAAATCATAATCGGAAAGGACCAGAAGGCTTAAGGATTGTGTACAAAGTGGGTGATTGTTCGATTGTGATGTGGGAGACCTGACGAAAGTATTAACTACAACAGATAAACATATTGCATCAGGGATCCTTTCGCAAATCACAATTTGGAAAAGTATCGGTGGTCCATATATGTGGGACTTTTGTTTTTATGCGAAGTGCGATTGCGATCTACAATCCATCGCATGGAAACTCTAGGGTTGATCCCTTAATTCCTTTCTTCCTACCCTTTGCGAAGTGTGATTGTTATCTAGGATCCATCGCATCACAACCCTTCCCTGCTCGGGTCTGATTCTTTAATGCCTTGTCGACTGCCTTATCGCTTCACACCTTGGCTATTTTGGGGCTGATTTTTAACATTGACCCTCCTGTGAGATGTGATTTGTGATATGTGGCGGCCAATGATGGCCTATCACTCGGTGCCTCCCCATCCACTGAAGGGCCTTGCCACATCATTCAATCCTTCCATGTGTGCAAGTCAAACTTGAACTTTGACTTGCTCTAACTTTTGCATATGATCTTAGATTTGAGTGTCATTTGCACCATTGGAATTTGAAAGATGAGCTCTTCAATATGAAGCTAATTTTATCAAGATTCTAGCACTTTAATTTTTTAGCCTAATTTTGAGTACCTGATCAATGAACCTCCATCTCTCGTATTTTGCTCGATTTCATATTATACCAAATCGGACCATAAGCGTTCCAGATTTGGTAATCTTTCCCTTTCATTCATAAATTCCTAGTAGTTGTACCAACATTTTGGAAGGCCTATAAGAGCTAGGCTCACCAATTCATCTTCTGCAACTGATCAAAAGCTCAAAATTTTCCCAAAAATCAAAGTTGTTAGAATGGTGTGGAACCTGAACAACCATGTAGTCCTCATCGTCCTGAATTTGACGCAACTCATTTCATGCAAAACAGACATTGTATGATCCCATAAACATGGTCTGTTTTTTTTCCCAAATCGGCAAATTTGGTGCCGGAGTTGACAAGGATGATGTCTGGGGATTCATATAGTCCAGTAAGAAAAAAATAATTCCATGGAATATTCTTGGAATATTTCGTTGAGTTGGCATTGTCCAATTGGTCTACGTGTCATGGGTTTGGGCTAATTAGGAGGTGACACGTGGCTAAGTCGGAGGCCGCCATGTGTCATCTGAAAGGCGTGTTCAAATTTGGTGTGGAAAATAGGTCAGGGACTAGGCACAATCCCATGACCTCCCATTTCATATTGCCAAGGCCTACTGTTGTGCCAGCATGTTGGTTCTTAACATGTAACGGTTGTGGGTTAGTGTTAACATGTATTGTCTGCTAGGTTAGGGGGAGATGACCAGTGTAACCATCAGCGACCCTCCCATGTGAACACCACATCGTCTTCTAGCCTAACTGCCATCGCACTGACATTGTATCCTGACCGCCAGCCTGACTGTGACCGTCACAACCTATGTGAAAACTGACTCAAACCCTAACATTCATTGTGACCGCTGGAGGGAGGGGACCTGCACTGGGGGCTAGCCTCTGGGCACATGGCCCTCGTATGACCCAATTTTTGGCTCTAAGGACTCGACAGCTAAATTAACCTTCCTACAATTTTGCCTGGCGCATGGAAAATTTTTCACTAAGTTAGTGCTTTTTGAGGCGAAATTGTAGGATCATGTCGGATTTGGTATAATTTGTGGAGTGAATAGTGGCCTAACTAGGAGATGTCATAAATTTAGTTTTCAACGAAATGGGGTGAAAAAAGAGGTTAGATAGCCATTTTTAGACATTTTTGACTCATTGGAATAGGTTTCAGGATCAAAGGAGCACCTTTGGATAGGATTTTTTCAAATTGAAGCTTATGGCTACCATGGTCAACCAGAGTGTTGATTCATTTTATGGAGGAGTTTGAAGATGGAGATAACCTTGCAGGGATCTTCCAGCCTCCATGTGATTTCTGCAATAGCCATTATATGATTTTTGTAGATTTATTTCTTCTTTTCTTTATATGTGTTTTGGAGAAGAGAATTTTTTATGTACTTCAAGTGGATTGTGGTATTGGTTATGCTCATTTGAAGTTGGAGTATGGGGTCTTGGTGTAATATTCTTGTGTTTATTGAAGGTTTACATGTTTTACTGTAGGTTAACATGTGTATGGAGTAAGAATTTTTGTAGAAGTTTTTTCTTTGAAGGAGAAACTCAGGCCATTCCATTTCATCAGTTTATGTACTCTTCCTTTCTAGATATTGAGCATAATAAGAAGGGGTCATGCCTTTATAGTTCATCCAAGGAGATGTAGCCTAGGAGGGTTGAACTCCTTTAACAATGGCTAGTGTATTATTGATTGATGCATGCTTCCATTTAGTGTTTTGGTTTCATGTATTAAGAAACTAACTTAAGTAGACACACATAGAAACTCATGTTTTTACTTGCTATTTTGGAGTACAAACCTCAAGCACATTTTTATATTTTGATGAGGATCTTAGCACAGAAATCTAATATTCCAAATTTAGATCAGCAACATTCACACCAACCCATCCAAGCTCATCTTGAACTTGTGTAAATCTGGTGAGATACTACGAAATAGTATCATTTTTATGCATCTTAATGTTTTGAAGTTTGTCCTTCAAAGCTAATTTTCTATGGTCAGTCTTATTTTTTAATTTCTCAGTTAGTGCCTTGCACATGAAAAATGGTCTCTTTGCCATGAGATTAGAGACAATGTGGTCTCTCACTCCTCCAAGATTATTCTCCTCACCTTGGCTACATCTTTCTTCCATTAGGCTAGGTTTTGGACGTCAGTCAATCCTGGTTTTGGAATGTCTATCTTGACATAATCCAACAATCCATTATCATCAAGCATTGCCTCCATGCAATCCTTCTAGGAAATGAAATTTGAGTTTCCTTCCAAGGCATATTTTAATCTCATTCCATTGAAAGTCACCCTCCCAACTCTGAGGAAATCCTACTACACTAAAGCTGCAAGTTCAAACCTCCTAAGGAACAACTTCAAAATTCTTGTTCTAATGTTAATCCTGCTATGATTCCATGTAGAAATTTGATATAATTGCAACATCTCAAGAAATTTAATCTAAAATCATGAGACACAATTCTACTCTATTGATATGTGGAATGAAAATCACAATTTAGAACAACATGCTTACACATGAAATAAAAGAAAAAACACAAATACTCAATGATTTATAGGGGAACCCAGCTGGGAAAATCCTCTCAAGACTATTTTCATTAGTCAATGAATTGAGAAATTATTACAATTGTTGGCTCCAGCTCTGAGCTCAACCTGCAAATGAATAATTTTTCTCTTTCTCAATGAACAACCTATGGCCAACATTCAACCAAATATTTTATCAACAATGCCCCTCTTTCCTTGCACAAAGCCTGAGGAAATTATCTCCTATTCTTTAGGAATTTCATCCAAAAAGATTGTGCATTTCCCAAGGATTGATCAATTATTACATGCAACACTTGTATACTCAACACTAGTTTACAATTGATGTTACACTGCCTCGAGATCTCCACCACAACTAAGAAATTCACATTCCTTGCATGCATGAGCTATTTTTGGTTGATTGATTAGTTAATTGAATGATCTATGGTTAGATTGTTGTCCAAATTCACAACTGACCTCCAACTAGTTCTATTGACTGTTAGAACTAGTTTAAATAAGTACAACTGGAAATAACTGAACTGGATTGCTATAAATTAGCAATCACACATGCATAACTAAATTCCAATCCCTCTAACTCGAATTTATTGATATAATTGAGTGACAAGAACCATGTCACCTCAATTAACTACCTCCAAGTAGTCTGCTGATGTGAAAATTTTGATTTTTCTCAATTTTACCAAGGGTAAGCCAAATTGAGCCTTTCTAACTGCACTTCTCAACACTTATCTACATTTTAAATCTACAACTTGAACCAATCACATCATAACCTCATAAATTTGTGATTTTTCTTTAGATAGAGGTTTACTTGTGTTTTGATAGCATTTACAGTTGTCGTGGATAAATTTTAGTTTCCAGGGTACTATCAACATGGATTCCATTAGTTTGATGTCATCTATGACATATATTTCTCCACCTAGAAGGATATACATAATGGATGTTTGAGGGATCAGTATTGAGGGTATTATCGAGAGTCTTATCAACATAGTACCCATATATGGAGACACAACTTGCTACATAGACATGACAATAAATATGACCTGGGGAGACATATATCAAAATTTCAACAAATATGTGGTTCCTGAAGATGAAAAGGACCATGACGCATATATCAATGTGAGACAATATTGTTTCCATTAAATAGAAGCCCAACCTCTAGTTTTTCCATGTGAAAAAAATATTGATTATATAATTTACAACATGCCAATGAAGATGGTACCATTGTAAAAAATGACCATGGTGAACTAGTGGCTTCTTATACAACAATAGACATGAAAGAATATTAAAATATGCCTAGCATCATGTAATATTAATACAAGGCTGGTTCTTAGCTACGAAAAGAAAAAAAAAGACATTCTAAAATCTTAGTGGCAAGAACATAGCAAGTTTCGGTAGAAATATTGTGTAACATATAAGATAAAATTACTTAGAAAGATATATTCGATGTTGGTTGCTATGCATTATAGGCTATATGGAAAAACATATGCGGAGTTTTTCCAAGAGAATTGGGTTCCAATTCTTGACTTGTGTGCAACAAACAAGGCCATCTTTAATTGGGAATACTTCTTGTCCTCCTCCATATAGACAAACATCAAATTGACCAAAGGCACTCCTGAAGGAAAACAACCAAATTTCTACGTGGCTTCATATTTGTCAGATGCCATTTGTACCCATTTGTGAGTTTGAAGTAATGGGATGGAATTGGATTTGTGATAAATATATGCAACTAGTACATATTTACTACATGGATCCCCTCCCTCAATGATAAGTCCAAAATAAGAACTAGGAACCATGTTCCAAGTTCTCATGTTGAAACTGTTGATCCTAAAAAACACTGCCTGAAAAACTACCAAAGTTGGATGCTGAAAAACTCAAATCAGAAGAGAACATGAGTCAGCTATAAGTTTGAGTCATCTCTGAAATTTTATTTGACAACTCCATCACATGCCAAGCTACAAAAGGATCCATCTTTCATTTGCATGCAATCAACATCCTTTGTCCACTGACAAAATATTGAGAGTGCCCACTGGCTACTTTGATGTTGACTGCCCACTGGCTGCTTTGATGTTGATGAACGCCCACTGGCTAATTTGACGATTCCCACTGGCTGATTTGTTGATGATGCCCACTAGCTAATTTGAAGATGTCCACAGGCTACTTTGTTGATGTTGTCGAGACTTTCAATTTGACAACCACCCATAATTCCATTATCATTTCCCCCCTTTATCAGGTGAAAGGAGAGACAATCATCTACATTTGATTTCTGAATTCTGAACTCCCCCCCTTCAAGTGTAGGAGACTTTCACTGTTGTACTCCCACTTTCAGGTGCATGAGAGTACCATCTTTGTTTGACTGTTGGCTGCAATAGGTGAGATTGAATTTTGTTGTAAAACTTATACAATCGTTTTACTATTGACCACCATTCCCAAGGATCAATCCATGCATAATTGATCTTTAATCTAGCGGGTTGGTCATGTTTGCAACATTTATCTGATGAATGATTTTGATTGCCATAATGGTGACAAGGATGGAGATTAAAACACTGATCTTCCATGTGACCTTTTCTTTGACAATGATTGCATGTGGGTTTGTCTTCAACTTTCTCATGGCTTGTTGATGTTATTTGATCAAGAAATCATGCACTGATGAACATGATCAACTTAGAATAATTAGGGATATGCAATTTTTTTCATCTTTTTCATATCCTAATCCTCATTGATTTTTGTTACTTTGGAGTTCTTCCCACGACCTGATGATTGGTTTGGAAGAAACTTGAATTGGATTAGGGACCACTTCGACACTTGAAGTTGGTTGGATCAGTGGCTTGGAATCAACATCTTTATATTCATCTATACATATGAAAGACTTGGAAACATCACGCTTCTGTTGAAACTCATGTCTTTGAAGTTGCGACTCCAGTTGAATAAACTCAATCATTTCATGTGCATGTTGTAGATTCATTGAAATATCAACAAGAGTTGATTTGCTGATTTGCACCATGTCTTCAGCAGTTGAGAGGATCAAATTGTTAAGAAGCTTTAATAACTGAATGCTTTTCACCATGTGAACTTGCCTACTTTATATTCAGGCTTGCTTGATGTTATGAACTTTGCACTTGTTTGAACTCGCACTCTTGATTGATTACTGACACTTTGTGCTTTCTGGAATGTACTCACTGAATGTGTTGATTTTAAAAAATAAGGGTGTCGAACACTGTTGAAAATGAACCCAAGAGATAAATGACAAGTTCAATCTTGATGACTCAATTGAAGAATTACTTGACTTAATGAATTCATATTAACAATTCAAATTAGGGTGTTGGTTACAATCGAGAATGCACCTGTACAATTTAGTTAAAAAATGTTTATTTGCAAGTGATACAAAAAGTGTTGATGATGTTGATGTTGTCTTAGCTTGAAATGCTTGATTTTGTAGCGTCCTTAACTTGATTTCTTTGATTACATGATGTGAAATGTGCTTTCTTGGAAGATCATCTTATCAAGTTGATGATGTGACACTTTGTGCTTGTGTACTTAAGCTTGATTACAGAAGCTTGATTAAGTGTTTTTATACTTAAACTTGCTTATGTGAATGTAGTTGTTTAAGCATAATAGAAAGAGAGCATTTTGGGAATTTGAATACAAGTCATGCACTAATTACACATGGTGTACCTAAGATCCCCTTATTCAATTTTGGGAGTATCTAGGAGACAAGCACCATAAAAATTATGCTTTTATTAATTATTAAAGTACATCATTCTTCAATGTCACAACTTTTTCGTGGAAACTTCTCAATGAGAATGTCACACTTGCAAACTTTGGAAGCAATTTGTTTTCAAAAAACTGCCTGCAATGACTCAATCGCTCTCAAAATAAAAGATTACTTTGGATTGCAGTAATGTATTTCACCCAAACAAATTCACTTATTGCTCCAAATTTACAAAATATGCACCTTATGACTCCACAAAATCACTTATTACTCCATTATAAATACTCCTTATCTCACCAAAATGTACAAAAATCACCTCTTACTTCTCACACCAAAAAACTTATCACTCCAAAAACATAACTTTAGAAATAAGAAAACACATCTTATTTCAAAAAATACCTCTTCTTATAAAGTTACCTTCCCATTACCTTATCACTCCATTACATAAAAAAAAAAATTACAAACACTCCTTATGTCTCCTTAAAATTCCATAAAAACTTTATGATCACTCTTATTACACCATTAATTTTAATCTCTTTTCTTTTAAAAACTCCCATTAAAAAATTCCTTTTAAAAAAAATGAAAAAAGTGAATGTTACGTTCACTTTAAAATGTGAATGATATTAAACAAAATTAACACACATGAAAAAATACCAAAGACATAGAAATGGCAGAAAAGGCCTTAGCCTTACTGTATTCCTCTCATAATGCAATCCAATGTACAAAGAATGAAAATGGTACAAATAAATACATGAGCAAGTTTGTCTCAAGATAGTACGTCTATCTTGGACACTATCGTTGAGCAAATCTCTCAACCAAACAGTAATCTAGGAGCCTAACTAGTTGGAGAAAATCTCTAAACCAACTAAAGCCTAAACTGACTCCTAACCATGAGGAACAAACTCAATCTAGAAAGGTAGGATTAAATCCAACTTTCTTGAATTTAATTAATTTAATTGTTTTGGACTTAGAATTGCTTTCATCACATGAGAATGAGGCTAACAGTTGATTTATTAGATCATGGGTACAAAGGAATGTACAAGAAGATTGCAGAATACTTCGTCTCAATAGTATATGAAATAATTTTCACTTTTGATTCTCCTCGCATGTCTAATAGATCTAGGGCATATTTTCAAGGCATTATAGATTCGTTCACCCAAGGATATTCTACTTTCATCAAAGTATATGGTGTGTACAAGCTACCTCACCAATTAGCAACTTTCATTATAGACAAGGTAATGCTTCAAGTGGTGGCATATCAACTTATCGTCAGTCTAACAAAGTCTCTTTTCAAATACAATAAATCCCCACAACCTACTTTTTCTTTATATATTGGTTCTATTGTATTAAAAGCTTCAAATATGCCAAAGTGGAGGTCGAAGATCTAAACAATTATAGGTTCATCATGTTAAGATATCATAGGTATGATCCTAATAAAATTGCCACTAAGCACTGCAAAGCTATTTTGATATTGTAACCAGGCAAACCTTTCGTATAGGTTAGAAGAGATTAAAGAACCTTTCAAGCTAAGGGATGTTATGATAAAATTGTATGAGAAGGTTATTTCCAAGTTCATGAACACTAAGGGTTGGTTAGAAGAAATTAATAACAATATTAGAGTCAATCAAGGTTGTCCCTTATCTTCTACCCTTTTTAACTAATATATTAACAAGTTAGAAAAAATTTTAACAGAAGTAAGCTGTGTTAGCCAACTCTTGCTAGTATATTCATTGTTCTTATTTACATTGATGATATTAATCTTATTGAAAGGAGTTTCTATGATATTTGCAAGAAACCAATAATCCTCAATTATTCTTGCTCCAATATGAGTATGACTATTAATATTGAAAAAATGAAATTCACACCCAATAATATCACAAACGATATTTTTGTATATGATGACAACTTGGAGGAAGTTATTTCATAAAAATATCTTGGAATCAATATCATGAGCTCAATTGGAATTATATAATTGAGAAAATAATAAATGAAGGATGGAATACTTTTTTTTCCCTTGGAAAAAAGTCGTAATTTCTATTAATATATAAGAAATTACATTTTGTAGATGCTTAAGCATATGCATGTTGAGGCTTTTTGCCTGTCAGGTACAAAAGAGCAAAAAGGATCCAATGATATGTTCTCCACGCAGGGAGCATTAGGTATAAGTTACCTAATTTCTGGTGCCTATTCTTTATAGAGAGTATCCATATCAAAATGGTTTCTGTCTCTTCGCAAAGAGAGAAATAAACATCAAAATTGGTGACTATTCGTCACGAACTGTAGTTCAAGTGCAATAAAGATAAAATAGCATAAATATATACAATTTTTCATGTAAAATAAGATGGGCCTATAGCTCATGATCATGTAGATCGATGTAAGGTCTATGATAATGTTGATAGAATGCCCCATCGATCTCTTCCTGAATTAACTAGTCATCGTTCTGCCTAAGCACTACCTCTTTGGATAGGAAGTCTGCCCCAGAGTTGCGCTCCCTGTAAATGTGATGACAGACAAATGAGTCAAAAGTAGAAATCATTCAGTGGGCCTCATCCAATATATGCCTCAGAGAATATGCATTGCAATGTGATGCTTTATTTAACCAATTGCAAACAATTTTGGAATCCCCAAAAAGTTGTAAATGTCTGCAATGATTTTCTAATGCAAAGTATATGAGATGTTTTGCAGTGCATATTTCAGCATAATTATTGGTGCCCCTCCCTAATCTCATTTGTATTTTGTAGCAATGGGAGTCATTCAGGTAAAGTATGGCTCTGCCACCACATCCTGCCTCCTCTGCGGATCCATCAAAATAAGCCCATGGGATGGTCTTATCAATGTTTTCAGGTTTAATGATTCTGGGAGGAGGGTGGGAGTCCTTCTCGGGTAGGAGGTCAAAATATACTGCGACTCTGTTCATAATAGTATGCCAGTGTGGATCCTTCAAATTAAAAATAGAATGATTTCTAGCAATCCAAAAAGACCAGCACATAAGTAAGGGCATATTCCTGGCTTTGATGTTATGGCTTTCACACCATAGGTTCTAGGCGTCCATGATGTTCCTTCCCTACCAATTTTTTAAAGAAGGATAGAGAGCAGTAATGATATTCCATTGTTCTTTGATAATGGGACAATTAAGAAAAAGGTGTTCAGTGCTCTCCTCATCTCTTCGATAGAGATGACACTAGAAGGGTCCATGGAAAGTTATTTTCATCAGATTGAGGCTAGTAGGTATCTTGTCGAATAATATATTCCACATTAACAAATGAACTCGTGGAGCAGCTTTATGTTTCCAGAGTGCCTTCCATGAGGGGTTAATATTCTGTGGTTTATAAGGCTGCATCAGTTTGATATATCCATCCTTGGGAGAGTATTTGTCATGCTTTACATATGCCCAAACAATTTCATCCAAACCTTCTGTAATGCGAATATGTGCCTGTGTAAGAGCCTCCGTGTATTCATACCATTCCTGCTACCATCAATCAGGTATATCCAATTCTTGGGCGGATTTCCATGCTTGTTGTAATAAGGATGAGTTAACGTTGTCCGCAATATGACTAATGTGTGTGATGTCCATATTGTGTAGATGTTGAATCAATGCCGCAGAGAGTCTATGAGCATTGCCACAGCCAATCCATGGGTTTGTACCTATGCGGACTCTGTTACCCTCTTTGATTATCCAAGTTAAGCCTTCTCGGATGAGGGGGATAGAGTTTATTACCGCCTTCCATATAATCAATATGTTGTTGCTAGCCTTCTGTTGCTGTCTAAACCAGTCCATAATGTCCACAGGGTAGATGTATTTGGCATATGCTACCTTGGTCCAAAGACTGTTAGTAGAGATAAGTTGCAGCAAAGCTTTACAGCCAGAGATTTGGAAAATAAGTCCAGTCTTTTTATTCCCCAACTACCCCATCGCTTGGGCTTGGCGATCGAGTCCCATTTAACCCATGAAAATAATCTACCAGGTTGATTACCTTTCCATAAGAACCTGCAACATATGTTTTGTAGTCTAGTCAAGATACCTTTTGGGATCCAAGTAAGAGTAATCAAATAAACAGGAATTGCTTCCAACACAGCCTTTATAAGAACAAGTCTTCTTGCATGAGAGAGGTATCTATGGTACCAGATGTTAAGGCATTTTTCCACCTTAGCTATAAGCTAGGTCCAGTCTACAATCTTGTAGCCATGGGGCTTGAGCCTGTATCCAAGATATTTCAGTCCATCCTCTATGTTCTGAATAGAGAAAGGAAACCGATGTGTTGCAAACACGATCTCATGCTAGGAGCAACCAAAAGCCGATAACGTAGAATTGCTGACAATAATTATCATCCCAATGGCTTGCTGAAAGAGATTAAAAACATTCTTTAGGGCCATAGTATCCCCAATACTACCATTCAAAAATATGAGAACGTCATCAACAAATAAAAGACGTGTAAGTATATAGTTATCAGTGATCTTGATTCCAACTATGTGACCCCTGCTCTGTTCTGCATTAATAATTCTGCTTAGGCCCTCCATGATGAGAAGGAAAAGAAGAAGGGAAAGTGGGCATCCCTGCCTAAGTCCTCTCTCTGATATGAAAAAAGGGGTAGCTGCCCCATTTAAAAGGACATTGTATTTAACATCCGTTATGCAACAAATTATCCATTTAATAAATAAATAAGGAAAACCAAGGTGAGTCAGGGGAAATCTGATGTAGAGCCAATTTACTCTATCAAATGCCTTAGATAAGTCCACTTTCAAAATCATGCCTTTCAGTTTCCTCAACTATACCGAATGAAGAAGTTCCTGGGCAGTACCAATGGTCTCATGAATATGTCTGTGCTGGAGGAAAGCAAACTTTTCTGGGGATATATGGTTAGATAAGACATGTTTCAGATGATTTGCTATGATTTTGGCAATAATCTTGTATAGGCAGTTGCAAAGGGATATGGGTCTAAAGTCATTGTAGGAAGAGGGATTGTCTGATTTTGGGATGAGGGCTATAAAAGTAGATTTGATGGTCGAAGATAATCTACCTCTCCTTCTGCAATCCTCCACAACTTTAAGAAAATCATCCCCAAGAATCTCAAATAAATCAATATAAAATTCAATAGACCATCCATCCAGGCCCGGACTCTTGTCTTTCTTGAACCATTTGATAGTAGCCTCAAGCTCCTCCTTCGTCACTTCTTTCATAAGGTCCTCAACATCCTCTTGCTCCACAAATCTTGGGAAGTGTTCAACAGTTCACATGACTTCCATTATGTTTGCTTCCCGTGGAGCCCTATATATATTTTTAAAATGGGAGGTGGCAAGATTTGCCAGATCCCTGTAGGATGAAACAGATTGTCCCTGTTCATTTTGAAGCTCCCAAATGGTGTTGATAGCTTTCCTGCCA
Organism: Pinus tabuliformis; assembly: GCA_031772625.1. Classification (NCBI taxonomy): domain Eukaryota; kingdom Viridiplantae; phylum Streptophyta; class Pinopsida; order Pinales; family Pinaceae; genus Pinus; species Pinus tabuliformis. The sequence goes on from CM062819.1 coordinate 329,646,139, forward strand.
TTAGCAAATTTGTGATAAAACTTGGTGTTATCATCTCCTTCTGTAAGCCAAATTTCCCTGCTTCTGAACCTCCAACTTTCTTCTCTGTCTTTTAAGATTTGAGTCCGCTTCTTGATAAGGGAGGAGAAGTGTTCTTTTTGTTCCTGTGATATGTATGTGCCATCTGAGGAGTCTTCAAGTATGGTGATGGCTTGTTCCACTTCATTCAGTGTGTTATCATCATTCTTCCTTTTCTTATGTGCCCATGTTCTTGAGATTCCTTTCATTGCCTTCAATTTTCAAACAAAACCATCAGTGTAATCCTCATCTTCCTTGATAGGATGTGAATGCCAATAATCAGTAACTAGCTGAATGTATGATGGGTCCTGTAGCCAAGAAGAGTTGAATTTAAATGGAGCTTTAATCCTTTGATTGATGTCCTCCAGCTCCATATATATAGGGTGGTGATCAGATATACCCCCTGATCCCACCCATTTCCTGATGCGAGGATGGGTATTTAACAAAGCTTCCTTAATGAGATAATGATCCAGTCTTCTTGCCAAACTGTGTTCTCCATTTCGATTATTTGTCCATGTATGCTGGATCTTAGCAGATGGAATATCAACCCAGTGATGATCCTCCAATAGATTGGTGATGGCATCAGTTAATCTGTCTACTTGTGCAAGGTGTCCCTAGGATTCTCATTAATCCTAAGGAGAAATTCAAGTCGCCACCAAGGATGATGTTGTCAACCTGAAAATTGTATGAAGCTAATAATCTTCTCCAGAAGTTAGCCCTATCCAAACAAGGACCATATACATTTATAATTCTAAGATCGGTCTCCAAAGAGTTGGAGTATATGTCCGCTCCAATAAATCCCCTTCCTTCCAAAATATTTTTGAGATCAATTGTCTTGTTACTAAAGCTAATAGCAATGCCTCTAGATCTCCTAAATGCATCCAAAGCATGAAAAGTCCAACTCGGCAACCAATATTTCAGTAGGGTTATAAGGACCTCAGTCGAACATAGGGTTTCTTGTAAAAATATGATATCAACCAGATCAGATGATAGTAGTCTCCTGAGAGCTAGTTTTTTTCTGAGGGCTAGCTATCCCTTGAAAGTTAAATGGTAAAATCTTCATGGAGGGGATGGGAGAGAGGAATTCCTTGCTTTAAGGACCCGATCAATAGTTTTATGTCTCCCAAGGGTGACCTCTTCTCCTGCTATATGCCTGGCTCTAGAAAGATGTGATGGGTGCCCCCTAGTAGGCTTAAGTGAGGTAGGGGTAGCATCCAAATCTAGTCCAATCGCATCACATCCTCTGTCCCTAGATCTGGAACGTAGGGAATATCTAGGAGATGTAGGAGTAGAAGGGAGTGGAGGAGGGGGAAGGGAGGTCGATGAAATAGATGGATAATAGGGGGCGAAAATAGGGGGTGGCAAGGGAAGGGAGCAATGAAGGGAGGAGGATAGGGCCAGTCCAGGAGGACCCAGAGATAGGTGCTCCAAGGAGGAAGTGATGGAGGAGTGCGAGGGTGTACAAGGGGTATAGATGCAATATAATTTAAATGGGATGCATATGAAATAAAAATACCAGATGAAGGAGATAAGAGTGTGCAAGATATTGATGACATACCTGGTGAGAAGATGTCCCCCTTGGCTGGACTGGATCTTGTCAGTGGAGGAGAGGACAGAGGATTAGTAGCATCATCCCTCTTATCCTTTCCAGAGTCTATAGTAGCCCCTTTAGTATCTTCAGTGGATTTTATGATTTTTTCATATTTGACTTCCATATCAGGTTGTTTTGGAATGTCCATGGGTAGTTCCGGATCCATATCATGTACCAATTTCTTGTTCTTGTGAATGAGAGGGAAATCTCTATATAGATGGCCAACCTTGTGACATCTCCTATAGTGATATGGTATGCCTTTGTAGTCAATCAGTTACTTATGGTATGTATTCCTCCATTGAATAGTGATGTGCTCCTGCAAGCCTCCCCTGGTGTCCAAATTGATCAGAATTCTAGCATAGGCCATCATACTAGTGGTGTGATAGGATTTGTCATACTCCATATATGTGCCTATAGAGTTACCAATCCACCTGAATTTATCCTCAAACCAATATTTCAGAGGAAGCCCCAGAAGTCGAATCCATACAGGTCCAATGTCGATTTGCTTAGTCTCAGGGTCAAATAGAGGCATCCAGCATTTTAAAAGAATAGGGGCATGTTCAAAATGCCAATAGGAAGACAAAACCTAATTAGTGTGATCAACCCGAGCAAATCTCAGAGAAAACCACCCCCTCACAAAGGTCTGGATGAAAGGGATATCCACCAGGTGGTGCCCCCAAACCTCAGATGCCCAGATCTTCAATCGAGCAGCCATGTAATTCCTTCCTCTAATGCGATCGACCAAAACCTTATCAGCAAAATCCATAGTATCCCCCCACTGTATGTCTTCTTCAAGCCTGAGGATGATATCGTCTGCCTTGGACTTGTAGCACTTGTATTTCTTGTGTGGTCTAGATGCCATGAGATGAGTCAGATCCAAAGCCCTCTCCAAGCTAGGGTCAGAGGAATCAGGGTTAGGGTTAGGGTTTTGCGGGGTAGGGTTAGGGTTTCGTGGTATAGCAAGGATGGAGTCAGATAATGGAGGGACGGATGTGAAGCTACCCAAAAGTGGAGCAGATGTGACCGGAGGTAAATTGCCAATGGACGGGGGGTCAGCACCAGAAACAACAGCTTGTGGGTCACTCTGTCAGGTCTGCACACCAGAAACGGGAGGCTCCAACTTAGGGAAGGGGTTTATGCGGCTTGTAATGAAACCAAGAGTAGTCGGGGAAGATGGAGGCGTAGAAAGTGATGGTCAAGTAGGTGGTTCATCTAGAAGAACAACAGCGTGTGTATGCGACGGTCCAGCAAAGGGAAATGCTTCAAAATTACCAGAGAGGTCAACGCTGAACATACCTTCAGATGCAGAGTACGTGGCCTACCAAATGGAGTCTTCCTCCAATGGTTCATCAGAGTAATCGATAGTACCGAGGTCCATGTTGATAGTTGTGCCTAGAACGGAGGTAGCCTCAAATATTCTAGCCAACAGAAGTCACCAACGGTAATATCCGCCCTTTGAAAATGATGGGGAGCAGTAACAACCATTCAAGGGTAGAGCAGGTAAGTTAGGATATCACAAACAGTAGGTAAAAATGATGACCCCGACAGGTTATGATGGGTGCAGCAAAAAACGGGAACCGTAGACGGTAAGTGTAAATGGCTAGGGTAAAACAGCCAAGGCAAACTATGCCAAAGCTAAGGGTAACTGCATTGTCTGGTTGACTATTGTAGTACACTGTACTTCACCTAAAACCCTTGCAGAGTGTTAACCACAGACACTCCATCCTCCGTCCTCCCTGAGTACAATAAACTTATAACTACCAATTTTTTTTTTCCAAACCAAAGGATGGAATACTTATTATGGGCTTGAAAACAATTATAAATCAACATAATTTGGATATGGGATTAAAAAAATCCTCTTTGACAATCTTGTTACTCATATTATTTTATATGGTTGAAAAATTTTGGGGATGCAAAATCTTTGGAGCATCTTGGAGAAAGATAAAATAGATCCAGAAGAAATGTGTAACCTATAATCCCAAAATTAAAGGAAATTTGTCTTACCCTATCTTCCTCATAGGAGAAACCCTTTCCTCCATTCAGAGCACATTGATGACTAGGTACCTAATGTATAAGAACAAATTAAACAACATGAAAGACACGAGTCTTCCTAAAATTTCCTTAAAATCCATCCATAACCATCTATGGTTGAAGCAAATATGGCATAAGGATGCCCAATCTCGGCTAAACCATTGCATAATAAAGAATAAATTGAATTTTATAAAATAAGTATATATAACAATATTATTACATCAAAATTTGAGGAAACAATGTGCTGCAATAAGGAGTTAGAGTGAATAAGAAAATTAAGGTATCATAAGGACACGATCATCCCTAAAATTAAAGATTATAAGTATCTCTCTATTTAGAGGAATTTAAAGAAGAAAATAAACATTATTAAAATAAGAATTAATTATCATGACATTCTGTTGAAAATGCAACAAGAAAATCCTAATTTAATTTTGTCCTTGAATTTAATTAGGAATAAAATTGTAATTCCACGTCTCATGAAAACTTGTATTAGTTAACTAAGTTAATTTGACTTAGTTGGATCACTTAATTCAATTTGAGGATCTAACTTGAGTCATGTAGAGTGACTCTTACATTATAGGAGCTCTGACTGAGTTTATTTTGAGTTGTAATTAATTAATTTAGTTTAACTGAGTTAAAGTCAATTAAACTAGTTCTAACTATTGGAGGAACTAGTGGGAGGTCTAGTAGTGCAGTGCTGCCTATAGTGATCAATGAGTAAACTGATGATTCACTCATAAATAACTCATGCATTTCAGATCTAAGAGTTACATAGTTGAGATTGGAGTTCAGGGATAATGTACTATCAGTTGTATAATCATCTGAATTGTACATGTGGTGCATGCAGTAAGAGGAAGGCCTATGAGGATTGTGCAATTCATATTAAGGAATTCCCATAATTAATAGGGAGCTAATTCCCAAGGAAACACCGTATGGAAATAGGGTCTTGGGCAAGTAAGAAATTGGTTAAGTATTGGCATGGGCTAGTCTAGGAAGCAGTGAGATAGATAGAGATAGTGTAGAGGTTGCTTGGGCTTGAGAAAAGCATTGTAATCATCTCATATTTTTTGACTAATTAAATATATAGATACCAGGGGTTTTTAGTTGTCTTTCCCCATGAAATCATTGTGTACTGTGTTGATTGAATTCTTTCTGTTGTATGCTTCATGATTTCGTGAACGTTTAATTATTTCTGCTGATGCGTAGAGTAGATTCAAGTCTATTGTTTTATCATATTACAATTAGTAGTTTGAATATACAAGGGATTTCGACATGGTATCAGATTATAAATCACTCTAGAAGAGGAGAATATGAGTTTGTCTTTTTAAGGTGAAATCAAACTTGCAGTATCATACTTCAGAGCCAGTAAGATGTTGTTCTACGAATTGAGACTTTAATATGCTCTTGAGGGTAGTTTGAACTATATTTTTTGGAAGGACAGGATGGAGGCAGCGTTGGAAGACAACATGATTAAGGAATTCATAGACAAAGGGATTCCTAAGCCTCCAGCAGTTGATGCTCAAGATCTGGCAGAGTGGAGAAAATGTGTTGCAAAGGCAAGAAGGATTATCCTAGAAGTAGTTCGAAATCATATTGCCTTGAACCTCCATGGTAAGGAGATTGCACATGCAATGTGGAAGGCCCTGACAGACCTGTGTCAAAAAAACAGTGACCACAGGAAGTTGGCATGGAAGGACAACCTCACAAAAATCAAGATGGAGAAGGGAGACATAGTACCAAACTACTTTACCAAATTAATACAATGTTGGGATGAGCTTGGAAGTGTCGGTGTTATGATTTTTGAAGACTATGTGGTTAGCCTAACACTTCTAGGCCTTCCCAAGAGCTAGCACAACTACCAAGACTCAGTAAATCGGAAGGAGAAGCTACCAGAGTGGGAGTGTTTGTGGTTCGACTTGGTGCAAGAAGATATTCAACATAACACGAGAGATGGATCCTCATCAAAGCATGATGACGAGGAGAATTGTGCCTTAGCTAGAAAGGCAAAGAAAGGGAAAGGGAAGTCATCCCATTCCAAATAAAATTCCATTGAGGGTAGAAAGAATAAGGACATGTTGAAGATTAAATGTTTTCACTCTCATGAGCTGGGACATTATGTCACGAAGTATCCCCACAAGAAGGTTGGCAAGAAGCCCTCAAGAGGAACAACGGGTGAAACTTTTGCTTCACAATTCGAATTGGATTTCACCATCATCACTTGCATGGTGACAACAGAGATGGGAATTTTGTGGTATCTGGATAGTGGAGCTTCATTCCATATGACTGGAAACAAAGAATTCTTTAGTGACTTGGAGGAGAAGGACCTCAAAATACACATCGAAATGGGAGATGATGGGAGGTATAGCATGACCGACATTAGTATTGTTACCTTTCAAAGGGAGTGTGGTTCTCCTCTCACATTAAAAGATGCCATGTATGTTCTGGTTTTGAAGAAGAATTTGCTTTCAGTTTCCACGTTGGAGGACCGTGACTACGATGTAATATTTAGAAAAGGAAAGTCTTTCCTTCGTCACATAGCCTTAGGAAAAGTGAAGCCGATTAGGGTTTAGGTGAAGAACCTCTACAAATTGGATGTAGAAGACTATGTTACTTTGAGCACAAAAGCAGAGAAGGTGTAGAGCCAAGACATCAGTGAATTATGGTATAGAGGATTGGTTTACTTGCACCACGGAGCTTTTAATATCATGCAACAAATATCTACAAGACTTCCCAAGGGTATACTAGATTACAGAGATTGTTATGCAACCATGTCACAAAATAGAAGAAAATATAGATCAACGACTTCAAAATCAGCCTCTTCGAGGGGGAAACCTCCTTTACATTATAGAAATGAATGATAATTGGATGATACAAATGTCAAGACCTCCTTTCTATATATAGGAGTCTAAGGGGTCACAATATAATCAGAGATGACATAACAATAATAATGTAAGGGCACAACAATAACAATAGTGGGATTCTATGGGGCACAATAATAACAATATGGGGACAACATGGGCACAATAATAACAATAAGGGGCTACAATGACAATAATAATAAGGGAATACACTAGTATTTTAGGGACCTAACATGCCAGTTTCCTTCAAAAAAATGTTTTCCTCAATGCTTGAGTAGTCTTGGATGCTTCTATATAAAATTCTCAACCTCCTATGTGGAATCTGCAATGGGTAAGTTATTCCACTTGATGAGATACTCTAAAATTGATTGATTTTGTAGTTGTTTAGCTCTTGTTTCAATGACTATTTCAAGTCCCAATATGAATTTTATTTCCACGTCAAGTTCTAGAAATATTGTTTGAACTTGGATCTTGTCACCTATAACCTTCTTTAAGCATGAAACATGGAAAACTGGGTGCACTCGAGAAGATGCAGCAAGTTCCAATTTGTATGCCATAGTACCAATATTTTACAACACCTTATATGGACCATAATACTTTGGTGATAATTTATTATCCTTCTTAGCCTGCTTGAGGGACAATTGTTTGTATGGTTGTAGTCGTAAAAATACCGAGTCACCTACATCAAAACTTATTTCACTATGATGTTGATCTGCCTATTATTTCATTCTATTTTGCACCAAATTCAGTTTATCCTTTAAGAGTTGGAGAACTTTTTGTTGATGCTCGATGTGTTATTCCACTACTTGAACCTTACAATTTTCTCTTAAATATGATGTGATGGATGGTGGATTATATCCATAAAGTGCCATAAATGGGGCCTTTTTTTTGCAGTATGTAAGGAATTGTTATACCACCATTCATCTAGAGGCAACCATTTGACCCATTGTGTCTGTTTATCAGATAAAAAGCAACGAAGATATCCTTCCAAACATTTGTTCACTATCTCTGTTTTCCCATCATATTGAGGATGATAAGATGAGCTATGAGATAATTGAGTATCGATACAAGAAAATAATTTTGTCCAAAAATTTTGAGTGAAAATAGGATCTCTATCGCTTACCATAATCCTTGGGTTTTTTTGTAGCTTTTGAATCATTTCCACAAATGTAGTAGCAACTGTACTGGATTTAAATGGATGAGATAATGCAAAAAAGTGTGCATACTTGTTAATTCTATCAACTACCACCATGATGACACTCTTTCACCTATAACCTTCTTTAAGCATGAAACATGGAAAACTAGGATCTTGTCACCTATAAACTTCTTTAAGCATAAAACATGGAAAACTGGGTGCACTCAGTAAGATGCAGCAAGTTCCAATTTGTATCCCATAGTACCAATATTTTACAACACTTTGTATTGACCATAATACTTTGGTGATAATTTATTATCCTTATTAGCTTGCTTGAGGGACATTTGTTTGTATGGTTGTAGTTGTAGAAATACCCAGTCACCTACATCAAAAAAATTTTTTACTGTGATGTTGATATGCCTGTTGTTTCATTCTATTCTGCGCCAAAGTCAGGTTATCCTTTAATAGTTGGAGAAATTTTTGCTGATGCTCGACATGATATTCCACTACTTGAACTTTAGAATATTCTCTTAAATATGATGTGATGGACGGTGGATTATATCCATAAAGTGCCATAAATGGGGCCTTTTTTTTGCATTATGGATGGAAGTGTTCTACCACCATTCATCCAGAGACAACCATTTGACCCATTGTGGCTGTTTATCAGATGCAAAGCAACAAAGATATCCTTCCAAAAATTTGTTCACTATCTCAGTTTTCCCATTAGATTGAGGATGATAAGACGAGTCATGAGCTAACTAAATACTGACACAAGAAAATAATTTGTCAAAAAATTTCTAGTGAAAATAGGATCTCTATCGCTTACAATAATATTTGGGTTTCCGTATATCTTTTAAATTGTTTCCACACATGTAGTAGCAACTATATTGGATTTAAATGGATGAGATAATGCACAAAAGTGTGCATACTTGGTAAGTCTATCAACTACCACCATGATGTAACGCTTTCCTTCGGACTTGGGTAAACCTGTGATAAAATACATTGAAACCTCCTCTTGATGTTGACTTGGAATGGATAAAAGTTGTAATAGACATGGGGTATTAATTGTCTAAAATTTATTTTTTTGGAAAACCAAACATTCCACCACAAAATTTTGAATACCAGATTTAAGGCCATCCCAAAAAAATCCTTCTTAACCCTGTGGTAAGTTTTTAAAAATCCTAAATGCCCTCCTAAGGGATAGGTGTGCAATTGCCGAAGAATCTTTTGTTTGAGTCAGGAATTCTTACAGAGGTATAAGCGATCTTTGTACCATAACGAATCATTTTTCCAGCTAAATGTATCAGATGTACTATGATCTTGTTGCAACTTTTGAATGAGTTCCCACACTTCTTCGTCATTCTTCCATCTTTGTTTATCCAATCTGGTTGGATAATAGAAATGGCACAAAGCAATTCTTTCACATCCTCATCCTTTCTTGAGAGTGCATCTGCAACAACATTTTGCTTCCCTTTTTTGTAGATTATTTCAAAGTCATAACCCAATATCTTTGTGACCCATTTTCACTGCTCTTCTGAAGATAATATTTGTTCTAAAAAGTATTTAATACTATCATGATTCATTTTTACCTTGAAGTGTCTTCCCATTAGGTAAGGTCACCATTTCTTAAGTGGGTGTAGTATTGCTAACATTTCCTTCTCGTAAATAACTTTTTGTAAATACTTTCCTTTGATTGGATGACTTTCAAAAGCAATGGGTCTTTCTTCTTGCATTGAAACAACACCAATTCCATTTCCTGAGGCACCACATTCCACAATAAAGGTTTTTGTGAAGTTCGGCATAGCTAAGACTGGTGCTTGGCACATTGCCTCTTTAAGATGTTCTAAGGCTTTCGTTGATTCTGGAGTCCAAGAAAATGTGTCTTTATTCAATAATGTTGTTAGACGTGCTACTATTCTCCCATAATTCTTAACAACCTTGCGATGATACCCTGCCAACCCGAGAACTCCTCGCAGATTCTTTATGGATGTAGGGATTTTCCATTCCTTAATGGCTTTAATTTTGCTAGGGTCCACCTTAACACCTTCATGAGACACAATATGACCCAAATATTCCACCTCTTATACTCCAAAGAAACATTTGGAGGCTTTTGCATATAATTGTTTCTCCTCCAATAGTTTGAGCACTCTATCAACATGTTGAACATGATCCTTCCAAGGCTTGTTGTAGATTAGTATATCATCAAAAAATACTAACACAAATTTTCTAAGGAAGGGTTTGAAAATGGAATTCATCAAACCTTAAAATGTAGAAGGTGCATTGGTAAGGCCAAAAGGCATGACCAAAAATTCATAATGACCCCCATGAGTTCTAAATTTTGTTTTTGGAATGTCTTCAGTCTTTATTCTGATTTGATGATATCCTTGATGAATGTCCAACTTGTTGAAGTAAATTTCTCCATGCAATTCATCCAATAATTCATCAATGACAGGAATGGGAAATTTATCTTTAATAGCGAGCTTGTTGAGCTCCCTATAATCCAAACACATGCACCATGATCCATCCTTATTGTGCACCAATACTACTGAAGTAGAGAAAGAACTTTGACTAGGTTGAATTATACCAGCATCTAGCATTTATGCAACCATACATTCAATTTCACTCTTTTGAGCATAGGGATATATGTGAGGCCTAATGTTTGGAGAAACACTTCCTGGAATCAAATGAATAACATGATCATGATCATGAATAGGAGGGAGGCCTTTGGGAGTCTCAAATACCTTGGAATGATTGTCCAAGACTTTTTGGAGATCTGGAGAAATAGATGATTTCGATGGGGGAACCTCTAGTGAACATAATTGTGTAATTACACCATGTTATTATTTATTTATAAGCTTTGTTATGCCATTAGAGCTGATTATCTTTCTCAACTTCCCTGCAATACCCCTTAATTCAACTTCCTTTCCTTCTGAAAATAATTCAAGAAAATTTCTTGGAAATTAAAAGTTATCATACACAAATATTGTAGCCATTAGACTCCTAGTACAACATCAGCACCACCCATTGGAATGGAAAGCATTGGACTATTCAACTCATATTCTCTGATGGATAGCTTGATATTATGGCACTTTTCAGATAAATTTATGGTTCCTCCATTTGCAACCATCACTTGACACTCTGCTGCTGGATATAGGAATCAATTCAATTCCTTCGCTATATTACAATGAATAAAATTATGGGTACTGCCTGAATCAATCATTACTATTACCTTTTTCTTCTTGATATGTCCTTCTATCTTGATAGTTTGAGGAGTGGTAATTCTCGCCAATGCATTACACGATATGTTTAGATTCATTTCTTCTTTCTCTAGGGTTTGTTCCTGGTGTGTATCTTCTTCTTTTGATGTTTCTTGTTTCTTTTCTTCTTCCTCTTCACAATCTATGTAAAATAATTTCTTCTCATCACACTTATGACTTTTAGTGCACTTTCTATCACAACTTTAACAAAGCCATTTTCCTCTTTTTTCTTCTAATTGTTGTGGTGTCAACCTTGTAGGTTGTGGAAGGCTAGGGGAAACAACACTTCCATCTTTATAGTTGTGATTGGTAGGCTTCTTGTTAGAAAATTATATATTACGGAGCAATAGAACACATAAAATATTGTAGAAATATAAACACAGAAAACGCATAAAACAAGAGAGACACAGATATACATGGTTCACCCAGTTTGGGCTATGTCCACAGAGAAACAACCAGTCCTTCCTTTTATATTATCCAGCGAGCTAAAGAGATACAACCTACAGCAGATCCTCTTTTCTCTCTCTTTCTCACTTAGAATACAGATCTACATAGACGCAATACAATTCCCTCATATATAGTGAGGGGTTGCCTTCTAGGGCCAAAAACCCTAAATTAAACATAACTTCTACCGTCAGATCTTTGGCTAATGAACGACCCAGATTGACTAGAAATTATTACACTTTTACAAGGCAATTTTACATCTATTCTTAGCTTCAGGGGCCCTGCCCTCGAAACCCCCCGCCAGGGGGGGGGGGCTCCCCAAAGGTCGCAGTCGCCCCCCTTGGACACCCCTACAATGAATATTTTACGGGTGGAATTGTCGCCCCATTTTGAACTGGGGTCCAGTGTGGCAATACCTTTGAATACAGAAGATAATCAGGCTCCACACCCAACACTTCCTTGTTGCCATAATTTTTCTTTCAATTTTTCTTGCCAACCTGAATGCCTTCTCCAATGAATTAGGTTCCCAAAGGTGAACCTCATGTTTGATGCTATCCTTTAAAGTCCCTATGAACACATCAATCCTATGATCCTTTGGAATATCTTTTACCCTTATATTCAATTTTTGGAAGTCCTTAATGTGCTCCACCATTGAACCCTTTTGTTTGAGATTTATCAATTGGATAAAAAAGGTGTTTATTTTTGTATCCTCATAATGTGCTATCATTTATTCAATAAAAATTGCCCAAGTGATAATTTGTTTATGAGAGAAAGGCCATCGATACCATACAAATTGATTGAGTTCCAAATATAAAGTCACAATGTGTACCTTTTGTTTGTTTTGCACATTATGGAGATCAAAATATTGCTCCATCTATAGTATCCATGTTATGGAATCCTTGCCATCAAACTTCCTCATAATGATCTTTGGAACATTGTGGGTCTTCAATCCAACATTAGATTCTATGAAATCATGACTAACATTTCTTTTTTTCTCATTATGAGTTTCCTCTACTACCTTTTAGCCATTAGGAACCATTTATTGTAGCAACTTTGCCAAACCTCCTTTCAAACCTTCCATGTCTTTCTTCAACTCTTCAATGTTTACTTCTAAACCATCCATCTTGGCTTCCATGCCATTCAACTTAGTTTCCACACCATTCATCTTAGCTTCCATGATATTCATCTTAGCTTCTATGCATTTCTTTAAAGCAACCATCTTAGCTTTTGTTACTTTTTGTGAGAGTGAAAGTCGTTGCGCTTGGTCTCACAATTTTGATATATCATGTTGCATTTCTTCCTCTTATTCATGAGTCGTGCTCGAGCTTTCAGGTTTCTTATTAGGTGTTTCCATTTTCTTTCTCCAGGGCATCAATTAACGATAATTATGCTTCACAATGTCGTATGAATTCCTTCAACTAATTTTTCAAACCAAACTTATGCAAAATTATAAAAAGAATACACACCTTTTTTCACTTTGTAGGAGCTTGATATTTAATTTGTTGTATCTCTGTAATTTTGGATCACCGAGATTTGAAATTTCATCCTAAGGTATCCCTCTGAGAATTCTTCCCAACCCCGCAAGTCTGGTTAAGATTGGATTCTCCAAGAAAGGGTTATTCCAAATGATGACCTGATTATAGACTGGTTCAGTAGAGCGAACTTTTACAAAGTGCCACATGTTACTATTTTGACCTTCAGACCTAGAAATGATACAAAGAAACTAAAGTCCATATTCGTTGTAGAAAAATTTATGAAATTTCAATCTGATGCTCAGAGAGAAAGTTATGACGATTTTCCACAGGTTGCCTATTTGAGATATAATTCGGGAGCCTGCAAAATCCCTAGCTTCCTTGGATCGTATCTCTGAAAATATAGTGAGACAAGATCTTAAATTTTTACCCAAGGTTCATCTAAATTTCTTCCCAAATGGCTTTTAATTTCACCATCTGAAACTTTGTAGAAAACAAGTTATAGCAAAAAATCCACGATGACCTATTTGAAGCAATGAAACCCTAGAATCCAAAGCTTTGATACCAAATTTTGTGCAACTAGCTCACAAAATAGAAGAAATTATAGATCAACTACTTCAAAATCAGCCTCTTCGAGGGGGCAACCTCCTTTACATTACACAAATGAACAATTATTAGATGATACAAATGACAAGACCTACTTTCTATATATAGGAGTCTAAGGGGTCAATATAATCAGAGCCGACATAACAATAATAATATAAGGGCACAACAATAACAATAGTGGGATTCTATGGGGCACAATAATAACATTATGGGGACAACATGGGCACAATAATAACAATAAGGGGCTACAATGACATTAATAATAAGGGAATATACTAGTATTATAGGGACTTAACAGAGACATGTGCAAAGTGATCCAAACTTACACATGAACACAAAAAATCACAAATATAACCATAAATATAGAGATGAAGTATAAGTAACACTTCATTTCATTAATTTCAAATACTGAAATATGCTTACAAATAGAATGGAAATAAATTAGCTCAGGCAATGGTAGCTTATCTCTGAGAAGAGATGTGGTGGCTACATGCCTTTGAATTGTGTTACAATGAGGCTCGAAGGCATATTTATGATTGAGAAACAATGGAAAACCCTAAACATCCAAAAACGTAACCCTAGGAGATGAAGTGCCAAAACTATGGGACCCATTTGGGTAAATTGTGTTGAGATTGCAACAAGATGATGGAGCTTAGTGAAAAGAGTCGCCTTCACTAAGTGGGCCCGCAGGCTATTTTTGGCGCAAGTCTATTTTTAGACTATGTCTATTTTTAGACATATGGATCATGTCTATGTTTATGGATGATTGATCAAGTTGGGAAAAATAGATGGACTTCTATTTTTGATGAAAGTGTGAGTGATCACAGTGTGAGTGATCAAAGTCTATTTTTATACTGGGTGTCAAAAATAGAAAAGTCAAATATTATTATCTCACAATAATATTTGGACTATAAACTTGATCTTATTCTCTTGGAGCACTTCTGTTTGAGCTACAGAGGTGGCACATGCAGCTGTCAGAAGGAAATACGCTTTTCTTATGAGTCAGTTGAGTTGTTGCATGCATGACTTCAGTTAGAACTCAAGTGAGTTGAGTTTAGTGGACTGGAGGTACAGTTGATGGAGTTGTGTTCAGTTTGACTTAGTTAAACTAGTTGTAGTTAGTCTAACTGCAGATAGACTAATGATGAGTTGTTAAACTAATTATTAACTCATAATACAACTAATGAATACATCAGTTAACTCAGTTGCATGTCAGTGCATGTTCAGTTCAACAGGGACAGATGGTAGAGAATCAGATTGCTATCAGTTGTGACTATAGTTGTGCATCAGATCTTGCACAATCAAGGGATTGAGTATGCCAATGAGTTTGCTCACGTATTTGGCCCACATTTTAGCCTTTTCTCACGTCCACAAAGAGTGAGTGACTATTTTGCAGGTGAAAATCGAGTTTGGGAAGCAATTCTCATCAGTTCTTGAGCAGGTATTGAGCAGTGGAGGCAGGCAAGCAGTGGAAGAGATTTGGAGATCAGATCTGAGCTGTATTGTGTGTAACAGAGGTGGAGATACTTGTGAGAAGTATTATGCTGTGTAATGTTACATGACTCAATCATTAATATACAGATAGTTGGGGTTTTTAGCGAGATGCTTTCCCCGGGATACATATTTTGTTAATGTGTGAATGCTCTTGATGTTTTATTGTTATTGATGCTGCTATATTGTTGATCAACGTAGAGGAGCTTATGTATTGTGTATGTTTTCCGCAATAGTACATGATCAGGATAATCTCCATTGAATATGTGTTAAATTATTCAAAATTTCTACATGGTATCGGAGCAGCTTGATTTGTAGAAGAGATTTTTACAGGATATCAAGCGAGGATTGATCATCAGATCTACTATTCAGGAAGTGTTTACATTCTATTTCTTCAGGCAGAGTCTGTAATCGGGCCAGGTAGCCTCTGGATTCATCCTTCCTTTGGAAGGTGAAATATCCGGTAAAAGCCCATACAGTCAATCTCTGTACGAGAAATATTTTGTTCTCACGAATTCTAGATCGGAAGCAGTTGAGTTGGTTGCTGGTGGAAAATCGAATTTGCAGCAGTGTTGTTGAAATGTCTTTCAACGGATTGCAAATGTTATTCCAAAGCAAGAGCGACCTGGCGCTCAAGGATAAACTCAGTAACAATAAAGGTGAGAATGGATCTTCATCAAAGGTATCTGATGAAGAGATTTGTGCTTTGGCTGCCAAAGCAAAGAAGGGGAAGAACAAGAAAGCTTCTCAGTCTGGTGCGAAAGGCAAGAAGCAGGATATGTCCAAGGTGAAGTGTTTTCACTGTCACCAGCACGGACACTATGCCACAAATTGTCCGCAGAAGAAGAAGAACAAGCAAGCTGCTGGATCTGCAGGGGGAGAGGCCTTAGCTTCTCAGTTTGAGCTTGATTTTTCATTGATCGCATGCTTGGTTTCAAGTGTGATGGGATCAGTGTGGTTCTTGGACAGTGGCGCGTCTTTTCACATGACGGGAGATAGAGATTTGTTCTCTGATCTGGAGGACAAAGATCTTGGAGTGCACATCGAGATGGGCGATGATGGTAGATACAGTGCGACCGGTATCGGTACCATTTCCTTTGAGAGGGAGTTTGGTAAACCCTTTGTATTGAAGGAAGTCATGCATGTTCCAGGATTGAAGAAGAATCTCATCTCAGTGGCGATGTTAGAAGACAAGGGGTATGATGTTGTTTTCAGCGAGGGAAAGGCCTTCCTGCGCAGCAAGACAACTGGTGAGACCCGGAAGATAGGGGTTCGAGTGAGGAACCTTTATCAGTTGCATGTAGATGGATGCTCAGCAATGGCAGGCAAGGCAGAAGGATTGGTGAGCCGGGATGATGGCGAGTTGTGGCACAGGAGATTGGGTCACCTTCACCATGGAGCCTTGAAGATACTGCAGCAGATCACTACAGGGCTTCCTAAAGGCACACTTGCGCAGTCAGATCAGTGCAAGGGGTGTACTTTGGGGAAGTTTGTGAAAGCCACCTTTCACGAGAAGGATAGTCGCGCCACGACGATCCTTGAGAGAATTCACACAGACGTGTGTGGACCTTTCTCAGTTGCTTCGACAACAAAACACAGGTATTATGTGATTTTTGTTGATGATTTCTCTCGTAAGTGCTGGATCTTCTTCATGCAGAAGAAGAGCGAGACATATTCAAAGTTCTGTGAATTCAAAGCACTGGTCGAGAAGGAGTCGGGGAAGAAGGTGAAGGCTCTTAGGAGCGATAATGGTGGTGAATACATCTCGGACGAGTTCAAGGATTTCTGCAAGGCAGAAGGGATTCGTAGAGAGCTCATAGCTCCCCATAACCCACAGCAGAACGGGGTAGCTGAGCGGAAGAACAGAACGATTGTGGGTGCTGCACGGGCAATGTTGCATGATCAGGGCCTACCCCTTCACTTGTGGGCGGAAGCATGCAATACAGCAGTTTATGTGCAGAACCGTTGTCCTCATAGGATACTTGGCATGAGTACACCCGAGGAGGCTTATTCTGGTAAGAAGCCTGATCTTTCTCATTTGAGGATTTTTGGTGCTAACGTTTACATGCATGTGACGAAGGATGCCAGAAAGAAGTTGGAGCCGACTGCAGAGGTTGGGATATTTGTGGGGTACACTGATACGCCCCACAACTATCGTGTGTATTTGCCAGACAGTGGTAAAACTGTTGTGCGACGGGATATAAAATTTCAGGAGGAGAAAGCCATGAAGTGTTCGCTTGAGAGGGAGCTACACTTGCATGCAGATGAGGAGCTATTAGTTCCTAAGGATGAGCTTCAGGACGTGGATCAGCCACAGGACGAGGTTCATGGAGTGGAAGAGACCACTCATGCAGCGCCAACCATCAGAGGGCGAAAGCGCTTGACAGAAGCTGAGCGACTGGCTCAAGATGCAGAGAAAGTTGTAGGACCACCTACAGCCCAACGCAGGCAGAGACAGTCACCTGATCGGTACACTGGATACAGGGCTCTTATGAGCAAGTGTGTTGTGACTGAGCCATCCTCTTTCGAGGAAGCTGTGGAGGATCCCGCATGGGTAGACGCCATGGTGGAAGAGTATGATTCTATTGTCAGAAACAGTGCATGGGAGATTGTTCCTAGACCGGAAGGGAAATCAGTGGTGGGTTCGAGATGGATCTACAAAGTTAAGCAGGCAGCTGACGGGAGTGTGGAGAAGTACAAGGCAAGATTTGTTGCCTGAGGCTTTTCACAGATTGAGGGGATCGATTATGAGGAGACCTTTGCACCTGTCGCAAGGTATTCTTCCATACGGACGATTCTTTCTCTCTCAGCGCAGATGGGATGGCACATTCATCAGATGGATGTGAAGACTGCGTTCCTCAACGGAGTCATTGAGGAGGAGGTGTACATTGAGCAACCCGAAGGCTTTGAAGTCTCCAGCAGCGAGTCGCATGTGTGCAGGCTCAAGAGAGCGCTGTATGGGTTGAAGCAAGCACCACGTGCTTGGTACACACGGATAGACAGCTATTTCACAGGACTTGGATTCTCCAAGAGCAAGGCGGATCCGAACCTATACCAGATTGTGGTGGAGGGTAAGTTGCTTATCATTGTACTGTATGTTGATGATTTGATTCTAACGGGTGATGAGCTGTTGATACTGTCATGCAAGAAGGATCTTGCTACAGAGTTTGAGATGAAGGATTTGGGCCTCCTTCACTATTTCCTAGGATTGGAAATATGGCAGCGCAGTGGTGGACTGTTTGTTTCTCAGGGCAAGTATGCTCGGGAGATACTGGAGAAGTTCAACATGCATGGCTGCAAGCCTGTTGATACTCCTCTTCCTGGAGGTTGGAGGAAGGAGGATGCCACTTCGGGAGAAGAAGTGGATGCCACTGTTTATGACAGTTGGTGGGGTCGCTGATGTATTTGGTCAATACACGACCTGATATATGCTATGCAGTTAACCAGCTTTCACAAGCTATGGTTAAGCCTACCAAGCTCTTCTGGAAGGCGGGCAAGCATGTATTGCGCTACTTGAGAGGCACATCGGGATATGGTTTGTGGTACAGACAGGAGGATGAGGTGAAGCTATGTGGCTTCACGGATGCAGATTGGGCAGGGAGCCCAACAGACAGAAAGAGCACATCAGGAGGGGTCTTCAGTATCGGATCGACAGTAGTTTCTTGGTACAGCAGGAAGCAGAGATCCGTGGCACTCAGTTCAGCGGAGGCCGAGTATATGGCAGCAAGTTTGGCTTCATGCGAGGCTATATGGATGAGGAAGATCCTGGTTGGTTTGTTCGGTTCTCATTTGGATCCTACTGTGATTTACTGTGATAACCAGAGTTGCATTAAACTCTCGGCTAATCCTGTATTTCATGATAGATCTAAACATATTGACATCAGGTACCATCATATCAGAGATTGTGTGCAGCGGAGGATCATGTTACTTTCGTACATTCCAACGGAGGATCAGGATGCTGATATTCTGACGAAGGCTCTCACTAGGAGCAAATTCGAGTACCACCGAGGCAGGATAGGGGTTGTTGATAATCCATATCTTGTCGAGAGGGAGTGTTGAGATTGCAACAAGATGATGGAGCTTAGTGAAAAGAGTCGCCTTCACTAAGTGGGCCCGCAGGCTATTTTTGGCGCAAGTCTATTTTTAGACTATGTCTATTTTTAGACATATGGATCATGTCTATGTTTATGGATGATTGATCAAGTTGGGAAAAATAGATGGACTTCTATTTTTGATGAAAGTGTGAGTGATCAAAGTCTATTTTTAGACTGGCTGTCAAAAATAGAAAAGTCAAATATTATTATCTCACAATAATATTTGGACTATAAACTTGATCTTATTCTCTTGGAGCACTTCAGTTTGAGCTACAGAGGTGGCACATGCAGCTGTCAGAAGGAAATACGCTTTTCTTATGAGTCAGTTGAGTTGTTGCATGCATGACTTCAGTTAGAACTCAAGTGAGTTGAGTTTAGTGGACTGGAGGTACAGTTGATGGAGTTGTGTTCAGTTTGACTTAGTTAAACTAGTTGTAGTTAGTCTAACTGCAGATAGACTAATGATGAGTTGTTAAACTAATTATTAACTCATAATACAACTAATGAATACATCAGTTAACTCAGTTGCATGTCAGTGCATGTTCAGTTCAACAGGGACAGGTGGTAGAGAATCAGATTGCTATCAGTTGTGACTATAGTTGTGCATCAGATCTTGCACAATCAAGGGATTGAGTATGCAAATGAGTTTGCTCACGCATTTGGCCCACATTTTAGCCTTTGCTCACGTCCACAAAGAGTGAGTGACTATTTTGCAGGTGAAAATCGAGTTTGGGAAGCAATTCTCATCAGTTCTTGAGCAGGTATTGAGCAGTGGAGGCAGGCAAGCAGTGGAAGAGATTTGGAGATCAGATCTGAGTTGTATTGTGTGTAACAGAGGTGGAGATACTTGTGAGAAGTATTATGCTGTGTAATGTTACATGACTCAATCATTAATATACAGATAGTTGGGGTTTTTAGCGAGATGCTTTCCCCGGGATACATAATGTGTTAATGTGTGAATGCTCTTTATGTTTTATTGTTATTGATGCTGCTATATTGTTGATCAACGTAGAGGAGCTTATGTATTGTGTATGTTTTCCGCAATAGTACATGATCAGGATAATCTCCATTGAATATGTGTTAAATTATTCAAAATTTCTACAAATTGGTACATCAACTTCCGAGGGTCGTAACTTTGGCATACGATCTCCGTTTGACGTGCACAATACCTCATTAGAAATATATATCTGGGGAAAAAAAATTTCGAATGAAAACATTAGCCTAAAACATATGATTCACCGATTTTCCCAAAATATGTCGTTTAAGGCCTCAAAATGGCTCTGAAAGTTCAGGACCCGAAAAACTGCCATAAATAGTAAAATGTGCTATAATTAAGGAAACTGAAAGAGACAATGTTGGGGGTCCAAGTGGAATAGACGGGTGGCCACAAATATCCACCAGGATCAGTCCTCCCCCTTAGGAAGCAATGGTCCCCATTGTGTTGAGTGCCTCCATGAGATTGGGAAACTTCTGTTGAACTTGGTCCCTGGTGAGCCACTTGCCTTGGTGCAAAATTTGGCAAGCTTTGACAACCCGATATAGTTGGATCTTCTACTGGAAATTTTTGTTGACATGTATGTCCATGATCTTATCATTTGTGCTTCTTCCATGTAGTATGGGTTTAACTTTGGTCATGTGAGTTGTTCTACATGTTTGATGTGTCTAGTAATGGTGGGAAGTATGGTCGAAGGTAGTCCACATTGAACACTAGGTGCAGGCCAAGGAATGGGGGAATGTTGAGCTCAAAATAATTTTCTCCCACATCCTTGGTAATGGTGTAAGGCCCATATCAGAGTGGGAAAAGCTTGTGGTAGGGTCTAGCAAGGTGCTCCTTCTGTAAATGTAGCCAAACTTTGTCTCCCACCTAGAACTTGTGCGGAACCAGATGTTGATCATGGCACTGCTTGTAATTAGTATTAGCTCTATCCAATATATCATGGACCTACTGTCAGATGTGTTGAATGCGCTCATTGAATTCGTTAGCCCTGTCATCTTCAAACTAGACGTGAGAAAAATCTTCCTAAGTAGCTGCAAATTGTATAGCTACATCAATGGGACATAATGGCTGAAATCACAACCTTACCTGAAAGGGGATGTGGCCCGTTGAGCTGTGGAGATTTGTGTTGGAAAGAGGGGGGCTTTCATTCCATGTGCATGGATTCTTTGAGTTGTACATGTTCAGAATGTGTACGATCATCCTGTTGATGACCTTTATTTAGCCATCAGTTTGGGGATGGAAATTCATGGACTTAGTAAGTTTGGTATCCATAATCGATAGATACTTAACCAAAATGCACTTATGAATATGTTGTCCCAATCTAAGACAATGGACTGTGGGATCCCAAAGTTTACCCACACTCACTCAAAGAAGAGCTTAGCAGTGGCCTCTACTGTGATACTCTTCTTGCAGGCCTCCATAATGGCCATCTTAGAGAATCTGTCGACAACCATGAAAATGTAGTCGTTGTCGTGTTTAGTAAAAGGAAGGCATGGCATGTAATCTATGGAGATAGATTCCCAAGGTCGATTAGGAGTAGGTAGAGGAGTATATAGGCCTTGCTTCTTGATGGTTGGTTTGGAAATAGCATAGGCAGTGCAGGATTTAATGTACCTCTCAACATCTTGATGAAGATTCAGACAATAAAAATAATTCTACAGTACTACCACTATTTTCTCTACTTTGAAATGTCGAGTGACTTGACTGTACTGCGCCTCCAAAATCATCTTGTCATGTTCACTTGAAGGAACACAGATGTGTCCTATGTGGCATAACAATGCATCCTGGGGGTGAAAATTTGGAACTTTCTTACCTTCCACGAGTATCTGGTATGTGATGTCGAATTCTAGATCACTCTTGTAAATATGCGGCCACCTTGAAGTTCGTACCCACAGGAGTCGAGCACAGTGATCATCGCTATGACTAGTGGTTGGTTGAGGAAGTCTGCAACATTATCAGTGCTTCCTTTCTTGTACTTAATGTTCATATGGAATTTTTGTAGGTATGTGGACCATTTTTGATGGTGATTGTTCTGCAACTTCTCTCGTGTCTGTATGAAATGTAGGGGTCGATGGTCTATGTGGATGACCGTTTCCTTCCATATAATGTAATTCTTCCATTGGCAGTAGCCCTACACGATGGAATACATTTCTTTCTAATAGGTGGGATACGTTCAGACTATGTCTGAAAGTGTCTCACTGTGATAAGCCATTGGATGCCCCTGCTGAGTAAGAACTGCACCAATAGCATAGCTAAAGGTATCTATCTCAATATGAAATGGTTGTTTCATGTCTCGTAATGTGAGCACTAGTGCAAAGAAGAGACATTACTTCAACTCAACAAATGCCTTCTATTGGGTTTCAGACCAAAAGAAGTTTTTTTTTTCTTTACCCTAGGTGACTTGACTTAAAGGTTAAGTGATATGAGAGAACCCCAACACGAACCTGCGATAGAAATTGGCAAGGCCCCGAAAGCTATGAAGCTCTGTGAGAGTGGTTGGGGCTGGCCAATTCTGAATGACTTATATCTAAGTTGGGTCCAAATGCACACCCTGCTCATCAATGGTGTACCCTAGATATTGAACCTAGGTGATGCCAAAAGTGCATTTCTCTAGATCGGCACACAACTTGTGTTGTCGCAATGTTTGGAGGACATGTCGAATATGGTGGAGGTGCTCTTCCCAACTCTGGCTAAAGATCAATATGTCATCTAAATACACAACCATGAATGCATTGGTGAAGGGTCGCAAGATGTCATCCATCAACCTCATGAACGTTTTAGGGGCATTTGTTAACCCGAAAGGCATGACCAACCATTCAAAAAGGCCCTCCTTGGATTTGAGGGAAGTTTTCCACCATCGAAGGGCTTAATAGGAACCTGATGATAACTATACTTCAAGTCAATCTTGCTAAAATACTTGGCCCCCTTAAGCTACTCCAGAAGGTCATCAATCTGTGCGATTGGGTACCTATTGCAGAAAATGATCCTGTTCAGCGCCTGATAGCCAATACAAAGTCTCCAAGTCCCGTCCTTCTTTTGTAACAATATAATCGGGCTCCCATAGGGTGATGAGCTTGGTCTCATGTACCCTTTCTACAACAACTCCTGAATCTACCTCTTAATCTCATTGTTCTCTAGAATAGAGTGGCGATAGATTGGTCCATTGGGTAGCGGCGTGCCCAGGGTTAGATCGATGGAGTTCTTAACATAACAGTGCAGAGGTACCCCAGTAGGCAAGGAAAAAATGTCTTTATACTCCTTCATGAACTTGTCCATCCATTGCTGCTATGTGTAAGAGTCTTGTTTGGAAGATGTTGACACAATCATTTTCTTTCCCTGTGGGCGAATCATAAGAAAAACATATTTCCTGGTCTATGAAATGATCATACTACATTTCTTTGTAGAGATCAAAGAGATGGTGGTAGGCAGGGCTACCTCTGGTATCCTGTAGAACTTATTTCCCAAATTAATAATCACAGAGCAAGGTCTAGACTCATATATAGCATGTTGCTTCCACAAGTCTAGTTGTCCTAATAATACATCACAAACTTCAATAGGAGAAACATCACACAGTACCTCATTCGTGAAGGGCTTGATATTGTAGGGAAGGCGACACTATTTCTTGACTCAAAGATCTTTTCCTTGGTGAAGCCACCCAATGGTGTACGACTACAGATGTGTTGCAGTTGGTAGACCTAGCCACTCTACGACCTCCGTTGAAATGAGGTTCTTTTGGCACCCATTGTCGACAATGAACTGCAGCGAAGAAGCCTTCACCCACATCTGTGAGTGGAATAGACATTCCCCCTCCTCTATATCTTTAGGATTGTTCTTTTGGATCTTGGTGGTGGCCAAGGTGGTATTGGGATTTGTGTTAATAATTTGATTCCCTTTGTCAATCCCATTGTCAGTTTCTGACTAAGAGTCGGAAAATGCGTCTAATTCAGAAACCTTTAGCTTGGCCACCAATGAATTCTTGGCCCAACACTCACTTGTGTTGTGAGTGGAGTTGTTATGGAACTCACACCATTTTCCCGTTTCCTTCTTTGTCTCTGGGGTGTTTTTCTTTTTTTGCATCTTCGATGGGTTGTCTTGGGTCACCCTGCCTTGGCTTTGTCCTTTTCTCTGCGGTTTGGGGGCGACTTTCCCTTGCTTCAAATTCACAGATCCAAAGTCTAGCTTCTTCTATTTAAACTTCTTGTCAATCCTAATAGTGTATTGGTATATCATGCCAAATAAGGAGATGTCTTGGAACTCCATCTCATCTTGCATGTGTTTGTGTAGATAATCATGGTTCTTGAGTACCAAATTTCGCTTAGAATCATTGATACCCAATTTCGTGCAAAGGGTGTGAAAAACATTGCTAAACTCTGGCACATCTTGGTCCCTTCCCTGTCACGGCGTGGTCCACTTTATGTATTTATCCTCATAGATCCTGACAAGGTAGTAATACTCATTAATGGCATCCTAGAATGAATTCCAA
Source organism: Pinus tabuliformis (assembly GCA_031772625.1). Classification (NCBI taxonomy): domain Eukaryota; kingdom Viridiplantae; phylum Streptophyta; class Pinopsida; order Pinales; family Pinaceae; genus Pinus; species Pinus tabuliformis. The sequence goes on from CM062819.1 coordinate 329,670,655, forward strand.
GTGGGAGCAGTTGAATATCGTGAGGGTGTACTTTCGTCCTTCTTCTCATAGTAGGTTTCCCACCAGTCCTTTACGTGGGGGGTGACTTTGAGAAGTGAAAAAGTAATAATTTCCCGGTTGGAAAAATCATGAACAAAAAAATATCCTTCTCGCAAATTTAACCATTTATCTATGATGTCCACATCTATCTGACCATCATATATGGGGATGTCAAAGTTAACACTTACCTTAAAGGATGTGGCACTTCCAGAGTGCATGATGGAAGAAGATGTGGCACCTTTGGGTAGCGCCTGAAGGATTGGGCAAAGTTGTCCATCATCTCGTTCCTATATCGCTCAAGGGCTTCTTTGAGAAGGATTTTGAAAGGATCTTTTTCTCCCTTATCTTTCTACTCTTCCACCATGGGAATCCGTTAGGGTTTGCGAGGCTAGTCTTGCAAAGGTTCGACTAGTTTGAGCTCTAACTCCTTATATCCTGACCTTGTTGGGGACATGCAAAGAAAAATAGAGAAAGAGAAGACCATTCTAATACAACTGAAACAAACGTAAATGGGAATGCAACAAATCATAGATATAACCATAAATACATAGATGCAACATAAATAAAACTTCATTTCATTAATATTAAATATTGAAATATGCTTATAAATAGAATAGAAATAAACTAGCTCGGGTGATGGTAGCATATCTCTGAGAATAGATGTGGGGCTGCATGCCTTTGAACTATGTTACAATGAGACTTGAAGGCCTATTTATTTTTGAGAAACAATGGAAAACTCTAAACATCCAAAAACCTAACCCTAGCAGATGAAGTGCCAAAAATATGGGTCCCATTTAGGTAAATCAGTACATCAACTTCCTCGGGTCGTAACTTTGGCATATGATCTCCATATGATGTGCACAATACCTCGTTATAAATATATATCCAAGGACTACAACTTTCGAATGAAAACATCAATTAAACATTCAATTTATCCTGGTTTTCCCCAAAAACGTTGTTTAGGGCCTCAAAACGACTCTGGAAGTTCACGACACGAAAAACTACTAAAAATAGTAAATTGTGCTACAATTAAGGAAAATGAAAAACTGAAAGAAAAAATGTTGGGGGTCCAAGTGGAATAGGCTAGTGGTCACCAATATTCACCTTGATCACAAAGGGTGTACATTGGGGAAGTACACCAAAGCTACCTTTCATGATAAGGACAGTCGAGTGCAAGTGATCCTTGAAAAATTTCACTCAGATGTGTGTGGACCATTATCAACAGCCTCCACGGCCAAGCACGAGTATTATGTAATATTTGTAGATTATTTTTCTTGTAAGTGATTTATTTTCTTCATGTAGAAGAAAGATCAGATGCTTACTAAATTTTGTGAATTTAAAGCACTTGTTGGAAAGACACTGGAAGGAAATTTAAAGCTCTTAGGAGCATAACAGTGGAGAATATGTGTTGAATGAATTCAAGAACTTCTATGCATCAGAAGGCATTCGACGGGATTTAATAGCACCCCATAACACACAACATAATAGGGTGGCTGAAAGGAAGAACATAAGTATTGTGGGAGTTGTATAGGCGATGTTACATGATCAGGGCCTAGCATATTGCACTTGTGGGCTGAAGCATGAAACATAGTTGTATATGTGCAGAACAAGAGTCCTCATCGGATTCTTGGGATGAGTACACCAGAAGAATATTTTTCAGGTAAGAAACTAGATGTGGCACACTTCAGGATCTTTGGTTCATCAATTTATTGTCATGTTACTAAGGATGTAAGGAAAAATTTAGAACCAACAGCTGAGTTGGGCATATTTGTGGGGCACACTGATACACCTCACAACTATCGGTTGTACCTGTCATCTCACAAGATGACAGTGGTTCGTAGAGATGTGAAGTTCGATGAAGAGAAGGCCATGAGATTTTCCCTTGAGAGGGAGCTTCATTTGCATGGAGAAGAGGAGATTTTAGCTCCAAAGGAAGAACCTCACGATAATGTGGAGCAACCACATGCAGAGGAACAAAGAGTGGGAGCACCCACTCATGCAAAGACTTCCAAAGATAGAAGGAAGTGCACCAAAGAGGTTGACAGATTAATGCATGATGCTAGAGAGAATGTGGGAGCACGCACATCATAGCGCAACTGTTGGGGTCTTAATACAGGTTTATAGATTCAATATATATTACATTTATTCTCAATTTGGGGTTTGCCTGGTCATTTCAAGGTTATCGTGCAAGGTCTATACAGACCACTAGTTCCCTACCTAGTATTGAGAAAATACAAGCTACAAGGCCCATAGAACTCTAAATCAATCCAACAAAAATTAACAAACCAAATAACAACAATCTTAAATAACATCAACTCTGAGTAACAACAATCAGGAGTAACAACAATTCAGAGTAACGACAACTCAGAGTAACAAAAATTCAGAGTAAAAACAATTCGGAGTAATAATAACTTGAAATAACGTCAATATGAAATAACAACAACATAATAAAGCAACAAGAAATGGAACCACAATAATAAAGCATTAACGATATAATTAAAAAGCATACCTATCCACACGAACCATATCCAACAACACCTGATTGAAAAAGTCGGCCCAACTCTCCCATCAGGGTCGTGGTTGAGAATTATAGACTACACAAAAATACAATATGATGAAATCCTCATTAATTTATAAAAGGAATTACAATCTGAAGTTTTGTTGCTACATGCCAAAGGAAAACAATAACTTATCTGCTCTCTATGTGTTATCTCTCTTTTCTCTCTGATTTGTGTCTTTTAAATATATAAACAACAAAGGGAAATTTACAACAAACTGATTACAAATGATTTCCCATACAATTTAAATTTATTACAAAATCTCAATAAGTAAGATGAGACTTGAGAGATATTTCCATCATGATTCAGCTGGAACAAGTTGAACCTAGTATTGCAATTTGGGCAATTTGGAAAATGGCCACAACAAAAAATCTATGAAAATGTCCTTCGAATAATCTTGCTTTTCTCTCAATCCCAACTGAATTTTGGAAAATGCTCATTAGAAAACTAATTTCGTCTATTTTGCACAAAACCTATGACTTGGATTTTCAATTTTCTTCTTTGTTTATCCAAAATGTCCAACGCAAAATTGTCACTTTTTATCCCAATAGATTTTTGAGTTGGAATATTTGATTATGAGTTGAAGATCAAATTTGCAATCTGGAAGAGATCTTGGAGGCTAAAATGGTGAGTGATGTTATAAAAAAGTCACTAATAAACCATCATCGGAAAAATCATGCATAATAATAATTTTTTTTATTAAAAATAAAGGAGAACAAGAATTACTTATCCACAAGAGCATAAATAATTATGAAATGGAATTATATGATGAATTATGATAAATAGAACAGTAGAAATGGATGAAATGGATGTTAAGAAGTGATAATAATAGTGATAAATTAGTGGCTCAACAATAGCAAGATGAGGTCACCATATCGATACACTGCCTACATGGCTCTACTGAGCGAGAGTGTAGAGATTGAGTCACCCTCATTCAAGGAAGCAATGCAAAAACTAGTATGGGTTGATGCCATGGTTGAGGAGTATGACTCCATTATCAAAAAAAGTGTTTGGGAAGTGGGCCCAAGACCAACATACAAGTCAGTGGTGAGTTCCAGACGAATTTACAAGGTAAAATAGGTAGAAGATGGGAGTGTGGAGAAACATAAGGCTAGATTTGTGGCCAGAGGGTTCTCTTAGGTGGAGGGAATTGATTACGAGAAGATGATTGCTACAGTAGCAAGGTACTCTTCAATCATATCTATTCTAGCACTTTCAGTGCAGATGGGATGGAAGATACATTAGATGGATGTGAATACAACGTTCCTCAATAGTGTGATTGAGGAAGGGGTGTACACTGAGCAACTAGCAGTATTTGAGACCTTCAATAGAGGTTCACATGTGTGCAAACTCAAGTGAGCATTGTACGGATTGAAACAAGCACCCTGTGCTTGGTACACTAGGTTTGACAGTGATTTCACCAGCTTGGGCTTCACCAAAAGTGAAGTAAATGCAAACCTTTACCATATTGTGGTTGAAGGTAAATTGTTGATTATAGTATCTTATGTCGATTATTTAATTCTAACAGGTGATGAGAAGTTGGAAAAATCTTGCAAAGAGGATCTTTCAAGAGAATTTGAGATGAAGGACTTGGAGCTTATGCATCATTTCCTTGGTATGGAAGTATGGCAAGGAGATGAGGAACTATTTCTCTCTTAGGGCACGTATGGAAACAAAATACTGAAGAGGTTCCACTTGTAGAGAAGAAAACCCATGGAGACTCCTCTAGAAGGAAATTGGAGGAAGGAAGATCCTACTTCATGTGAAGTAATGGAGGCTACCATTTACAGGTAGCTTGTGGGTTCATTTATGTACTTGGTGAACACACAACTAGACATATGTTTTGTAGTTAACCAGCTTAGTCAAGCAATGGTTAAGCCAACCAAACTCTATTGGAAGGCAACTAAACATGTGTTGAGATGCCTCAGATGCACCACTCAGTTTGGTCTTTGGTACATACAGACAGAGGGAGGAAAGTTGCAAGGATTCATAGATGTAGATTGGGCAGATAGTCCATCCTTCAAAAAGAGCACATCAGGGGGAATCTTTAGTATTGGGTCAGCAACAGTTTCTTGGTACAGCAAAAAGCAGAGATCAATTACACTTAGTTCGGCATAGGTAGAGTATATGGTTGCTAGTCAAGTAGCTTGTGAGCCTATCTGGATAAGCAAGATCCTTGTTGGGTTGTTTGGTTAGCAGATGTATCCTATAGTGATTTACTGTGACAATTAGAGTTGTAGCAAACTCTCTAAGAATCCAATTTTTCATGATCGGTCAAAGCATATCGACATCCAGTATCACCATCTACTATATTGTGTGCAGAGGAGAATCATGTTGCTAGAGTACATTCCTACAAAAGAACAAGATGCAGATATTTTGAAAAATGCATTGTCAAAATGAAAATTTGAGTTTCACAAAGGCAGGATCGAGGTATTAGATAAGCCCTTTCTTATTGAGAGGGAGGGTTGAGAATGCAAGAAAATCCTAATTTAATTTTTTCCTTGAATTAAATTAGGAATAAAATTATAATTCCACATATCATGACAACTTGTATTAGTTAACTAAGTTAATTTGACTTAGTTAGCTCAGTGAATTTGAGTTTAGGGTTTAACTTGAGTCATGTAGAGTGCCTCCTACATTATAGGAGCCCTCGTTGAGTTTCTTTTGAGTTGTAATTAGTTAATTTAGTTTAACTGAGTTAAATTTAGTTAAACTAGTTCCAAATATTGGAGGAACTAGTTTAAGGTCTAGTAGTGCGGCATTGCCTGCAGTGTAGTGTGGTGCTGCCTACAGTGATCAACTAGTAAATTGATGATTCACTCATAAATAACTCATGCGTGTCAGATATGAGAGTCACCCAGTTGAGATTGGATTTCAGTAACAATTTACTATCGGTTGTATAATCATCTGAATTTTACAAGTGGTGCATGCATTTAGAGGAAGGCCTATAAGGACTGCAAAATTCATATTGAGGAATTTCCCAATTAATAGGGGCCTAATTCCCAAGGAAACAATGCAAGGAAATAGGGACTTGGGAAAGCAAGAAACTAGTTAAGTATTAGCATGGGCTTGCCTAGGAAGCAATGAGATAGATAGAGATAGTGCAAAGGTTGCTCAGGCTTGAGCAAACCATTGTAATCTTCTCATATTTTTTGACTAATGCAATATACAGATAACAAGGGTTTTTAGGTGTGGCTTTCGTGAGGAATTCATTGTGTAATTTGTTGATTGAATTCTTTCCCTTGTACGCTCTGTGATTTCACGATAGTTTAATTGTTTTAGCTGATGAGTAGAGTAGATTCAAGTCTATTGTTTTAGCATATTACAATTAGCAATTTGAATCTACAAGGAATTTCTACACCTTCATAGTGAAATTGGGCATTTGTGAAATCCTAAACCACCTTGAGGCGAAAGAGAGTGTCACCTTTGTGACACTAACATAGTTGAAGATTAAAAAAAAAAACACTTTCTCTTACATTGTCACGCATATAGTAAGATTAGATCTCATTTCAAAAAGAAGTGTGACACTACCGACCTTCTTAACCTTTCTACTCAAAAAATCTGCAATGATCTTGGAATGCTTCTAGTAATTTTTTTTGAACACAAAAATAAAATTCTAAAGAATTATAAGTAATCTCTTACATTATTGAAGTCTAATAGACCAATTTGGTCTTAGTGGATGTTAATCATCATCATCATCATCATCATATGTTGTGATAAAGAATTAGGGGGTAAAAAGAAAATTAAGATGTTATAAGGAGGTGATCAACCCTAATGTAAAAGAACAAAAATATATTTTTATTCTCATTATTTTAAATAAGAAAATTAATGCCTACATGGGTAGCTCAATTGGTGATGTTTGTGTTATAATGTCTTGTGTAAATCATAAAATTCAAAGCTCATAAAATTCAAAGTTCAAATCCCCCTTGGGTCAAATGAACCAAAAATAATAACATTTCTAAAATAGAAGCAAATTCACATAAGCTCCATAGTGAAATTGAGTGTTGGATAGTTCCTGAAACTCTATGGGATGAAAGAAATTGTCATTTTTGTAGCATTGAGAAAGTACAAGTGAAGTACACTCTCTTAAAATGTACTCTAATCTCAATTTCAAAATATTTGTTATATTACCAACCTTCGTAACCTTCTAATTCAACAAAACTATGGTGATTTTAAAGCACTTTTCTTAATTTTTTTTTATATAAATCCAATGCTCTCTTACCTTTATAAATTTCCATAAACCAAATTTAACCTTAATTATAATCAATTATATATATATATATATATATATATATATATATATATATATATTAATCAATTATATATATATATATATATATATATATATATATATATTTTCTTGGTGAAATTATATGAATCTAACACCTTAAAAAAAACCTTTGGGACACTTGGATTGTGCTAACTACACAACTCAGATTTACAATTTCCACAAATCCTTGTCACATTTTGGGTAAAATTAACTAGAAAATATAACTAGAGAAAATCAATCCATCCCTGTGATTTGAACCAATGACTTAATAAAAACTAAATTCCACAAAAACCAACTAATTTACACTTTACGAGTATTTGTACTCAAACTAATACTACTATAAAAATTGAAAATGATCATTGTTCTCATATCCTAAGGATTTTAGTACTGAGTGAAAGGTTACATCTATGCAATAGGCCTTGCTTGTATAGCTAAACCTATTTTATAGGCACACATGAAAGAAGAAAGCACTATGTATGAAAATTGACAACGCAAAAGCTTCGTTATAGCCCCATATGCATTACCCTTTTGTGAAAGGTAATGAGAATGGTTAGAAAAACAAACATCCATCTCATTTGTACTTTGGATATCCTTATCATGTAACTATCCAAAATATAAAATGATTTTTATCTTATATGAAATTTAGTTGGAAATTTTACTTATTTAAATTTATATTTAAATAAAAGTTATTTTAATTTATATTAAAATGAAAATACTATTATATTTACTTCTAGTTTTAATATTATATATATATATATATATATATATATATATATATATATATAGATATATAATATTTTTTTATTTCGTTTAAATTCAATTAAACGTTTTTGAGTAACTTTTTTGGAGAGATATTAAAGATAAATAGATGTTCAAACTATTATAATTTCTTTGAATTCTTTTTGATATTTCATATCTTAAATACATTTGATTGTGATTTTAAAAAATTTGTGTAAAGTTATTTTTTATTTTATTTAAAGAGTATTAAATGGTTTTATTTGATATATGTAAAATTTATTTTATATTTTAAAAAATGAAGATATGATATGTATTTTTATGATTTCTATATATATATAGGTGTGTGTATGTGTGAGTTATAGTGTCATGTGTTTTATACACTCTTTATAACTTACACACATGCACATTTTCACCTCTTAGATTTTTGTAACTTGCATATATACATAACCTCATCTTTTTGTAGTGTATGGTGGAAGGGTGAATATGATGCATTCATTTGTGACTCACATACATACCACCTCACCCTCTAGAGGTGTGCATGTGAGTCAGCCACAAGTGCATCTTCATGCTTATCATTTGACCATACACCCTCTTGGGAGGTGACAATGTGCTTCTATTTAAGCCATAGGCATCCATGTGTGTGACTCATAGGGGCATATGCCATGTCTTCACCCCTTAAGAGGGTGTATGGTGGGGTGGTAATAATGGTACACACACATGCACACCCTCACCACGTAAGAGGGTGTATAGTTGTGAGGGGGGCTGACACAAGCACCCATTATTAATGCACATACTTACTCTCTCTCCTTGGGAGGGTGAGTAGTGGAGCGGGTGGGCCCTTGCATGTCTCACAAAATAGAGATAATGGATGTTACTACATCTTTTATTATCTATGTGTGTTATTTTGTACCCCTAAGTCTCACATGAGTCACATGTGCATGTATGTGTGACAAGGACCTATGACATAGACATGCCTACTCTCATTCCATGAGATGATGGGTGGTAGATAGGATGAGGCTTTACTTGTGTCACAAAAGACAAAGGACTCTACTAGATCTTACACTTATCTAAGTGCATGTTTTTTGTGACTTTAATTTTGTGACACACACACACACACACTTGTGAATCACATACTTGCATGCTCTCACTTCATGGGAAAGTGGAATGTAGAGGGGATAAGGGTCTAAAGACATCATTAAATTGAGATAAATGATGGTACTACATGTTATACTTATATATTACCTTCAAGTGTATACATGTGAGAGTTATAGGTGCATATGTTACAACATCACCACAAGGATGAGGGTGCAACACATGTATGCCCTCACCCACTTAGAGGGTGGTTATCAAGAGGTGACAATCTACATGTAATCATAAAAGGGAGATGATAAATATTACTACATCTTATTATTATTTAAATGTGTTGTTTTCTAAACTTGTCTCTAAACCACCACCTACTCTCTCAAAAGTGAGGATGTGCCACATACCATTTCTCTTCACCATAAGACCCTTAGAAAGGATATATGTGATACATATACATTCTACTTAAACATTTACACTTACACCTTAAAAAAAAATATGTAATAAATTTTCTTATAACTCACACCTACACACCTTCACTTTCAAAAAAAACAAAATAATACATCTCATAAATTTAAACAATAAAAACTTAAAAATAATATATATATATATATATATATATATATATATATATATAGTAAATGCATATAGCACACATGTCCATGGCTATCCATATTTGTGGAGCTATAGGTCCATTAATGCATTGGGCGGTATATGTCAGTGCTTGAATTTAACCATGTACAACATCAAATGAAGCTATAACTCCACCAATATTAGTTGCCTATGGGCATCCCTGATATGAGATTAAGGTGTATTGGAGTAATTAATGACACTGAGGTGTACACACCAATGCATTAAACCCCGATCTGAAATTAAAGTATAATGGAATAATTAATAACACTAAAATGTACACATCTAATAAGTTAATAAAACTATAACTCCATAAATATTGGTTACCCATAAACATTCCCCATTTAAATTGAGATGGACATCCCCAATTAATGAACCTCAATATTGGTTACCCATAAACTTCCCCAATCTGAAATTGAGATGAACGTCCCCAATTAATGAGCCTCGGGTGTAAGTGTGTAGATCCATATTAGTAAATAAGTTCAATTTCATTCCAAACAGCTCAAAATATCAACAAACATACAAACCTCGTGAAAACTTATCAACCACGTAATTCATCGATCCTATAAAACGAAATTTTAAATTAGTTAATAATTCTAATTCCCAGTGAGTGTTTTTTTAACATTAAAATCTTGAGTGGAGATTGCACCACCATGAACGTTGTTCCCGTGAACAAATGCTACGTGTTTGGAGAGAAAACTCAACATTTGGCGCAAAAGCACCATCTGGCAGGCGGCAAGCAGGCACAGTTGGAATTTTCACAACCCATACATTTGAGCAGAAACTGCACAGTTCTTGTCCTCCATCCCCTGTGCTTTCGTAAAATACATTTTGTTGCGCATGGGCAGCAGCAACATAATTTATCTGTTTTAGAGATTGCCAGCAGCTGGCAACACAAAACATTTGTGTCCTCTGGAATCTCATTTTGACAACTCGCGGAAGCCAATAATGTCATCTTGACCTCTACAGGACATCCAAGAGCCTCTTCCAATGCACTGGAAATGTTTATCTTTAGCCTTTCAGTCTGCACTTTGTGCTGTCCAGGTCTAAGCTCCACTTCAGCTATTGCGCTGTCTGAAATGAATTATTACTTGTTAAGTTAGAGCTATAAAGAACTTTTGATTAATTATTTCAATTACAGTATAAACTACAGGGAGTTACATACCTTTGCATACCAGAAGGGATACCAACTTTCCTTGGCCTTGTAACAAGTCCTCCAGAGTAGTGGATTGACTGCTTTTCAGTACACTCTGCCATATCTCCTCCATTTTGCATGGACTCACGGGATTGAGCTCCATCTTCCCTACTTCAGCAGCCCTTGAGCAATTCATTGACGGTGCTGGGATGCTATTGGTTTTCGTATCATGAGAATAAATAGGTTTGGTCATGCTTGTATTGTGAGAATGACTGGTTGAGCTTTTTGAAAGGTCACAGGTGGTATCGGATGAATCTACAATTCCAGAATCTTTGGCTGTAATCATTCCCGCGGGATTTTTGTCTTGAATAATTTTTGGGGGAACTTCATACACATCCCAATGATTTTCAGTATGAAGAAGTCCTTCTGCAACAGTGTGACCTCTTTCATTCATCTTATTATTTGAATCACCGAGGACTGCATTCGTATGCGTGATGCTTGTACCTACAGGTGCATGAGGAATTGGGTTGGACTCTTCTGGTCCAAACTGCAGAAGTGCAGCTGTAAGCCATGAAATGCATTCATTAGAAGCTCTTAGTTGTTTTTCTGCTTCTACAAGGATTTTCAGAGCTTGGCCTAACTTCTCTACTATATCTTTGAATGCTGCACAGAAGTAAAACAATGTGAATCAGAAAATTTTACTATCACTGTCCATTCAATGTTCAGATCATCCAGCACTGAATTCATTTTGGGAGCAACAGGCAATCAGAAATATAGCTTTTAATAGCATCGCTAACCCATTTGTTAGATCATCAGCCCCAGATCACATGACCATGAACTTGTTAAATTCCTCTACTGTGTGCGTATAGGCTGATTCCTATTGCTTATTAGTGTATAATTCCTTCGAAACAATGTGCTAGATTAAAGGTTATTTTGCAATACATACTTTCAGAACTGCAAAATATGATAAAAAATTATCCAAAAGTTCTGCAAAATAAAACGCCATCCGACAACACTTTGACCATTATCATCGCTTTGTCAAGAAGGCCCTAAAAATGATTGAAATTAATGACTCTTTGTCATACCAAACAAGTTTTATCAAAATGCCCCGTGGCTTACAGTTATGCCTGCCGAAGAATTTTTGGGTTTCTTGTGCCTCTGCTGGAATGCAACCACTAGCCAGGATGTCCGTGATAAGTGTTGCTAGTTGTGAAACCAGGGTAAGCGGTTGAATTCCAGAATCAATGATCTCTCGTGTGGTTTTCACAGTATTTTCAGTGTCTGCTGCTAAAGCAAAGTCAAGTAATTCCACCAGTTTTTCATGCGGTATCAAACCAATCTGCAAATTGAAGCCATGGAAATATTAAAATGAAGTGGATTATTATGCAAGTGAATCAACGGTTGTCAGGATGATGAATTCAATTACTAGTATTATCATCATACGTTCAAAGTAGGTATGTACTCTATGAATTTTAGGTGTTTTTAAAGAAATTTAAAGTATGAAATTGCAGTTCTTTATAAAGAAACTTAAAAGATGAAATTGCAGATAAAGAAATGAAGTCTTCATAAAGAAACTCAAAAGATGAAATTGCAGATAAAGAAATGAAGTGTACCGTTTGGAGAACAATGGTCAGAGTGACTTTTGTAGGAAGAAGGCTGAACTGCTCCAATGTGTTCTCAGCATCCCGTAACGAGCCCTCTGCCCTGAATGTGATCAAACGCAACGCATCCTCCTCAATATCGATATTTTCTGAGACTGCTAGTCTATGAAGTCTACTGAACATATCCACATCTTTTAGCTTCTGAAATCGGAATTTTTGACATCCAGACAGGAAAGGCTTAGGAAGTAACTCTGAATCTATTGTAATCAGAATAAATACCATGTAACTATTAGGATTTTCCACAAATTTCAACATAGTACTAAATACTTCGTGACTCAGATCGTGACAATCCTCTATAATGAAAACCTTGTACTCAGAAGCTGATTGAGAGAATTCAATATTCTGAAGGCAGAATTTCAGTTTTTCAATATCATTATTGCTTGCTGCATATAGCTCTGTGACATGAGGGCTTTCGCCAGACTGAAAAAGTGAGCATTCTCTGCATTCCCAACATGGTCCTGATTTCCTGTTGCGAGATGAACAATTCATTGCCGCAGCAAATAATCTCGCAGCAGTGGTTTTCCCTGTCCCTCTGGGCCCATAGAAAACATATATAGATGCAATTCTCTGTTTCAGGATAGCATTCATCAAGGATTTTGTCACAATGTTCTGTCCAACAAGTTCATTGAAGGATCTGGGTCTGTACTTTTGGCTCAAGCTCAGATGATTTTCTTTGCAGTCTCTCACAGTGGAATCTTCCATCATGATTTCGCCTTGTCTTTTCCTTGCATTTCCACGATAATAATCATTGATCCTCAATGCATGACGTGGATGGCTTTCCTGCAGGGTTTTACTTGCATGCAATGGAAAACGCCTGTGGTTTTCCATTTTTTTGTTCTTAGAGGCATGCAGCGAATCCACTCTCAAAACTTTAGGATTAATACAGGATTCATGATATGACATGTTACAGTTCGTTTCCATCCCTTCGTCATCTATGCATGCATTGCAGCCTGCATTACAGGACGAGGCCTCTGAAGAACAATTTTCAGAGCCATCTTCCTCATAGGAATCCTTTGCTGGAGGATAATATCCTCTCTGTAATTTAAAGGAGCTTAAAGGGGATACATTCTTACCATTGTTTCTTGTTTTCCTCCTTCCTGGTAACATGCTGATAGGACTCCTGTTCTTTCACGGACTCCTGCTTCTATGAAATACACATCTCAGAGCCCGAGTTTTTGTACTCTTTGTGCCACCATAGTGAAACCTGAAAGCCGTTTCTGCCTCCAGGTCGCTGGTTGAACTTGCACAGCTTTCGTTTCTATCAGAATGTAAAGATTTGCATCTCTGTTTGTCATATAGTACTGCCTTTCTCCAGGTTTGGTTGATGAATTTTTCTTTCCTTGACTGCTTCAGCATTTGTGTGCTCATGTGTTGTGGGATCCTCTTCGTCTCCATGTCATCTTATTTGATCTACAGTCGCACAAGAAATAAACATGCAGAGATTATTTTTCTGCTTTGAGACTAAATTATCTGCTGATATGTATAGATAGACTAAATTCTCTCGGTAATATTCTGACATGATATTGATCTGATGTACTTGCTGCTAGTACCATTACAGCCTCGGAAAAATTTAACTAGGTAGTAGGTAGGATTACCAGCAGCAATATCGCATTCATGGCTATTTGACCACTTTTCAAGAAAATAAATTTTGAATGCGACTTCATTTCGCCGAAAAATATTCACGGTTTATAGAAAAAAGTTCAAATATACTAGGCTAGGCATATTTGATTCGTTTTAAATGCATGAGGCAAAACACGGATTTACATACAAAAAGTTATATAATGTGAAACTGCTATTTCAAATGTTATATATTCTACCAATGAAAATTTACAGTCAGTTTTCCCTGTGAAAATTCGGTAAAGGCATGTTTCATTTCTACATTCAGTTTTCCCATTAAAAATTCGGAAAAGGCATATGAGGTTTCAATGCGGCCTGTTGCAGTGGTTTCAACGATCTCCCTTTGCCTAAGAAGTTAAATACAGGGTTTTTTACAGGTTTCAAGAGATGAAATTTTACAACCTTTTGCCATTTGAAAGTTCGGCAAAGGGATATGATGTTTGAATGCCGTATTTTGTAGTGGTTTCAACGATTTGACTTGCCTAAAGCTTCAAAGGCAAACTGAAATTTAAATGAACTGATTCATTGATAGGTAAACTGAAATTTAAAGGAGCTGATTCATTGATTTATTTCAGAGTAAACTGTAGAAAACACAGTTCATTTCACATAAAGCCATCCTTATCCCAATTATAGAATGTGCACATTCAAGAAACTGCACTATCTTTCTAGGAGAAGCAATGCTTGGCAGCACACAGAAAGCTGTAATGTTCTGCGGTCATTCACATCCGAGGCATAAAATTTCGCTGCACCTTTTGCATAACATGTGCTCCATGTTCTTCATCGACTTAAACCTCATTACCTTGCACGGATCTTTTTCAAAGAAAATGACAAATGAGTCATTAACTATCCATTTCGACTTCTGAGAGAAAAGCACAGCTCATCTTTACAGATAATAAAAACAAATCTGTCATAAATTGTTTTCATTCCAATCTTGTGATAACGTGCACGCTTATTATTGAGAAAGAATAATGTGTTGGCCTGCATTTATACCCCACAAGCAAGACATGGCTCAATATTTAATGAAAACACCATTCAGACCAGTAACTTACATTTCAGGTTTTTTCCTGGCGTGACTGCGACAGTGCCTCTACCCTGCACGTAAATGTACCATAAATGTTGTCAAGGAAGTAATGTATCTGACCTAAAAATAGAAGTCTGCATGCTCGTCCTGGCAAGATAGATATGAAAATCCATTTTTGCCGCTGCTTTTGCTGAGCTTGAGAACACAAACTGAATATTATCAGGCAAACAGAAAAAGTATTCAGACAAACAATAAAAATTAGCAGGCAAACAGAAAAATCAGCTAAATATCAGTTGAGACAAACGATAAAAAAACTATTAGGTAGAGAAAAATTAGCTAAATAATCGTTTACACCTACCATAAATAACTTCTTGAAATCGAAATTAAGTCTCACTTCTTCAATTTGCTCCGCTCCTTGATCCACTCAAGAGAAGGTAAATCAGTTAAGTAATCTTTCAGACAAGTTGAAATCGAATTAAGTCACCGTCCTTCAAATTTCTCCGCTCCGTGATCCACTCAATAGTGAATCCCGTAATTTCTTGCTAAAGATTGAAAATTAAGCAATAAGGAACAAAACTAACACCTTAATTTTCTGCAAAAGAATTTATATTTAAATAAAACGGACAAAATTAACACTTAAATTTCTTGCAGAGCTGATATTTAAACAAAAATGGACAAAAATACCAGGCGACAGAAACAAAATTTGCGTGAAGCTTCATAGAAGCGATCGGTTTACTATTATTAGCCCAAACAACATACAGTGCACCGCCTCCGATGCTGGAATGATTCTTTAAAATTATGTCGCCAACCAATGGCAGATTTTTCTGCAGCAAAAAAGGGATTTTTTCGACAGAATTTCCGGTCAGAAATTCCTTGTCGAGGACATGAGAGTTACGGTATTCTCCATATAATTTATATAACCAACTTAAATCGCCACAGAATTGGTGGTTTCAACTTTCCAGGCGGCCTTAATTTTAAAGTTCCATGACGGGACTTGTTCACGGCGGATGCATGCAGTTGTCACAGCTTTTCAAGGCTCGCATCATACGCTCCCGCAATGTTGTTGCCTCCGAGTCTACACAAAATGGAAAACATCATCATAATCTCGATTAAAAAGAATGTGTACAGGCAGTCTTCTTTTCCAAAAATGTATATAGTAATGAAATCACATATATCATCCTATTCTTGATATAAATAATGTATATATATTCATTTCTGCCCTGGACGTTACATTTTTTAATCGCCCTTATATTCAACATGAAACAATTTGGTAGGTTTCATGAAATGACAATAATTAATATAAAAGTAGATCTAACAAGGATGAAACTTAGATTTATGAATATTATTTTCTAAGTATCAATGATTTTAAAGTACCTATTGTGATAAGGATTGAAGGTGTGTATTGAAAATCTAAAAAATACACATGCATTTGCAAAATATAATGTACTCCATTATAATTTATAAAATAGATTATATTAAAAGTTATAAAATAATGTATAGTTATAAAATGAAAATTTATTTGTAATTATGGTATAAGTATTATTTAGTTTATAAATTATATTTATTTATTTTTTATATTGAATTTTATTAATTGGATGTATGATAATATGGTAAACTAGAGACATTCATATGCTATATAAGTTTGACGGGAAAGTAAATGGTAAGGTAAGCCTAAGTTCAAGAGGGGTTTGTATTGGATAGTAAGTTGTTTCAATAATTGGTATTAACAAAAATTATGTATGAAATTAGTCTAATGAACACCACACAAATACTTTTTATCCTTAAGACAAATACTTTTCATCCTTAAGATTTAAGTCCGGATGTCATGCAATGGGTAGAGAATACGATTATCTTCTCCATTGAAAAATATGCATTAATTAACAATTTTATCATTTAATCATTTTGTAAGACACAAATATTTGTGTGTTGGTTATATTGTTTGTGAGCATGGGTTTACATGCTATTTGCTATGAAATTCCCCTATCCATAGGAAAAAGGAATGATGTTAAAGTTACAACCACTGCCTTTAATAATTTAAGTGTCTCCCACCTAGGGATTCATTAAGACCATTAAGGAGGATGTGAAGGTGGAGCACGCCTATGAGGATAATGAGATGGTTAATTAGCTAGTAGAAGGATGCATTATTGACCTATGCAAGACACTAAATTCACTTGGTTAAACTTTATTCGTACACTAAGACCTTTGTATCATATGCCTTATTAGTGAAGGAGTGTGATCGACATGAATCGATAACAATTAAATGTTTTGGAGAAACATAATCACTTACTAATCTCCCTTTGTTCTAGGTAAGTGTGAAAAAATGGCAAAGATCCCACCAATGTTGATGTGGACATTGAAAGACTCCCCTATCATAATGCACTTTGTAAAAATGTTGCTTATGGACGAGCTCTATCTTAGCTTTGTGTTCTTTAGTTATGGTTTATTTTATGATATCTTTTTTTATAGTTTTATTTACTTCCTCTATATATATGTATATATATATAGATATGATTATAATGTCCTCGTGTTATATTGAGTCTGGTTTCCTATTTGGTGGACCAATCTAATTTTATTTTTGGACATAAATTGTTACTTTGCTACTTTGAAGTTGAATTTGGCTTAATTTCTCTATGAATAAGTTAGGTTAATTTTTTTCATTATGGACTTCGCCAAAAAAACTTTTGAACCTATTTCTCTAACACTTTTAAGTTAATTGTCTAATTTCTCTTCCATAAACTAACACTATAATATATATATATATATATATATATATATATATATATATATATATAACTATAATAGAATAAAAATAAAGAAATAAATAAACCTAACATCTACTAATAATATAATATAAATATAATAAAAACAAATATAAATTAAAAAATAAAAAATAAAGTAAAATGATAATCCGAAAAAATATTAAATTTCTATTTATATTATAAAAAAATTAAATCTATCATTTATTATATTATAGAAATAAATTTCAAATTTATTAATATAAAGGTGAAAAGAACCATTTATATATTTAAAACCTTCTTATATCGGACTTAGGGTACATTGATTGAAGATACTACTCATCTCGTTGCTTTCTAATTCTTTTGAATAGGTTAAACAACGAAATTTAATCATCCATGTAGGTTGAGTTATTTTATTTTAGTTACTAAATCATTGTTAAAAGTGCCACTTTGAAACATATATTGAATTATATATTAAATTAGCACAAGATGTCAAATAGCTTGCTGAATAAAGTGCATCAAAAAATCATCGATAATTATAAATACTTATATTTATAATAATCATATGCACAAATTCAATTATGATGTGGTAGAAATTCACCCTATCATTAAAGTTAAGCAATAATCATGTATACACTTTGCACTGGCATGATACAACTTTTTTTTATAATGAAAAGTGATACTTCCATAAGTATAACTTTTCACCAAAATTTCTTTCTTAGAAATTTGTTAATGGAAGGATATATTTTTTTATTTGAAAGTCCTTCGTAGGAAAATTATGGTTTACACATTAAATTTGTAATTTATATGAATTTTTAAGTAGCATTTATGAAGTGAGTAATAAAAGTTTTTTTAAAACATTTTATCTAAGTGTTATTTTAAATTCATAAATGAGATTATAAATGTATTTTATTTATTGAAATTTTTCTAATCATTATTTTTTGGTTGAATTCTGAGGTTTATTTTTAGAAGTTATGGCCTTCTAAAATTTCTCGGGCATTTTCTCTTTACTTAATAATATCATCATGTCTTTGTGGCACCACACATGGTAACTGATGTGGCATACCTTCCCTAAACACTTTTCTTAGCATGTTCTATTGCTTGAAATTTTTATTCATGTGATGAGTGTTATCACATCCTTTAAGATTTTCTCTCGAATAACATTTCACACCTTAATTTTTTTCACACAATATGGCTTATCACATCTCATAAGTTTTCATCACACAACATATCATACCTCAAAGTTTTATTTTCCACTACACATCCAATCTCCTAAAACTGTCTCCTATGTGATGTGCACATCTCCAAAAAATTGTCTTCTCATAATAACGTTTTTGTCCCTTGCAGTGTATCGCGGTAACTTTATTTTGGTGTGTTACATTACACCATGACATCTTTTCTTTTATGTAACAAGTGTCTTGGTTTCAGTTTTTCTTGAGCCATGTGTGTGTCTCCCTCTCACACACATATGATTATCATGTTCTTTGATATTTTGGCCCAATGATATATCAAGCCCCAAACATATTTTGGGTATGATATGGTGGATCCCCACATTTTATTCCTTTCTAACAAGACCATTTATCACATCAACATACTTTTCCTCTAGTGTCACATATTACATCCCATAAATTTTTTTATCATGCTGACAATTTTTATATCGGGTGATATGTCACATCCCTTTTAATTTAAATTGTATGGTGCATTACACCATTAGAATTTATGGTATAATACATCACTCTGTAGGAGAATGTGTTTCACACAATAACGTAAAAATTGCTCCAAAGCTCCTTTCTGTTGAGTCTTTCTTATCTAGTCTTCAATGTATTTCCTCTATATTCGACAAAAAATACTTTTTTGCAATATCCAAACATCACATTATATTCGTTAAAAAAATTCTACAAAATTTCTTGAGTCTTTCTTATGATTTAGTTAAGGAAAACACTCAATTAAGGCTCTTTTTAGACTTACATATGACAAGAAAGTACCTTAGGCTTTTAAAATTCACATTTGGTCAAAATGATTAGCAAGATGCCAAGATCATAAAAATGGTTTTCACTAAAGAAGTATATCTACACTTCAAAGGAGGCTTAAAGATACATATCCTACATAGATAGGCTTGGAAAACAAGGGTTATAAACACCTTAAAACTTACGTATCTTTTGTCTATTAATTTTTTTTTGCATTTACTTATGTTGATAAAGTTGTAGGGGTCTCTTTAACAAAAGAGATCCATTTTATTTTTAGAAAGAGGGAGAAATTATATTATTCTATATGAAGTGTTTCTTCCCAAAATAAATAGGTCTAGGATCCACCTTGACCTCTTGTACTTAATTAATATTTAAAGTAATATCTTTATTTTAAACAAAGATCCTTGTAAACTATCTCTCAAAAGTCTAGACAATAAACATGCAACCATAATCAAATTGAAAGTATTCAAAAAAAAACTTTTATGGGCATTGATTAAATGTTAATATCTCACTAATAGGGTTTTAAATGGTATCATTTCATCCACTTAGATTTTAGTTAGTTCATCACTTAGAATTAAATCTTTCCATTCACCAAGATTTCAACTATAATTACTTGACCCCGTGACACTCAAATATTAACCATACAAAAACGAAGTTTAAATCATTAAAGTACTATTTAATTTCAAAATTTAAGCATTATAACCCCCAAGAGGTCATAATTAAGTCATCCTATAAATCATGATTTCTAAGGAAGGAAGCCTAGGAGAATAAAATTAAATTCCTAAAATTCGTGAATATGACTTTGCTTTTTTTATATCTCCTCTCAACAATTATCCCATAAATCACTCTTCATTTCAAATTCAAACCAGGATTTCCTCTTTTGTTTACTAGACATGAAATTCATAACAAAAAAACTCAAAATTAAAGCACTTATCCAATTTCAATGGGTATACAACCTACCGAATAAGGGTGAGAAACTTTCCACCCAATTGTAGGTGCAATTACCCGTTGTCTCTATACAAATAGTCACTCCCTGGTCAAGCCATGATAACATTGTGGTGGGTCTAAGAAAATATTATAAAATGTGGACAAATGAAAGCCTCTCAAGGGATATTCTTATAGGGAAAACTCCATGTTGCAATCTCAAGAACCTCATGATTCCTAAATGCCCCTTCTACTAGCTCTACACAACACAAGAGCTAGACCCCTTTTGTTTCTTTGCAATTTCTTATGGAACTCCAATTAATATTCTTATTCACCAAATAAGGTCATATATCATAGTCCCACACTTCATCTAATTTCAAAGAACTTCCCACATGAATTTGGGTGTCAAACCAGAGATTTTCAACAAAATTATCATTTGAAATGACTTTTCTTCCATTTCATCTCTCCTTATTGCATAAAACTCTATTCTTCCTCTATTCATGCATGTTTCCTTCACTCATTTATGATTTTGTTTTCCCATGTAGATCTAGCCTTGTGCATTATTCCATGAATGTACTTGGATCATTCCTTTCTTATTTTGTTGAGAAGACTCCATTAATTACCATCATATGCTCTCATAACTTTGGAAGGTGAAAATTTTCACTAAGATGTTTACACCAATTCAATTATTAGCTTGGATTTTTGAATAATGGAAAAAATAAAGGGTACTTTAGAAAATCAGTGTAACAAGGTGGCTTAGGATTTAATAAACATACATAACCCCCTTCTTCTCCCCTTCATTATTCCCCTCTTATGTTATTAGGGCCCTTTAGGCACTTATCCCTAAGCAAATTATTGGCATTTTTTTATTAATCAAAGGACATAATGTTTACAAATCATGCCCAAATCATAATGTCATGGCAATTAAATATCCATGTTGGAATGAAAATAATATTTATCATGATTAATTACACATTTAAGTAGGGATCAAAATGGGAACATTACAACCCCCTCCCATTTTGAATAACATCATCCTTGTTTCTCTCTTCATAAAATTTTCCATGTATTACTCTTTTAGCTACTTTAATAGTGTTATTCTCTTCTTGGTATAGTCCACCTCTAAAATTTTGGCATTCCAAGATTTTCCCATAGGAATTATCAAAACCTATTATATGCATAAATTTTACATTAACGTTCAAAACTCAAGACAAAGTATACATTTTTAACACAACACTTATATGTATAATTATGGATCCACATCCATATGGCTACCATGGATTAAGAACTTAGCTCATTTCTTTTTCAAACTCTACCTAATGCACTCATGATACCAAATAGCATATTACTCATTCAAACCTCCTCTTCCTTACAATCACTCGCCCATTGGGATTAGGAATCCCCTTCTCTATTACAAAATCTCTTGGGTTATCCATTATTTGACAACTCTTCCTCACAATGGAAAAGTATTGAGACTAATAGAGTCTTATAGTCAAATAATCCCTTGGCCTACTCTAATAGAGAACAACACATCTCAATCATGATCATGACATATCATAGGGTGTTGAAAATATGTCAGCATTGATGTCAAAGGAGTGGCACAACTCAAATGGTTACAAGCAGATTCGTGAACAAGTCCTTCTATGAAACCTTATATTATAGCCTAATTTTTCCTTAAATAATTACATAAAATGTTGGTGCAAGTGTACTATATGTATGGAGCTCAGAAAGAGCTTTCCAATGGTATATTCAAGTATGAAAAAGGCTTCCCGGATCAAAAAATATGGCTAGTCAATGCTCTAAAGATTAAAGTCAACATTTTGATGTTTTTGGCCATGGGTTGTACAACTAAGTCAGCATGAAAATGTGGCAAGAGAAGCCATGTGGCCATGCACATGGACCAATGAAATATTAGGAACGATATCATGTGTCCCCACTAATGCACACATCACTCTGACAATCTTTGAAAGAACACAAACCTAAGTTTTGGGGTAACAAGGGAGACAATGTAGCGGATATGGAAGTAGTGATTGGTGAGAGTTGACGAGCAGGCGTGACCCCACTTGACATGTAACCATGACATTCCATCCCCGTAGGATTTGACAGAGCTCAATGTTTTATTCCCTGGGAGACAATGTTGGGGAGACGACAAAGTTCGTTTAGGTACGACAGAATTCCCATCCTGACCTTTAAAAATTTATAGCAATGAAATTTGAGAAAAAATAAAGGCCTTGAACCCCCTTGCTACTATACAAAAGAGGAAACATGTCATATTCTGATTGAACAAAGGAGACACAATGGTAGCATGATGTTAGCATGACATGGACCAATATGGATGTATCGCATGGCATGCAGATTTGGCGTTTTTAGGTGGCCAAGTAGGCAAAAAATAGTTGATGTGTGGCACAACGAGAGAATGACACATGACATAGTAGTGTGTGTGGAAAACAAGTGGCATACATTTTATTAGGGAAAGACACATCACCTCATAGGATTAACATCGGTGTTCCTAAATGAGTTGTAATTTTAGTCACTAGGTTGACGAGGTGCTAGGACATAGTGGCATACAGGTTGGTGAGGTAAACCAATCATGAATTGTGCAATGGAAGCATGTTGGACCCTAGTGGACATGTAATCCCAAAGGATTGACCTCAGTAATTTCTATTGTAGCACTAAGTTTTATTTCGGAGGAAATAAGTGTGGGGGCTAAAGGAGAGCTCCAACACTCAATGCTATGTGAAGGATTGGTGATCAACGACATAAAAGGTTGGTACAATTTTTTAAGAACCTTGAAGCTATAATGAAAACGAGCCCAAAATGTGGTTATATGCAGAGGTTTTCCATGTTAAACTTATTAGGCCTTTGAGCTTACACAATGCATAAACGAGTCGATAGCTATGGTTTTAAGGAATAAGGGGCTACACCCTTCAGGCTTAAACAAAGCACCAATGGGTGTAAGTTGAAAAGCATGAACGAGTTGGAAGTTGTTTTAGTGGCATAGAGAGATTTGGTGGAGTGGTAGCTTTGGCCAAATCCAACAACTCACGAATTTTGGAATTGCAGATAAAACCTCAACTAAACCTTGTTAAAATTCTAGAATTATGAAAATTAGCGGATCAACTCAAAGTTTGAGATTAGGATATCAAAGAAACTATTGAAGACAATGACTGCACATTGAGAGGACATACCAGAAGTAGAAAAACAAGAAGGAATTAAGACCAAACCATTAGTTAGTTGAAGAAAAAATTGAACTTAACTAAAGTTTTAAATCTAAAAATATTAGCTCTAATTCTTTATAAGAATAATTGAATTAGCAAGAAGGTTGTTGTTTTCCTTATTTTTGTTGATGTTGTTTTTGTTGTTGGTGAGTTGACCATAGAACAAATATTGCTAAAGGTGATTTTGGGGGTGATTGGGTGTGTGATTGAGGATATATTTATTTGTTTAGTTTGGCCTTCATGATTTGAGTTTGAAAACAGAATGAAAGATGAATGAAGGAGGCCAAGAAAGTGGTAGCTTGCAAATAAGGGGTTGTAGCTCCTTCTAGTAGTGGCTAGTAAATAACCAGATTTTGGAGCTCCTTTTAGTGGTAGCTAATAAATCAAGGGTAGTATCTCCTTTCAGTGGTTTCTAATAAATCATGGGTAGTAGGTCCTTTCAATGGTAGATGATAAATTAGGGAGTACTAGCTTCCTTATGATGGATACCAGATAAAATTGTAAAAGCAAGTTGAAGCTTGCCTTTGTGAAAGTAATTGAAGATAATATTGAAGTATTTATGTGTTTAATAAATGTTTCTTGTGTTCATGCTTAGTTGAATTGGTGTTAAAGACATCGTTAATGTTTCTAGTATTCCTTTGTGAAAGAAAGTTTAAAATTCTCACAATAATGATCCAACCTCCCTCTCGGTATTATTCTAGTCTCCAACAATTAATATCTGAGCAAGTTACTTCAGTATTAATTAATATATTAAAGAAATATCAGGGACAATTGAAAATTTAGGAAGGAGGATTCACCAATAAGGCACATTTGTTTAATGGAATGAACTGCGGTTTTTGGAAGATAAGGGTGAAAGCCTATATTCAATCATTCAGTGTTGATGTATGGGAAATTATGGAAGAAGAATATCAAAATCCTCCATCCATGATTACTATATATCATAATATGGAATTTACATGCAATGTTAGGGCTATGAATGCTCTACTTGCTAGTCTAACTGAATCAGAATTAGTCGGGGTCATGCATTTCACTACTGCAAAATTAATATGGGACAAGATGAGAAAGTACTATGAAGGTGATATCCAGGTAAACCAAGCTAAAATTCAAGGTTTTATAATGTAATTTGAAAATTGAAGATCCATGATGATGAAGATATTTTTAAATACTTTCGTAGAGTTGATGAAATTGTGAATACAATAAGAGGTCTTTATGAAGAGCTAAAAGAGTGAGCAGTAGTTCAAAAGGTGTTGAAATATCTCTTTGAGAGATGTAATCCTAAATTTCAATACATTGAGGATATGAAAGATCTCAAGGCTCTCACATTGAATCAATTACTTGGCACTATTACTATTTATGAGATAAGGATCTCTAATGGAAAGTCTACAACAAAAGAGTCAACCTTCAAAGTAAACAAGAACCCCAAGGAAGATCATAATGACTCATGTTATGAATGAGATGAAGAGAAACCTAAGTTCACAAGAAATATCAAAAGAGGAGAAATTGTTTCTATGAGGAAACAACTTGAAAAGGAAAAAACCCATCTGAGATATAATGAAATTTTTGGAAAATGGACTAAAATTTTAAATGAACTTATTGAAGCAAAGAGCATCTCTAATGATAGAACATATCTTGGATTTGAGGCCGGGAATTATCAAAAAACAATGTGAAAGGTAAGAAGGTTATTACCTTTATTCAGATTGTGAACAAAGAAACCAACACGTGCAACTCTTAGAAAAATCAATAGCTGCAAAATAAAAGAAGAAATTCAACTCAACAAAAGACTAATAATACAAGTGTTGACAATGTTCTAAATCATTCAACCAAGGGTGTCTCCCCGGCATGAAGTCCTAATTTTACCTAACACCATTTGGAGTAGGAGCCCCAATTGGAAATACAGTCGGTTTCCATTTACTCCTTCCTTGGCTGCAATTATTAACATAATAAATTATGCAAACAATATTTGAAACAAGAAAGTAGGTTAACACCATGAGGCCTACAATTGCAAAGTATATAAGGTTATTTCGTTACTATGAAAGAGAGAGTGAGCCCTTAGAAGAAAAGTAATCATACTATCCTAAAAGAGACACACAAGAGAATAAGAGAATCGTTACTTAACTCGCAATGTAATTCACAAGACAACAAATATCATAAAAGTAAGTAAAACCACACATTCAACAAGATACATACCAAATCAAATGAAATAGTTTATTTTCATTAGTATGTGTTAACATAAATATACATCATAAATAATGAAACAATAGCCTCACAATCATTCGCAACATATGCATGAAAGTGTGATGGCTGTAATAGCTTCATATATTAATACATTAAAGTCCCAATATATACAATTACAATAATGCCATAGTAGTCCCAATAGTGGAACATTAAGTCACTACTTGCTCCTCCAAAGAAATATATTTCTCCTATGCCAATATAGAGAAGAAAAGGTGAAGAGTTCAAGTCCTCTTGCTTGAGTTATGAGGGTGTATTTATAACAAATGAGGTGACTCTCCACCTCCCATGTCACTTTTGACCTCCCTCATGACTTTTGAGCTTCTACTATGACTTTTCAAATTTTTTATGTTACCTTTAGGCTTCTACCTGACTTTAGAACTTTCTAGTGACTCTTCGTATTCCACACATTTTGCATTTCCACATTTTAGAAAACACAATAATTACATTCCACAAATGATGTGACAAGGCACATTGAAACATACGACATTATGCTGACACTTGTATAGCCCATGACTTGGAAATGATGGCATGGAACTTATTGATGATGTGGAAATGCCAAGCTCTTCTCTTTGCTGCTATAACCTTGAATTCTTCATGATGGATCTTTTCTTGTTATTTATATTCATCCTCCTAAGAATCTAGATGAGTATCAGAACCTTCCAAATCAATATCTTTGTCTTGATCCAAGCTCCCATTATGTTCTTCATGATGGTTCTTCCTTTTCTTCTTCTTTACAAGTGTTCTCTTGTTGCCTCTCCTTTATGACCTCCCATGAATATTCATTATATTCATTATAAGTATTACATGTGTTTCATCTTCATCCTTTCATAGCTTAGACAATATGGAGTCTTCCTTGTTATTTTGACCTTCAGTCTTCCATCATGATCTAGTGCCCCTTCATCTTCTTGCTTAATAGTCCCTTCATGGTTCCAACTTCACAAGTGTCTTCTTTGATGATCTTATGGGCATCATCCTGTCATGTCAATATATTGTACCTACAAATAGGATTCACTCATGACATTATGAAATCACTCCCAAAATCTCCTAGTATATTGTGTTTCATGTTGCATGTTGATTGAGCTAAGAAAAAGTGCAGGATTGAGGAGGAGGCTACATTGCACAGGAGCAAGAGGAAGTGGTGAGGGTCTAGTCATTATGATTATGGAATGTGAAGTAACTAAGGGACAGGGAAGACAAATTTTACAATTGAGGGAGTCAATGAGGAAAGGGAGAAGGCTTTCTCACTGTAATTGTGTAGTGCGCAGTTTTTGAAGGAAAGAGGCAAAGGAGTGCACAGTTGAGAAACTTAGTGAAATAGTGAGAAAGGATTGATCACTATGATTGTGCAACGTGTAGTTTCTAAGGGACTAGTAGACAAAACTGCACATTTAAGGCAGACAATGATGTAGTGAGGTAGGCTTACTCACTGTGATTGCACAATGCACAATTCAGGGAAGACTGAGCCAAGTGATTGTAGTTTATTACGTCAGGGAGATAGCGAGGTTTGACTATTGATTGAGACTGCTCAGTGGAAGATTCATTTAGAGATATGATTCTTAAGTTTTATGGATAAGAGGTAGAGACTATGCATTGCAATTGCGTAGTGCACAGTCCTTGGAGGCAGTGAATGTGCAGTGCACCATTCTAGTAGGAAAGGCTTATTTACTATGAGATAAAACTACACATTTCACATTTCTAAGGGGTAGAAATATTGTTCGAAGATTGAGCAAGTTGAAAAGACAGTGAAAGCTCCAAAAATGGTTGTGTGGGATCAGTGAGACAAGAGAGAAAAATTGAGCCCTAAAATGATGATATTACACCTAAATAACATCAAATCACACCACATAACTCAAAATACACATGCATACCTTGAAGCGATAGCAAATCGACATTTATTTCAAAGTCTGATAGTTGGAACATCACTTTATGACACTTACAATACAAGTTACGAAAAGAGTGTTGACTATAATCAGAAAGTGCGTTGAGCTATGGGAGAGTATCTAACATATATTATTATAATATATATGATTAGCTAATGTAGAATAATGCGCTAGAGTGGCCTCTAGTGGTGCACTAAAATACAACACATGCAGAAGTACAAATAGTTAAAGCAATAGTTGCAACAATAAGAAAAAGTGAAAATGACACTTGAAAAATCTAAATAAAGTGAAAGAGACAGATGCTATAGTAAAGAGAAAAAAAAAACACTTTCTAAAGTGGAAGCAAGAAAAAATGATAGTCGCAGAAGTGAAAGTGACACTTGTGAAATAAAAAGCACGCAAAAGCAATAGTTGAGAACATTCACTAGAATGATGATACAATTACCGCTAAAGGTAATAGAGACTATCAAATGATGTCGTGCACCAACTGTCAGCGTGGATTGCACAGTGCACTATCTAGGAGGAGTGTGAATGCACTCTCTAAATACTGTGTAGGAATTGTTATCAAGGACTACATAATGCACTACTTCTAGGGACCTTGCAATACACTATTTCAGAGAATGGGGCAATGTTTTTTTTCAAAAGGTTGGCATTAACTTCCAATGTTGCTGGAAAATGTGCACTTATGAATGCATCAAATGCTAAGCATGTGTGACCAAGTGGATTTGACACTTAAAATATTAAAAGAAGGATTAAACACTCAGTTTATCATCAACCAATCATGAAGTGACCATGAACGACTTGGGGTGATAGATCATGAGATCATAATTAGGTTCTAACTTTAAGTGTAGGAAAAATCTTGGAGGGTTTTTATCACAATGACAACACTTGGAAATAGATTGGAAGAATTTCAGCTTCTTTGTTTAAGTCTAGCTTTATGCATAAAGTCTAGTCTTTCAGGAAGTATTGATTGGCTTTAGCTTCCTCATTTATCCTGATTATGGATTTAGTCTCTTCTATCCCCTTCTTGTTGAACACATATTCCCAAAGCTTACCATATCAAAAAAATTTAGATCTGGGAGGAGGGTAACATTAATTGCGAGTATGGAAAGATTAGAGTTTTTTCTCATCTCCAATGTTTTTCCATTGCTAGTAGGCTTGTTCAGTACCCCAACAAAGTCACTATAGGAACACAAGAATTTCTTCAATGCCAATGAGCCTATTTAGTACCCCGATGAAGATACATGTTTCACCTCCCCGTGTAGGAATCCTTTCTCTTCTTTCACCCTTTATTCTTTTTATTTCAATATTCTCCTTGACATTTTATCAACTTTTATATCACCAAGGTGGAAGAGGGATCCTGACTTATTGATAAAAGGAGAGGTTGTTCCTTCAAAGACAATTACATATACCTTTGAAATTGATATCCTTTCCATTATTTTTCCCCTTTCCCTTCTCTAATCTATTCGATTGGTAAGAAAACACCATTCAATTATGATACTGAGTCAAGGAATGAATATTCTAAAATAGATGCAGGCATCATGGTTATGCTTATGGAATTCCATTAGAAGGAATTGTATTTTCCATTCAAACATCATTGGCTATAAAACATATGTAGGCCCTAACAAAGAAGAGGAATACAAATTAGCGAAGAGTTTTTCGTTATCACAATTTCCTTTTCCAAAATTTGCCACATTACCTTTCGAGCCAAACAAGTGTAATTTTGATGCATGGTCTTATTGAAAAAAACACTAAAGAAAATGACATGACAAAAGGAGAAAGAAAAGGCATGAAAAGAAGCATGCAAGGAAAAAACAAGAAAGCATATCAAATTCAGGGTAGATGCAATGCATCTAGAAAATAAAAATGTAGCTAGACCTACTCCTAACCTAACCGACTAGAAGGTCAAGTCTAAGTATAGTGAAATTTCCAATCTAGCCACCAAAGCTACTCTCGACCTGTAAATAGAAATATACATGTGATTAAAAACAATATAAAGAAATGTGTGAAAATAAAAATATGATCATGAATAATTTGCACCAAAGATAAAAGGTCTTTGATAAAGGCAGAAAGATGTACCCTAAAAACTAACCTTAACCATCCTATATCCTTACCTTTTAGGTTAGAACAACAATCATACAAACCTTGAAAGCTTCTTGTGAATATACCTTCATTTGTGTTATCATCCTTAACAAACAACAAGAGAGATTGAAGCTTATTATTAGTGACAGAGCTTGCTAAGTAAGATGCTTCTAGCCTATCATAGATTCAACCATGAAATCCAAAAAAATCCTCTTAAAAACCATGAAATCCTTCAGAAAATGAATTTTCAACCAATGGCATGGAATTAGGGGGGAATATTGTAAGGGAAAATATTTCGAAGACTTGTCAACATCATGAAGACCTAAAATAAACATCAGCAACAACTGAAGTGCTTAAACTACTTAATAAGTATATGAAAGGTGAAATGATGAATCATAGGAATTAAAGGCCTTGATGGTATTAACAAATGTAAAGAAATTACCGTTAGATACACTCATAGGAAAATAATGAATTGAAATACAAGTGTTAAGGCGAATGTTGTGATCATATGGGTCTATTAAGACATTAAATTCTCCATTATTCGAACATGGAGATGGATCGATTTGAGAAACTTCATAAATGATTTGAATAATAGAATCATTATCCTCATAGGTTGAATAAAAAATGTCACTACCGTGTATATGATCAAAAGAATTAAGGATGAATGATGGTATAGAAAATATGGGAAACCAGTCAGGATATGATGGGTCAACATGTGTTGAATCAGATCCAACCTTTTTATGAACTGGAGAAATTAATTTTTAAAGATGAGGAATTTGATTCACCAAATAACTCAAGAAATTACTAACACTCAAGGGGACAACTTGTGCCATAACGAAAATGATTAGCATCACAATATTCACAAGAAAGAAAGACAAGGAAGTGATTATTTAAAGGAGCATTTAATAGATATGCATTCTTCAGCCAATGACAATCTTTTTCATGTTGGGTTGTATTATATTCTTTCCACAACTAGCCCACATAGTTCACTAGGGGATTAGAGGGGGGTCAGAGCACCCCCTCGTTGCGCCGATTGCATAGCGGGGGGTGGGGGTTCACAAGGGGTTTGAGGGGTGCAGGTAACCCCACTCTATGGGGTATGGGGCAGCACCCCAAAAATTTTGTTTTTGGACCCTATGTTAGGTTGGAGACCTACCTATGGTTTTGTGCATGATTTTTTGGACGCGATGGTTTTCGTTCAATGGTTTTGGACATGATGGTTTTTGGTCCATGTTATTGGATGCTTGGGCATGTATAAATATGTATTGTAACATTGAAAGGAACATAATGAAAAATCAAGCTGGTAGTCCTAATTTTGGGATCAAGGGGAAAATCTCTGTGTATATGTGTCTTATGTGTTATGCTCTCACATTGTTTATTTTCTGTGTTTTAGAATTCGTGTGCAGGTAACATTTGTACAGGGTTAAAACCTACATTTGGAATCAAAGTTGTTTTGGCTTCAAGGGGACGCCTTTGTTGCTAAAGGGTTTTGCTCGGGCCTGTGGTAGACCTTGTTCAGTGGGATATTTGTGAGATTGATTCTAGTGGTAAAATAAGATGGCGAGTAGTGGAAAGATAAAGATCGAGAAATTTAATGATTGGAGTTTTGAGTTGTGGAAACTCAAGATGGAGTATCTGTTTGTGGATAAAGATCAGTGGATCGCAGTAGATCCGAGTACTAAACCAACGGGAGTGTCCGATGAAGAATGGAAGAAGTTGGATCGGAAGGTAAAGAGCACAATATTATTGTGTGTCTGAGATTCAGTATTGCTGAATGTATCAGGGGAAGCTGCAGCAAAGGCTTTGTGGGATAAGTTATGGACTTTGTACCAATCTAAGTCTCTAGTGAATAAACTATTCCTATGAAAAAAGTTGTATAACCTGAGGATGAAAGATGGAGACTCAGTGACAGAGCATCTAAACACATTTTATACTTTGGTAAGTCAGTTATTATATTTTGATATTAAAATTTCAGATGAAGATAAGTGCATCAGTTTTTTGTGTTCTCTACCAAATTCATGGGATAGTTTGGTTATTGCAATAGGTAGCAATACAACTACCTTGCAATTTGATGAAATAGTCTCATCCTTGCTAACGGAGGAGATGAGACAGAAAAATATGGAGAGCTAGGATGGTGATGCTTTGTCTGTACGAGGACGGTCCCAGAAGAGAAACAAAAATAAGTCATCGAGTGGGAGATCTAAATCTAGAGGGAGATCTAAATCTCTAGGAAAACCTGTAAAGGTGGTGTGTTGGAAATGCAGAAAAGAAGGGCACTACAAAAGGGACTATAAATCTAAAGCTCTTGATAAAGGAAAGGGATCTGATGATGCTCTTTCTGCAGAGGCGAAAACCACCTCAGATGAAGGTGGGTATGTGTACTTCACTTCTTCAAGTACACATGTAGATCATGAGGCATGGTTGATTGACTCAGGTGCATCCTTTCACTTCACTCCCCATAGAGAGTGGTTTTGCGAGTATGAGAAATATGATGGTGGTGATGTCTTCTTAGGGGATGATAGGAAGGCTAGAATCATTGATCGTGGAAAAGTAAAGTTGAAGTTGAGAGGTGGAAGGGTTAGAACACTTTCGGCTGTTTTGCATATTCCTGCATTGGCAGAAATCTCATTTCTATAAGCAAGCTAGATGATGCAGGTGTAAAACTAGTGTTTGAGAAGGATACCTGCAAGATGGTTTAGGGAGCACTGGTATTGATGCGGGGAGTTCGGATTGGAACTATGTACAAGCTACAAGGTAGCACTATTTATGATGGGTGCAACAACTTTGTGGTTCCTGAAAGTGGAGCAGAAAATCTAGTGGTCTCTGGAGAGAAGACCATGTTGTGACATCAAAGGCTTGGACATATTGGAAAGAAGGGCTTTCGAATACTTCAAGGTAAAGGTATGGTAGAAGGTATGAGTAATAGCTCTCTGGATTTTGATTTCCATGAAAATTGTGTATATGGGAAGCAGAATTGGGTGAGTTTCCCCTTTGGTGGTAAGAGGGAAAAACAGATATTAGAACTTGTGCACATTGATGTGTTCGGACCTGTGAAGGTTCCATCACTGGGTAAGTCTGTGTACTATGTATTATTTATAGATGACTTCTCAAGGAATACATTGATATATTTCCTTAAGAAGAAATCTGAAGTCTTTGAGAGGTTTAAAAAATTTAAGGCTTTCGTGGAAAACCAGATAGAGAAGAAGATAAAGGTGTTGAGGACAGGTAAAGGTGGAGAGTTTTACAGTAAGGAATTTGAAGAATTCTATAAGAAGTGTGGTATAGCATGACAGAAGACTACTCCATACACACCTGAGCAAAATGGAGTTGTAGAAAGAATGAATAAGACGTTGATGGAAAGGGCAGGAAGCATGCTCAGTGATGCTAGGTTAGGATAGGAATTATGGGCAGAGGCGGTGGAGACAACATGTTACCTAGTCAACATATCACCTTCATTAGCTTTGGAGGATAAGACTCCACAAGAGGTATGGACTGGTAAGAAACCCTCTCTTTCACATATGAGGGTATTTGGATGTGATGCATATGTACACGTTCCAAAGGAGAAGCAAACCAAGTTGGATCGTAAATCTGAAAAGTGCATCTTTATTGGGTATAAGGATGGCTTAAAGGGTTATAAGCTTTGGAACCTAGTAACAAGGAAGGTTGTGTACAACTAAGATGTGGTGTTCAGAGAGGTAAAATATGTTATTAAACATGAAGTCCAACCAAAGGAACCTAAGAAGATAGAGTTTAATGTTAAGGAGGAAGAATTAGACTCTACAATAGAGGAGGAATCAGAAGATGAAGAGCCACAAACTCTGGGTGTGAGAAGATCAGTTCGAGAAAGAATGAAGCCAGAAAGGTATAGTCCATATACTTTCTATTCAAAATTTGCTTTATCTATTACTGGTGATGATCCCAGAACTATGAAGAAAGAAGTAGATTCAGACGATGGCAAACTCTGGAAAGAGGCCATGGATTATGAAATGGCATCTTTGCATAAAAATGAGGCTTGGGATCTAGTGGAGTTGTCGGCTAGAAGGAAACCCATTGGAAGCAAATGGGTGTTCAAGAAGAAGACAAATACAGAAGGAAAAGTGGAGAAATACAAAGCTCGGTTGGGAGAAAAAGGTTATTCCCAAGTGTCGAGAATTGATTTTGGTGATATTTTTTCTCCTGTTGCCTAGGTAACTTCTATTAGATTACTTTTATCTGTTGTTGCTGCTTTTGTTTTGAGGTAGAATAGATGGATGTGAAGACAACATTTCTTCACGGGGATCTGAAAGAGGAAATCTACATAAAGCAACCTGAAGGCTTTGCCGTGAAGGGTAAGAAAGAACTGGTATGTAAGTTAAAGAAGTCTCTTTATGGGTAAAACAGTCACCAAGGATGTGGTATTAGAAATTTGATACATTTATACGGGGACTTGGCTTCACTAGAAGCAAAGCAGATCACTGTGTGTATTTTAAATTAACTGGTGACCGTGTTATTTACCTGGTCTAGTATGTGGATGATATGTTGCTGGTTGGAAATTAAAAAGAAATTATCCAGGATTTGAAGACCTAATTGTCCTCCAAATTTGACATGAAAGATCTTGGTGCTGAAAACTATGTTTTGGGCATGGAAATTAAAAGAGACCGGGAAAAGAGGAAGCTCTGGTTAAACCAGAGGAAGTATGTCAAGACAATACTGCAGAGGTTTAATATGTGGGATAGTAAACTGATGAAGGTTCCTTTTCCTGTAGGTGTGAGGTTATCTACTGAACAGTGTCCCAAGACACAAGAAGAGGAAGAGGACATGTCACGTGTTCCATATGCAAGTGCAGTCGGTAGCCTGATGTATGCAATGGTCTATACTAGACCAGACATTGCACATCCAATGGGAGTATTGAGCAGGTTTATGTCAAAACCAAGGAAGGAGCACTAGACAACAGTGAAGCAGGTTTTCAGGTATTTGCGTGGCACTACAGATTATGGTTTGTGCTACCAAGGAAGACCAGGATTAGACAGAGTGTTGGATACTCGTGGCTTTGTTGATGCAGACTGGGCTGGAGATCTGGATCAGAGAAGATCTACAAGTGAGTATGTGTTTAACCTATTTGGAGGTGCAGTTAGTTGGATGAGTAAGAAATAATTTGTAGTGGCACTATCAACTACAGAGGCAGAATACATGGTAGCCACTCATGCAAGAAAGGAAGCAGTTTGGTTGCAGAGATTGTGTTCAAGTATGGGGTTAGTACACGGAGCTATAAGGATAGACTGTGATAGCCAAAGTGTAATTTTCTTGGCAAACAACCTTGCATATCATTCAAAGACAAAGCACATTGATGTTCAGTATCACTTTGTGAGGGATATGATAGAAGACAAAAAGGTGTTGCTGGTAAAGGTGGACACTTTGAAGAATATTGCAGATGCATTAACAAAATCTGCGAGCTCTGAGAAGCTCTATTGGTGTAGAGAAACAATGGGCATTGTAGGGCTGGATAAATGACTAAGCTCTCTTGTGGCCCCCTATGGAAAGAAAACAACAAGTGGGAGAATGTTGGTTTGTGTTATATTCTTTCCACAACTATCCCACGTAGTTAACTGGGGGCTTAGAGGGGGGGTGAAGCTCCCCCTTCGTTGCACAAATTGGCGTAGCGGGGGGTTCACAGAGGGTTTGAGGGGTGCAGCTAACCCCACTCTATGGGGTCTGGGGTAGCACCTAGAAAATTTTGTTTTTGGACCCTATGTTAGGTTGGGCAGACCTACCTATGGTTTTGTGCATGATTTTTTGGATGCGATGATTTCCGGTCCATGTTTTTGGACACGATGGTTTTTGGTCCATGGTGTTGGATGCTTCGGCATGTATAAATATGTATTATAACATTGAAAGGAACATAATGAAAAGTCATGCTGGTAGTCTTGGTTTTGGGATCAAGGGGAAAATCTCTATGTATATGTGTTTTAAGTGTTATGCTCTAGCATTGTTTATTTTTTGTGTTTTAGAATTCATATGCAGGTAATTTATGTACAGGGTTAAAACCTACATTTCATGATAATCAAAATGATAAGCTTCATAGATATTTTCATCCATGAAATGTATACATTGAAATCTTGGATTTGATACGAGATATTTTCATAACGATGATTCAACCAAAAAATAACTCTCTATCTAATAAAAAACATGATCTTGAAAGTTAGGAAAACTAACTTGGAAACAATGAAAGTATTTTGATGAGTTTACACCCAGTGACATAATGCAGAGAAAAGAATTATGCAAGAAGATCCATATCTAACACAGTTGGGGGATCTCATTAGGATTTTGAGAACTTGATATAACCATCAACGAAATTTGAAGTTCCTCAACTTTTTGACAAATCCCAAAACTTTGGAATGTTGGATAATTGCATTGTGAGAGTGGAATTAGATTGTGCATTGTATGTGAAAAAATGCTATCAATTAAATCAACAATAGCACTATTATCAATATGGAAACCATATACATCATTGATTTGATAATATTTTACAACTTCAACAAGCATATTACTCAAGTCATAAGATTCTTCTAATTTCAAATCTAGAGATGTATAAATTAGAGAAATCTCATGAGCAACCTGATTTGAAGAGTTGTTCTCATGAAAAACATGATATTGCAAGGAATATGATAGTTTCTCAATGATTTGATTATTCTCTTCTTCATCATGTATGACCTCACTTCCTCATGTCAATTCAATATTATGCTCATCAGATTGTAGATTCAAAGAGCATGACATGTCTTTATCATGAGTTAATCCATTACAAACAACCAAACAAAAGGGATGGTGAGTTGAAGAAGTGCTCATGAGAGAATATTCATGAGAAATCAAAAGATTGGTCAATTTACCCGTGCTATCATCACCACATTCATTATTGGAATCGTTGTTGTTAGGATGATGGCTTCCCAGGGCTTCATGTTGATTAAGAGATTTGATTTCATTTGATTGACTTCCGAGATCACTAGATTTTAAATCATCCAAGAATGAAGGAATATCATCTTGACATGGAGGATTTTGAAAGAGAGAATAAAGATTAATAACATATTCACACTCCTACCCCCCTAGTTATGGAATGTAACCACCATGTATCTAATCACAATTTGGACCAGCAAATTGAAAATCAAAAGTATATTAAGAACTAGCTGATGGAGGAGATTGATTAAGTGGATCAAAGTGGAAAGGTTCATGACACATAGATGATAGAGGATGACAAGTGGTCCTTGAAGAAACACTACTTTCCTTGCTATCAAATTCAAAATTTCAGTGACCTTAAGGAATCAAGAGATGAATATTCACCTTAGGCTCCATGGATTTGTTAGAACATTCAAAGTTTCCTCGTGCAAAGAGAAAAAATGAATATGGGATGAACAAATCAATAATTTTATTTTCAAATTTCTCAACTTCAACAATAACACCATAGACAACCTTGTTGGAAATGAAAGGGAGGAAGACAAGGGAAAAAAGTGATAGTAGGTTCCTCCTATGAAATTAAAGGTTTCTCATGATTAATAAAATTTGGGAGAGCACTATCAACCAACGATCCAGACTCGGATAGTTTCAAGGATATTTGAACCAAATGTTGAAACGTTTCTTGGAAGAAATCCCAATCCACATCTTCTTCAGAAAACTAATAACATGGATGAAGACATTTATTCAAAAAATACTCTATTTATTCATTAAGCTTCATTCTAAGTTGATTAATTCTTTTATAAATATCTCGATAATCATACTTGTTAAAGGCTTAATGAAGGTCCTTGAAAATTTGTTCAAACGAATGAATAGAAGAAAAAGGTAATGTACAAAACCATAGTTTAACTCAACCTTCAAGAGTGGGTGAATAATTTACAAGCAACATCTTGACAATTGATTTTTTGAGATTCAAAAAAACTAGAGAAAATGAGTTGTATGTTTGGTTGTGAGTATTCCTCCATCACCATCAAACTTTATTTGAGACAAGTTATAAAAAGGTTCCATGGGGATTGAAAGCTTAAGATTGGATCTATTAGAAAACCATCTCGAGAGTATGATTTGTGAATGAGTAATTCAAGGTAAGAGATTCAAAACAAACTCAATGGGCTCAACTTGTCATCTGACCCTCCTTGGAGTGTCAATTATTGATGGTGCTATAAATCCATCAACCAAGGGTGTTTCCCCAGTATGAAGTTTCAATTAGACCTCACACCATTTGAAGTAGGATCCCCAAACAAAAAAATAGCCGGTTTCCATTTTCTCTTAGTAATCTTCCTTGACTACAATTATTAACATAAGAGATTATACAAATAATGTTTGAAGCAAGGAATTTGCCAATGTGAAGCATACAATTGCAATGTATATAAGGTGCTTTCATGACTAGGAAAGAGAGAGTGAGCCCCTAGAAGAGAAGTAATAGTACTATCCTAAAAGAGACACACAAGAGAATAAGATGATACTTAGTTAACCTAAAAAGTAGTTCAAAAGACAACTATGATCATAGAAGAAAGTAACAATTCACATTCAAAAAAATACATACCAAATCCAACGAAATAGTTTATTTTCATTAGTATGTGTTAGCATAAACATACATCGTAAATAATGAAAGAATAGTCTCAGAATCATTATCGACATATACATGAAAGTGAATTAGCTTTAAGGGATTCATATATTTAGTGAAAGTTGCAAGATATACAATTATAATGCTTCCACACTAGTCTCAATAGTGGAAAATTAAGTCGCTACTTTCTCCTCCAAAAAAAGATCTTCTCTCCTATGCCAAGCTAGAGAAGCCAAGGTGAAGATTTCAAGTCCCAAAAGTCCTCTTTCTTGAGTTATGAGGGTGTATTTATAAAAAGTGACATGAATATCCACCTCCCATGTGGCTCTTGACCTCCCTCATGACTCTTGAGCTTCTACTATGAATTTTCAAACTCTTATGTGACCTTTAATCTTCTACATGACTTTAGAACTTTCTAGTGACTCTTCATAATCCATGTGGGACCCTTGTCTTCCACACATTTTACAACTCCTGATTTTATAAAATACAATAATTACATTCCACAAATGATGTGGCAAGACACATTGAAACATATGACATTGTGTTGACACTTGTACATGCCATACTTGGGAATGACAATATGGAACTCCATGATGATGTGGCAATGACAAGATCTTATCTTTGTTGCTATGACTTTGAATTCTTCATGATGGATATTTTATTGTCTTTTATCTCCATCCTTGAAAGAATCTAGATGAGAATTGGAACCTTTCAAGTCAGCATCTTTGTCTTGATCTTTGAATTTGTTTCATCTTCATCCTCCCAAAGCTTACATCATATGGAGTATTCCTTCTAATTTTGACCTTCAATCTTCCATCGTGATCTAGTATCCCTTCATCTTCTTGAATGACAGTCCCTTCATGGTTCCAACTTCACAAGTGTCTTCCTTGATGATATTACAGGCATCCTCCTTGAGAATCATCATGTCATCTCAAGATACTATACCTACAAATAGGATTCATAAATGACAAGATGACATTAGTCCCAAAATATCATAGTCTTTTTTGTTTCATGTTGCATACTGATTGAGTTGGGGCATAGTGCGGAATTGAGGAGGAGGATCAGGAATTCCACATTGATCTCTGAATTTGTTTCATCTTCATCCTCCCAAATCTTAGATGATATGGAGTATTCCTTCTAATTTTGACCTTCAAACTTCCGTCATGATCTAGTATCCCTTCATCTTCTTGCCTAATAGTCCCTTCATGGTTCCAACTTCACAAGTGTTTTCATTGATGATATTACGGGCATCCTCCTTGAGCATCATCATGTCATCTCAAGATATTGTACCTACAAATAGGATTCACAAATGACAAGATGACATCATTCCCAAAATATCATAGTATTTTTTGTTTCATGTTACATACTGATTGAGCCGAGGCAGAGTGAAGGACTGAGGAGGAGGATTAGGAATTCTGTATTGCACAGGAGAAAGAGGTAGTGGTGAGGGTCTAGTCATTGTGACTATGCAGTGCATAGTGACTGAGGAACAACGAAGCAGAATTGCATTGTTGAGGTAATTAGTGAGGTAAGGGAGAAGGCTTTCTCATTATGATTTCTTGCATAGAGCTTAGTTTTGGAAGGTAAGAGACAAGGGAATGCATAGTTTAGAAAATTAGTGAGATAGTGAGAAAATGTTGCTCACTATGATTGTGCAATGTGTAATGGATGAGGCACTAGAAGACAAAACTACACATTTGAGGGAGACAATTATGCAATGAGGCTCACTTGCTCGTTGTGATTGTGAAATGTGCATTTTAGGGAAGGCTGATTGAGGTGATTGTGAAATTGTGCAAGCCAGGAGATAGTGAGGCCTAAATGTTTACTAAGACTATGCAATTCATAGTGTAAGACTCATTGGGAGAGAGAATTGCACAATTTTGAGGGACATTCAGGAAGAGACTATGCATTATGATTGCACAATGCGTAATCATTGGAGGTAGTAACTGTGTAGCATGTAGTTCTAGGAGACAAGGGTGATTCACTATGAGATAATACTACACAATGCGTAGTTCCAAGGGCCAAAAAGATTGGTTGAGGATTGAGCAAGTTGCAAAGACAGTGAAAGCTCTAAAAATGGCTAAGTGTGGGATCAATGTGACAAGAGAGAAAAAATAATCCCTCAAATAATGATCTCACACCTAGATAACATCAACACACACAACGAAACTCAAAATCCACATGCATACCTTGAAGCAATGCAAAGCGACACTTATTTCTAAGTGTGACGGTTGAAATGTCACTTTTCGACATTTAGAATACCAGTTACAACAAGTGTTTCAACTGCAACCAGAAAGTGTGTTAAGCCATGGGAGAGTATCTAGTGCATATTATCATGATATATATGATTAGCTAATTCATAATAATGTGCTAGAGAAACCTCTAGTGGTGCACTAAAATGAAACACATACAGAAGTACAAATGGTTAAAGCGAGAATTATGACAGTAAGAAAAAGTGAAAATGACACTTGCAAAAGCT
The DNA here is from genome assembly GCA_031772625.1 of Pinus tabuliformis. Lineage (NCBI taxonomy): Eukaryota > Viridiplantae > Streptophyta > Pinopsida > Pinales > Pinaceae > Pinus > Pinus tabuliformis. The sequence goes on from CM062819.1 coordinate 329,711,466, forward strand.
AAAGAAAGTGAAAGAAACACATGATATAGTGAAGAGAACACAAAATCGACACTTGTTAAGTGAAATCAAGCAAAAATAAGTTGCAAAAGTGAAAGTCACACTTGAGAAAACAAAAGCGACAGTTGAGAAGATTCATTAGAATCATGATACAATTACCACTAAAGGTAAGAGAGATTGTCAAATGATGTTTCGCTCTAATTATTTGCATGGCTTGTGTAGTTCATTGTCTAGGAGGTGTGCACAATGCAGTGTCTCTAAAGATTGTGAAAGCAATTTTATCAGGGAATGTGCAATGCACTACTTCTAGGGACTACACAATACACTGTTTCAGGGAATGACACAATGCCTAATTGCAAAGGTGAGCACTAAATTTCAAGATTGCAAGAAAATATGCACTTTTGAATGCATCAAATGATGAGCATGTGTAGGAAAGTGTCTTTGACACTTAGAAGCTCAGAAGAAGGCTTAAACACTTAGAAAAACATAAACCAATCACGAAGTGACCATGAATAATTTGGGGTGACAGGTCATGAGATCATAAGTAGGCTCCAAAATCTAAGTGTAGGAAAAATTTTGGAGTGTATTTTATTGTAGAGACAATAGCAGGAGAGGAAAATTAAATTCATCAATGAAGAGGTCTAGGTCTCAAACAAGATTTAATATCTCAATGAACAACATAGCCCTTCAAAAATCAAATTTCTCTGAGATATGATGATATATTTCCAGGATATTATTTTACCTGTACTAATTATGGGCAAAGGCCAACAAATTGCAAGGGGAATCTATCATTTAGACATCTTCGACCACAAAGAAGAAATTATCAACTTAATAACCATTTTTTTAGGGAGAGGATCAGTAGACCCGGGTATAAAAATTCATCTTCCCCATTGAACAACTTGTTTCAATGCTATATTTTTCAAAACTATGGCCATAAAGTAGCTAATTGTAGACATAGAGAAAAAGGTATGATTTAAAAACCAAGCAAACATATCAACAACCCAAAGTATGGAAGAAAACAAAAAATGAAGAACACTGCAATCTAGATTTTTATGCTCAAAATGATGGGAGTCAATGGCATGTTGATAGTGGTTTTTACGAACATATGTCAAGATATAAAAGGAAGTTGTTGTCTTGGAAAATTATCAATAAAGGTAACACAACCTTTGTAAATAATGCAGCTAGTAAGATTGTGGGTAAAGGAATTGTTAGCCTAGCTAATGGAAGAGGTAAGGCCAGGGATGTATTTTTTTCTTATGGCCCGAAGCACAATTTACTTAGTGTGTCTCAAATGTGTGACCAAGGCTATGATTTTCTGTTAAAATCTAAAAATTTTAAAATCAAGTTTGTAGACACAAGAGAGATAGTAACTGAAATTGTAAGAATAGACAATAATGTCAATGTTCTAAAAGAGAAGAAAAGGAAGTGTTGTTTCACAAATATTGATGAAAGTTGGTTGTGGCATTGAAGGCTAGGACATTTGAAATTTGATCAAATTATCAAACTGGGAAAGAAGAATGTTTTTAGATATCTGTCAAACCTTTCAAATCCAACAAACATTAATTGAAAGTCCCATCAGATTGGAAAACAAGTACGAGTTCCATTCAAACCCAAGGAGAAGTCATCAGCAAGGCCATTGTAATTAATACATATGGACTTATGTGGTACTTCAATAACCTTGACACTCTCAGGTAAACTGTATTTCATGCTTATCATTGATGATTATAATAGAATGACATGGGTGTCCTTTTTAAGAGAAAAATTAGAGGCCTTTGAAAAGTTAAAGAACTTTAAGGCCATGGATGAGAATGATACATACCGTAAAATAAAGTGTATAAGGTTTAATAATGGTGGTGAGTTTACCTCCAAATAATTTGATTATTTTTTCAAAGAACAAGGCATCAAAAGACAATTTACAATTATAGAGACTCCATAACAAAATGATGTAACAAAGAGAGCGAACAGATCTATTTAGTAATTGGCTAAATCAATGATGGGTGAAAGAAGTATACCATAGACATTTTGGGCTAAATCCATTCACATAACAATGGTGATTTTAAATAAGTCACACTTCATACCAAACAATGATAAAAATCCATATGAAATCTGGTATGGTAGACATGCTACAGACAACATTTTAGAGTATTTGGAAGCAAGTGCTATATGAAGAAGAATGATGAAAAGTTTTGTGAGTTTGATGCAAGAGCTGATGAAGGTATTTTTCTTGGGTAATATAATAATAGAAAGGGTTATATATGGTACAATAAGAATACAAGAAAAATAATTGATTGCATTGATGTTAAAGTTTATGAGCACATTGATTTTGAAGTCAATTGGCCAGTAAATATTAGCTCCAATGATCCATTCAAAAATGATGACAAGGTTTATAAGCCATTTACAGATGAAGATATTGAAGAACCTTTCAATCCCATATATATATATATATATATATATATATATATATATATATATATATATATATATATATATATATATATATATATATATATATATATATATATATATATACTAACTACAAGGTATGTGCAAAAAAACCACCCAACTGACCAAATTGTTGGTGACTTGAATACAAGTGTTCAAATAAGAAGAAGGTTATTAAACCCCCCTACTCAAGTGCATGTAACTCTATTATCTATGATGGAACCAAAATATTTTTCCTAGGCTAGTCAGGGTGAAAATTGGCTAAAGGCCATGAATGAAGAGCTTGCACAAATCGAGAAAAATCATACTTGGGAGCTTGTTCCAAAACCAACATATAAGAAAATTATTGTCACAAAGTAGGTCTTCACGAATAAATTTAATGAACATGGTGAAGTGGTAAGAAACAAAGAATGGTTAGTTGACAAAGGTTATGGACAAACTAGAGGTTTGGATTTATATGAGAATTTTTCTCTTATAGCACAATTAGAAGCAATTCACATGTTCTTGGTTTTTTATTGTTTTAAGAAATTTAAGATATATGAGATGGAAATCAAATTTTCCTTTTTAAATGGAGAATTTCAAAAAGAATTCTACATTGAGTACCCTGATGGTTTTCAACCATTAGATAACCTGATTATGTTTGTAGACTAAAAAAGGTCTTTTATGATCTTAAGCAAGCCTTAAGGGCTTGGTTTTACAAGTTGGATAATTATTTGCTTAAGTGTGGTTTTAAAAGAGGTGCAACTGATAATAATTTGTATGTGAAATTCAATGATGGAAAACTACTAGTGGTGGTTATCTATATTGATTATATTATTTTTTCCAATGATACAAATATTATAACTTGTCATTTTACAGTTGATATGAAGGTTAAATTTGAGATGTATATACTTGGAGAACTTTCTTATTTCCTTGATTTGTATAATGCACAATCTCAAGGAAGTTTTGAAGAAATTTGGCATGGAGGAATGTTCTTTGATAAACACTCCAATAGTTACAGGTTGCAAACTAAACAAGGCTAATAAATCACCATAGGTGGATCAAAATTTCTATGGATTGATTATTAGTAGCCTCTTATACTTAACAACCTATAGAACAAATTTTTTGTAAGCAATTGGTATTGTGAGAATATTTCAATCGACCTGCAAACAAAGTCATTACCATGTAGAAAAGAGGATTCTCAGATATCTAAGGGCCATAATAGATTATGGTCTTTGGCACCCAAAAGGTAAATATTTCTCACTGATTTTTTTATTGATGTTGATTGGGTAGGTGATGCAGATGACCAAAAAAGCATTAGTGGTGGTTCTTTCTATCCTAGTGAATGTCTTGTTTCATGGTTGAGAAAGAAGTAAACTTCAATTTCTCTATCTACTATTGAAGCAGAATATATAGTAACAACTTCTTATTTTCACTCAGCTATTATGGATGAAGTAGGCTTTACAAGATTTGCAAGTGATATATAATCGACCAATACCAATCATCTTTGATAACACAAGTGCAACCAACGTGTACAAGGACCTTGTTTTTAACTCCAAGACAAAGAATATTCCAATCAAATACCATTTCCTATGAGAGCAAGTTGAAAATCAGATTTTTAAGTTAAAGTATGTACCTAGAAAAGAGAAAGTAATTGATATATTCACCAAACCTCTCCCAAGAGATCAATTTGAGTAATTAAGGAAAATATTGGGAGTATTTCTACGTACCTCTCTCTACTAAATCTTCCCTAAGAGGAAGAAAGGTAGTCGACACTAACTCAACATATTAAGAGGGAGATGCTAGGTCAACAATATTAGTAAGACATGGGAAGATTGGTTGAAGGGGTAGAATATTGTTTTATTTACCATTCATTTCAAAGGGGGAGAGAAGAAAGAATAACATTACCTAATTATAAGGAGAAAACTTAATTATGGACACAGGGGGAGATCAAGGAAAGTATTGATAGAGATGACGAAGAAATATTCACATTTAAGTGTTTCCATGTTAAAGTTTATGTTCCATTTCTTTCTTTTTCTATTGAATTACTTTGGTGATTGATAATAGTGTTTTTGGTGTTTTTATCAATGCCAATAGGAAGAATGTTGAAGATATGTTGACATTAATGTCAAAGGAGTGGCACAACTCAGGTGGTTGCAAACAAATTGGTGAAAATGTTCTTCTATAGAACCTTATGTTCTAGCCTAATTTTTCCTTATACATCAGATCATATGTTCATGCAAGTGGACTAAATAGATAGAGACCAGAAAGATATTTCAACAGTATATTGAAGTCTAGAAAAGGCTTCTTGGATAAAAAAAAATATGGTTAGTCAAAGTTAAGATAGAAGAAATTTTAGTGTTTTTGGCCATGGGCTCCACAGATGAATTAGCATGAAGATGTTGGGTCCCTATAATACTAGTTATTACCCCATTACTATTGTAGTTATACCCCTTATTTATATTTTTGTGCCCCTATTACCCCCATATTGTTATTTATGTGCCCCATAGAATCCCTCTATTGTTATTTTTGTGGTATTATATTATTATTGTTAGGTTGGCTGGATTATATTGTGACTCCTTAGACTCCTATATATAGAAAGGAGGTTTTGTCATTTGTATCATCCAAGAATTGTTCATTTATGTAATGTAAAGGAGGTTGCCCCCTCGAAGAGGCTAAATTCTAAGGCGTCGATCTATCTTTTCTATCTTTTCTTGAGTTGGTTTCATAACATTTGGTATCAGAGCTTTGGATTCTAGGGTTTCGCTGCTCCAAACAGGTCATCGTGTCATTTTCGCTATAACTTTTTTTCTGTGACATTTCAGAAGTCGCAAAAAAAAACCCATTTGAGAAGAAATCGCGCAGAACCTTAGGTCCGAATTTCAGAGCTTTTCGTGCGATATTTGAGGAGATATGATATGAGGAAGTTTGATGGCAAGGATCCCACCACATGGATATTACAGATGGAGCAATTCTTCGATCTCAATAATGTGCAAAACGCACAAAAGGTACGTATGGCAACTGTATATTTAGAACCAAATCAGTTTGTATGGTATCAATGCTTTGCTCTCGTAAACAATTTATCACTTGGGCAATTTTTACGGAATAATTGATAGCACATTATGAAGATACAAAAAGCAACACTTTTTTTAGCCAATTGATAAGTCTCAAACAAAAGGGTTCAGTAATGGAGCACATTGAGGAGTTCCAAAAATTGAACATAAGGGTAAAAGATATTCCAGAGCAGCATAGGATTGATGTGTTCATAGGGTCTTTAAAGGATAATATCCAACATGATGTTCGCCTTTGGGAACCTGATTCATTAGAGAAGGCATTCAGGTTAGCAAGAAAAATGGAAAGCAAAATTATGGCAACCAGGAAGCATACCACTCACAACTATAAAGACGGAAGTGTTGTTGCCCCTAGTCTTCCACAACCTATAAGGTTGACACCACAACAATTGGAAGAAAAAAGAGCAAAAGGGCTTTGTTACAGTTGTGATAGCAAATACACTAAAGGTCATAAGTGTGCTGAGAAGAAATTATTCTACATAGATTGTGAAGAGGAAGAAGAAAAGGAGCAAGAAAGGTCAAAAGAAGAAGATATACTCCAGGAACAAAGCCTAGATGAAGAACAAATAAATCTGACCATATCTTGTACTGCATTGGCGGGAATTACCACTCCTCAAACCATCAAGATAGAAGGACAAATCAAGAAGAAAAAGGTAATAGTGTTGATTGATTCAGGAAGCACCCACAATTTTATTCATTGTAGGGTAGCAAAAGAATTGAATTGGTTCCTATATCCAGCACCAGAGTGTCAAGTGATGATTGCAAATGGAGGAACAATAAATTGCTCTGGAAAGTGCCATAATATCAAGCTATCCATGGGAGAATATGTATTGACTAGCCCAATGCTTTCCATTCCAATGGGAGGTGCTGATGTTGTACTAGGAGTCCAATGGCTACAATCCTTGGGTACAATAGCTTTTAATTTTCAAGAACTTTTCATCAAATTTTCTATGGAAGGAAAGGAAGTTGAATTGAGGGGTATTGCAGGGAAACCAGGAAAGATAATCAACTCTAATAGCATGACAAAGCTTCTAAAAAAGGAGCAAAGAGGTGTAATTGCACAATTATGTTCGCTAGATGTTTCCACATTGGAATCATCTATTTCTCCAGATCTCCAAAAAGCCCTGGACAATCATTCCAAGGTATTTGAGACTCCAAAAGGTCTCCCACCTATGTGTAGTCATGATCATGCTGTTCATCTGATTCCAGGAAGTGTTCCTCCAAACATCAGGCCGTATAGATATCCCTATGTCCAAAAAAGTGAAATTGAACGTATGGTTGCAGAAATGCTAGAGGCTGGTATAATTCAACCAAGTCAAAGTTCTTTCTCAGCTCCAGTAGTATTGGTGCACAAGAAGGATGGATCATGGCGCATGTGTCCGGATTATAGGGAGCTCAACAAGCTCACTATTAAAGATAAGTTCCCCATTCCTGTTATTGATGAATTACTGGATGAATTGCATGGATCAATTTACTTCACCAAGTTGGATCTTCGTTCGAGATATCATCAAATCAGAATGAAGATTGAAGACATTCCGAAAACGGCATTTAGAACTCATGAGGGTCATTATGAATTTTTGGTCATGCCTTTTGGCCTTACCAATGCACCTTCAACATTTCAAGGTTTGATGAATTCAATTTTCAAACCATTCCTTAGAAAATTTGTGTTAGTATTTTTTGATGATATACTAATCTACAGCAAGTCTTGGAAGGATCATGTTGAACATGTTGACAGGGTGCTACAACTATTGGAGGAGAAACAATTATATGCAAAAAGATCCAAATGTTTCTTTGGAGTCCAGGAGGTGGAATATTTGGGTCATATTGTATCTCATGAAGGAGTTAAGTTAGACCCTAGCAAAATTAAAGCCATTAAGGAATGGAAAATCCCCACATCCATAAAGCATCTGCGAGGATTTCTTGGGTTGACAGGGTATTATTGCAAGTTTGTTAAGAATTATGGGAGAATAGCAGCACCTCTAACAACATTATTGAAGAAAGATTCATTTTCATGGACTCCGGAAGAAACAAAGGCCTTTGAACATCTTAAAGAGGCAATGTGCCAAGCACCGGTCTTAGCTACACCAGACTTCACAAAAACCTTTATTGTGGAATGTGATGCTTCAGGAAATGGAATTGGTGCTGTTCTAATGTAAGATGAAAGACCCATTGCTTTTGAAAGTCGTCCAATCAAGGGAAAGTTTTTAAGCAAAGCTATTTATGAGAAGGAAATGTTGGCAATACTCCATGCACTTAAGAAATGGCGACCCTACCTAATGGGAAGACACTTCAAGGTAAAAACGGATCATGATAGCCTTAAATACTTTTTAGAACAAAGATTATCCTCTGAAGAGCAACAAAAGTGGGTCACAAAGATGTTGGGTTATGACTTTGAAATCATCTACAAAAAAGGGAAGCAAAATGTGGTGGCAGATGCACTCTCAAGAAAGGATGAGGATGTGGAAGCATTGTTGTGTGCCATTTCTATTTTCCAACCAGATTGGATAAACGAAGCAAGGGAGGAATGGAAGAATGACGAAGAAGTGTGGGCACTTATTCGAAAGCTACAACAAGATTACAGTACTTCTGATACATTTAGCTGGCAAAATGATTCGTTATGGTACAAAGATCGCTTATACCTCTGTAAGAATTCCCAGCTAAAACAAAAGATTCTTCTGGAATTGCACACTTCTCCATTAGGAGGGCACTCAGGATTTTTAAAAACTTACCACAGGGTTAAGAAGGAATTTTTTGGGATGGCCTTAAATCAGATATTCAAAAGTTTGTGGCGGAATGTTTGGTTTGCCAGCAAAATAAAGTTGAAACAATTAAGACACCAGGTCTATTACAACCTTTATCCATTCCAAGCCAACGTTGGGAGGAGGTTTCAATGGATTTTATCACAGGTTTACCCAAGTCTAAGGTAAAGAGTGTCATCATGGTGGTAGTTGACAGACTTGCCAAGTATGCACACTTTTGTGCATTATCACATCCATTTAAAGCCAGTACAGTTTCCACTGCATTTATGGAAACAATTCAAAAGCTACATGGAAAACCAAAGATTATTGTAAGTGACAGAGATCCCATTTTCAATGGAAATTTTTGGACAGAATTATTTTCTTGTCTTGGTACTCAGTTAGCTCATAGCTCATCTTATCATCCTCAATCTGATGGGCAAACTGAGATAGTAAACAAATGTTTGGAAGGATATCTTTGTTGCTTTGTATCTGATAAACAGACACAATGGGTCAAATGGTTGCCTCTGGCTGAATGATGGTATAACACTTCCTTCCATACAGCAACAAAAATGACCCCATTTATGGCACTTTATGGGTATCAACCACCATCCATCACATCATATTTAAGAGAAAATTCTAAGGTTCGAGCAGTGGAACATCACATCGAACATCAACAACAAGTCCTCCAACTCTTAAAGGATAACCTCGTGTTGGCACAAAATAGAATGAAACAACAGGCAGATCAACATCGCAGTGAAAGAATTTTTGATGTAGGTGATTGGGTATTCCTACGGCTACAACCATATAAGAAAATGTCCCTAAAGCAAGCTGAGAAGGATAATAAATTATCACCAAAGTATTATGGTCCGTACAAGGTGTTGCAAAAGATTGGTACTATGGCATACAAATTGGAGCTTCCTACAGCTTCTCGATTGCACCCAGTTTTCCATGTTTCATGTTTAAAGAAGGTTATAGGTGACAAGCTCCCAATTCAAACAATATTGCCAGAACTTGACGAGGAAGGAAAAATTATATTGGAACCGGAAGCAGTCACAGAAACAAGAACTCGACAGCTATGAAATCGATCAATTTCAGAGTATCTTATCAAGTCTAAGAACTTATCCGCTGAAGATTCCACATGGGAGGATGAGAATTTTATGCAGAAGTATCCAGAACTACTCAAGCGTTGAGGACAACACTTTTTTGAAGGAGAGGGGCATGTTGGGTCCCTATAATACTAGTTATTACCCCATTACTATTGTAGTTATACCCCTTATTTATATTGTTGTGCCCCTATTACCCCCATATTGTTTTTTCTGTGCCCCATAGAATCCCTCTATTGTTATTTTTGTGGCTTTATATTATTATTGTTAGGTCGGCTGGATTATATTGTGACTCCTTAGACTCCTATATATAGAAAGGAGGTTTTGTCATTTGTATCATCCAAGAATTGTTCATTTATGTAATGTAAAGGAGGTTGCCCCCTCGAAGAGGCTAAATTCTAAGGCGTTGATCTATCTTTTCTATCTTTTCTTGAGATGGTTTCATAATAGAAGATGTCGTAAGAGCAGACACATAGGAATTCAAATGGACCAATTAAATCTTAGGAAAGATATCACATGGCTCCACTAGTGGACGCATCACTTTGATGGTCTTTGAAAGAGAAGAAACCTAAGTTCTGGGATGACAAGGTAAATGACATGGAAGATGTGGAAGGAGTGATTGGTGCAAGTTGACGTGCAGGGGGACCCCACCTGACACATAAACCTGATGGTACATCCCCAACAAGATCTAAAGGATCTTGATGTTTTATTCCTATGGAGATGACAGAGTTCCTGACAGGTGCAACAAAATTCCTATCACTACTTTTAAAAATGTATAACAAAAAAATTCATAGAAAATCAAATCCCTTGGACCCCCTCACCGCTATATAGGATAGGAAACATGGTGTATTTTAATTGGATAAATGACACACATTGGAAACATGATGCTAGCATGACAATGAGCAATAGGGACATGAGATGTGGCATGCATATTTGGTGTTTTCCAGTGGCCAAGTAGGTAAAAAATAGGTGACACTGGCACAATGAGAGTATGAAACATGGAAAAGAAGTGCATGTGGTAGGTAAGAGGCAGACAAGTTAGTAGGGCAAGACACATCAACTCATATGATTAACCTCGACTAATTCTAAATGAGTTGCAAGTCTAGTCACTTGGTTGATAGGGTGTTCAGACATGGTGACATACAGGTCAATGAGACAAACCAATCATGAATTTCATAGTTGAATCATTTTGGAACCTAGTGAACCCGTAATTCTGTAAGATTGACCCTAACATTTTCCACTACAACACCAAGTTTTATTTTAGATGAAATAAGACCGAGGGCTAAGGGAAAGCTCTAAAACTATATTTTTTGTGAAGGCTTAGTGATTGAGGGTGTAGAAGGTTGGTACAATTGTTTAAGCACCTTAAGGCTATAATGAAAAGGGGCACATTAGGTATTTATATGTGTAGGTTTACCAAGTTAAAATTTTGAGGCCTTCAATCTTATACAATGCATAAACAAGCCCACAATTGTGGCTTTAAGGAATAAGGGGCTAAGACCTTCAAGCTTAAACAAAGCACCTATGGGTGTAAGTTCAAAAGCATGAATGGTTTGGTAGTTATTTTAGTTTATTGGAGAGATTTAGTGGAGTATTTGGAATTTTTAGTCAAATCCAACAATTTTCTAGTTTTGGAACTATAAATAGAACCTCAAGTAAACCCTGTAAAAATTCCAGAATTTTGAAAATCAACAAATTAACTCAAAGTTTGAGATCAAGATAGCAAAGTAGATATTGAAAAAAACTAATGCACATTCAAAGGACATATCAGAATGAGAAAAACAAGAAGAAATAAATATCAAACCATCAGTTAGTTGAAGAAATATTGAAATTAACTAAAGTTTTAAATCTAAAAACACGAGCTCTAATTCCTTATAAGCATAATTGAATTAGTAAGAAGTTTATTTTTGTTGTTGTTGTTGCTACTGCTATTGTTGTTGGTGATTTTATCAGATATAGAAGATTTATGAAGGTGATTTTGGTGGTGATTAGGTGTGTGATCGAGGAGATATTTATTTGTTTAGTGTGGCATTCATGATTTGAGTTTGAAAATGGAAAGAAAAATGAATCAATCTGGTCAAGAAAGTGGTAGCTTGCAAATGAGTGGTTGTAGCTCCTTCTAGTAATGGTTAGTAAAAAATCATAGGTTGAGGCTCCTTTAAGTGATAGCTGATAAATTAGGGGTAGTAGCTCCTTTCAGTGGTAGCCAATAAATCAGGGGTAGTAGCTTCTTTCGACAGTAACTAATAAATTAGGGAGTAGTAGCTTCCTTCTGGTGAATGCCAAAGAACATTGCAAAAACAAGTTGAAGATTGCCTTTGTAAAAGTAATTGAAGAGAAGATTAAAGTATTTATGTGTTGAATACATGTTTCTTGTTTTGATGCTTACTTGAATTGTTATTAAAGAGATTGTTGATGCTTCTAGTGTTCCTTACGTTTTGAAATAAAATTTCGAAATTCTCACAATGTTGATTCACCCCTTCTCTTAGTATTGTCCTGGTCTCTAACATAAGGTTCTTATTTCAAAATAATATCCTCTTCTCTAATATATCTAGCTAGTATCCATCATCTATCCTTCTTGGATAGATCCATCATATCACCTATATCATTTATTTATCATGAGATATCATTATAGAAATTTCAATTAGAAATATTTTAAACTTGTTTCATAAAGATATCACTTTCCACTTTTAAATCTAATTCATATAGGAAATTGAATTTCCTGAGTATGAGATTCTTCCTTGATATGGAGAATAACTCACCTTTAGATAGGTAATCCATCCCTTAAGTTTTCCCAAAACTTGAGGAATGTGGGGAGAAAACACTTTTGAAAAATATAAAAGCCTGACACAAAAAATTAATTAAAACATGCAAAGAACAAGAAAGTGACTAAAAGTGTACCTTTTTACTGATGGTTGTCCTACCGCATCTTTGGTTAGTGCAACTCTTTAGATTTAAGATCTATCTCAATTAACTTGTTCCCTACACATAAGGAAATGGTAAAATTTTCCAAATACTAGCAAGAAGCCCATTGCTTGCAACAATAAATCCCCATGCTACCTTATATTATCATATGAAAATTAACATACATGTGATAAGCTAATAATGAAACTATGAAAGCAACATACATGAAATGGAAAAGAATAAATGCAGAGAGAAACCACATAAATCCATTATATATTAATAATATGCACAATAAAATACATGTATTAAAGTTACCTCAACCAAGATGAGGTCTCCTCTAACTCCTTTCCATTGTTCTTCCTTGATCTTCTCACTAAATTCCAATAAGTTATATATCTATATCTATATATATATATATATATATATCTATATATATATATATATATATATATATATATAGATATATCCTTTGGTATGGCCTTGATTATATAGATGGAGAATGGGATATTTTGGGATTGATTGATGAGTTTGAAATCTTGACTAAATTGGATGAAGTTGGAGTAAGAAGGCCAATTTTAAGGTGATTCACATGAGGTGTGATTCTGGTCACATTAATATTCTCTTTAGGATTATCAATTATGAAGGCTAATAGGGTTCTTGTGGTCTAGTAGTGGTGTAGTTTGAAAGAATCGCAATATGCAAGTGGTACAACCTAGACCCAATCAAACTATACTCTGAAGGGTTAGCGAAATTGTGCTCAAAACTCAAAAATTTCAAGGGAAAATTTATGGTGATTCCCTAACCTTTTGAGTTTATCCTCCAAGGCTCATAGGGGTGGTTTTTAAGACTATAATAGATTCCCATTAAAGTGTGAGGTCAGAAGAGGGTTTGATGGAAAAACACATTATGAATCATATATTTAGAGGCAGCACAAGGAAGGAACCAAGATTCTAGATCCAAAGAGTATTTGCAACCTATCATGAGTTAATATCATATGTATCATCCCTAAGTGAGGGATACCCATACTTGGAGGAACTAGAAATCATGGGCACCAACATTACACTAGGGATACATAAAAAGAATTTTCACGTCATGGATACTAAGAAGTACATGGTGGGATGATGAATAAACTAGATTTGATGGTGATCATATTATGTATCAAATGGTTCAATATACATCATGAAGGAAAAAAGTGTCAGAATGCCTCTATAGTTGTCATAAAACAAATCTGTCATAGCTTGGGAGTTAAGAAAATAAGTGGTGATTCTTGATGGCGCACCCAAGAAATTTGTCTCAACCTTGATGGTATGATACCAACCCACATGAATAGATGTGTTGAATTCAAACTAGGCTGAACCATATGATTAACAAACAATGATGGAAATTGTTAATAGATCCAAGGGAGGCAGTTGATGAGGAATATGGATCCCATGGTATGAAGAATAACTAGTGGGTGTGAATAACTTATCTAATGTTGAAAACTTGTAACATTCACTAATAGGGGCCAATGAGAAAAAACCACTTTAGGATGTGAGAAAAAACCATTGAATTATGTAAGTCATAAGGTACTATCAAGTTTCTAAGTGCACTTCCTAGATAAAGACTTGTCATTGATAGGAAGAGGACAATGAAAGGAGGGTATTGAGGTATCCCTCATAAATCGACACAAAAAATGAACAGAGTGTTGATGAAGTGATAGAGATATAGTAATCAACTGCAACATGGATGATTAAATCAAGAGGTCAATGAACAAGTAGATGGTTATTTCAAGCTTAACATCTCTTGAATAAATAGCATGACATATAGATGTCTTGATAAAAGTAAGACTCAAGAAAATTATTGACATAGTGCAACAATGTGTGGGGGGGGGGGGGGGGGGGAGCACTCCCCATGATGAATAGAAGTACAAAGAATGACGAGGAGTAACAATACTCATGAAATACCTCTAAGTCAAGCAATGAACCAATTGTGAGACTAACACAAACAAGTTCCATGTTAAAGGATAACACAAATTAATGTTTCCTTGAAATATAAATAGAAATGAATGGTTTGTTGGAAATAATACTGAGAGGGGAGGGGGGGGGGGGGTGAATCAGTATTATCACATTAATAAAACTTTTTCATTTCCATAATCAGATTCATATATGCTACTTCCACAACTTCTTATGATTAAGTTAATTAATCTTCAATGAGTGCATTAGAACTTTATCAACCATATTATCAGTTAACAAATGCAGTAACATAAAATAGATCATCACACATAAGGCACACACATGAACACCATGATATAAGGTGGAAACCCAATGCGGGAGAAAACCACCTGCTGCAAGTCATCTCAATCTTCTTTAATAAGAAAATCCTTTTACAATATTTTGTACTGGTGCAGTCTTATACCAGCACGGGAGCTACAACCCCCTTTGCTCTTGTACTAGCCGATCCATTCACTAGTACGCAGGCTGCTACCTGCTACAATGCTCCAAAGATTTCCTTTAGCTCTTGTACTAGCTTAGATACTAGTACGTAGGTGCTGACCTACAATCTTCTCTCCTCCAGGTACCATGTTTCATCAATTTTCAGACTGGATACACTGAAGCACAACACATAATCTGAAAGGCCACATTTCATCCAATTTTCATACTGAACCCAACAACAACTTTGAAGCTCATAATCAAACAACCTTATGAATCACCCAATCATCAGATCCATACATATACAATGATATTATGAGAGTTATCAACCAGATCTAGTACATCAGATCACATGAAGATAAGTCATTTTAAACCGATCCATTCATCCAACAAAACTGAAGTTAATCATAATCATTCACTCAATTACTGCTGTTATCTGAACATAATATTAGAACCAAACATCACTTCAACAACCCAGATCATAAGAATGATAAGCAGAGATTTTAAGAGAAGTAAGTAGCTTCACCCATGTACTGCCTGCTTACAGTAAGCACCCTGCTCAACTGCTTGCCTGCTTACGTACGCACCCTGCTCAACTGCTCGCTTGCTTATGTACGCACCCTGCTCAACTGCTCGCCTGCTTACGTACGCACTGTAGTCAACTGCTCACCTGTGTACCTCGCTCTGAGTCCATTGAACTGCCTACGGACCTCCACACTTGCAACCCTTCTGTGCCTGCGTACCAGCGCACCT
Organism: Pinus tabuliformis; assembly: GCA_031772625.1. Taxonomy (NCBI): domain Eukaryota; kingdom Viridiplantae; phylum Streptophyta; class Pinopsida; order Pinales; family Pinaceae; genus Pinus; species Pinus tabuliformis. The sequence continues at coordinate 329,726,861 of CM062819.1, forward strand.
AAAACGCTTCATTCCTGCGTATGTACGCACTTTTCTTTCACTGTACCTGCGTACTTTCGGGCATAGATGATTTCAAGACTTCAGAAATAACCCAGACAGTCAGATCTACATATCTGAACATTCGCCGAAGAGATCTCGGTCCATCAGTAGATTCGCCTTATTTAGATCTAGACCAGATCTAGCCCTTATAAGATATTCAACCAAAAACATGCTCAAGCCAAATGATCTCCTTTGCTTTATATAGGGAAGCTCTTCCTTAAATCATGGATCAATACCACGAGCTGACACCATAATAACACAATACCGTCGGCTAAATACCAAGAGTAAAACATAAGAAAACCCCACATGTGAATTTCTTTGCCTTAAAATGTGTGCACTGGGGGTACGCACCTCCTGAATGGGATAACTGCGGGTATGTACGCACTTTATGTAACACTGACCTGCGCGTACGCACTTTATGTAAAGTGTACCTGCGTACCCCTTATTTTCTTCAATATTTGATAGCTGATTATCAATCTCTGCTGCTGACTTGAAGTACTGTGATCTATCACCTGAATGGGTTGCCATCAAGGACAACACTTTAGCCATAATGCCAAAAATCTCCCCCTTTGGACTTGATGGCAAAGCTTACTAAGAACTTGCTATTTGATTCCTTTGAACTGTACAACATCTATGTAATATGTTACATCTGATATCTCTTTTGTAGATTCATCTGAATGTATATAAGTGAAATGTTCTTCTATGAGTGGGTTGCCATCAAGTACAACACATGCATCATAATGCCAACAATCTCCCCCTTTGGACTTGATGGCAACAACACCAAATCACTCTCCCCCTTTGACATCAAGGGCAAAGGGTTATGCTTCCCCTAATAACATGCTCCCCCTGAATATGAACCAGATCTGCAAAGAAGAAACATAATCCATCAAATCACTCTCCCTAAGTACCTGCTCAAATCTCTGAATGAGCTCCCCCTTTATATATGCCATGGTGCTCCAATCTGATAATGCTCTTTCTGAGAACAAGCTAAGATGTTTGCTCTGCTATATAGTGCTGTTCATGCTCAAGCTCCCCTTGACTGCAAAAAGATGTTCTACAAGAAGAACATGACTCTATATATCATAAATGACCTTCCTATCACCAAAAGACTCAATACATACATTCATCACAATGGTGATACATCAAAAGTTTACATATGATATCATTCATCCCAGGCATAGTGGGGAAACAAAGGCCGTTACATGACCTGAAGAGATAACTACAAAAGAGACACACTATTACATAAATACCAATCACCTAAGATAAATATCAGCAATCAACATTGTATGATCTGCTTCATAGTATCTGTCAACATCAACTTGCATTAGTGCATGAATCTCCAAGGTATGAGAAACACCATAGCCATCCAGATCTGCATGAACTAAGAGTCATCAAATGGGAGTATCTGCATCAATCATCATATGAATGAAACCTATCATCATATAGGTAAGATCTCATCATCATCATGTCTCCAACAATGCAACTTTGAATAATCATCCATGTATCCAGCCAACAATCTTCATCCATATATGTGCCAAGAACAATAAAGACTCCATGCAAGCACCATTAGAGAATCAACCACAAATCTGATCCAAGAACCATGTGACCAACTCATAACCATAGCAAGATGAATCATAAGCATCATCACCAAGGACCATAATGCCAACAATGCATTAAGAACATATGCTCCCCCTAAACCTGTGACATCTGTCAGATCTGATCATGCATATCAATAAGAAGAGTCAGCCATTAAATGCTTTAAGACAGGTACGCAGTTGTTCTTTATCTGTCCTGTGTAGCCACACACTTCATCTTCTTCTCCCCTGCGTATAGTCGCAGAGATCCTTCTGCTTCACTGCGTACATACGCAGACAGTCTTCCACTACAGAGCGTACCCACGCACCTGTTCTTCTATCGCGTTGCGTACTTCTATGTACCTACGGAGGTTATCCTTCTATCGCGCTGCGTACCTTCGATCTTGCTACGCACCTCTTATTCTGTCTCCCCGCGTCCGTCCGCAGGTGCTCTTCTGATAAGCGCGTACCTCTGCACAGGGACTGTGCCTTCACTTGCGTACATCCGCACCCAGTCTTACGCTCTGTTGCGTACGTCCGCACTTTCACAGTTAATGATCTGCATACTTCTGATTAGGGCCAAATTAACAGTCCTCCTTTGTGCCACTGACAGTCAGATTCCCAAATCTAATAGATTCACTTCCAACTTCACTTGCCTACTGCCTTCAAACAAGCATATACGCGATTGTGCAGTATCCAACTCGCGTATATATGCGACTTTCCTTTATGAAGTTTGCATATGAGATTCAGGACACTGAAGTTTTGTACTTTCAGCTCCCTCTGATTCTGGTATGTCTGTACATTGTGCTGTGCCACCTTTTTCCGACTGTACTTCCTTTTTCCTCCATATCTTCAAGCGTGATGATGACATTTTCTCCTTTTGATATGGTGCCCACACTTTGTTCCTGCATTCCTTAGCTATATGTCCAAGCTTGTTACATGCATAACATCTTACATGTTTCATATTCCTCCTGTAACAATCAGCAGCGTTGTGACCAAACATATTGCAAGCAAAGCAATATCCATAAAAATACCTTGATTGAGATGACTTGGCTGCATAATGGTCTTGAACCCTTCTTCTTCTACATCTAACTGCAATATGTCCAAGATTATGACATACATAACACTCAACATTATTCATAGGAGGAGTAAAGGATTTTCTTTGAGGAATCCCTTTTCTTGGTTGATGATGAGATTGATCTTTCATTTCTTTGTTGATCACTTTAGATTTCTCTTTAGAGTTCCTTGCCTCACCTTGTGAACTAGATTCACCTTCAATAGATTCATGGAAACCAAGACCAGTCTTTATAGCAGGAGACCTTTGACTACTAAGAATATCATCCAAGACTTTAGAACTATCTTGAAATCGTAAGAGCTTATCCTTTTCTTCTAGTTTACCTTTCAAGATATTTACCTCAACCTGAAGCTATTCTTCCTTTTCAAAAGATTGCTTTTTCAAATCTTCTTCAGCTTTCCTTCCTTCTTCCATTTGTTCCCTTAGTTTGAGAATCTCCTTTTCTTGTTCTTCATTCAGATCCTGCTGCATTTGACGAACTTGGAAGGTACATTCTAGTTGAGATTTTAAGCTGGTGACTTCGTTTTCTTGTTTTGCAATAGCTTGGAGTAGATCTGTATTCTGCTTCTTTGATTCTTCAAGATCTCCTTTTAGTGAGAGGATTGTAGCTTCAAGATTTTCATAGTAGCTGGATCTATCTTTGAGTTTCTTGATGGTTGTGCTTCTTTCGTTGACTTCTTTTCTTAATGATGTCACTTCATGCTGCAATTTTTGACATTGGTCTTCCTTGTCCTTGAGTAACTTTCTTACCTTGTTTCCTTCTTCTAGTTGGGCCTTTAGTTTGGTAGCTTCTTCTTTGAAATCACATTCCCTTTTGTTCAATAGATCTTGTTGATCTCTAATTTTGTCTGTCAGCCTTTTAAATTCTGCCTCTATTTGATATCTTTCTTGTTCACCCATAAGAGCAAATTCAGTAGTTTCGCTATCACTTTCATCTCTTCCAAAAGGAAAGATAGCTGGAACATCAGAGGATAATATAGTCATACCTGATAATGATTCTGAATCTGATTCTGAATCTGAAGAGCTTCTTATACCTAATCCCCAATCGATTCTCCCACTGTCATAGTTCTTCTGAGATGACTTCTTTTTCTTAGGTGCTTTCTTCTTAAGCTTCTTTCCCATTGTTCCACGGATCTCCTTCAAGCGATCAAGCTTCTATCAAAGGACCTGGTCTGATACCAATTGTTGGAAATAATACTGAGAGGGGGGGTGAATCAGTATTATCACATTAATAAAACTTTTTCATTTCCATAATCAGATTCATATATGCTACTTCCACAACTTCTTATGATTAAGTTAATTAATCTTCAATGAGTGCATTAGAACTTTATCAACCATATTATCAGTTAACAAATGCAGTAACATAGAATAAATCATCACACATAAGGCACACACATGAACACCATGATATAAGGTGGAAACCCAATGCGGGAGAAAACCACCTGCTGCAAGTCATCTCAATCTTCTTTAATAAGAAAATCCTTTTACAATATTTTGTACTGGTGCAGTCTTATACCAGCACGGGAGCTACAACCCCCTTTGCTCTTGTACTAGCCGATCCATTTACTAGTACGCAGGCTGCTACCTGCTATAATGCTCCAAAGATTTCCTTTAGCTCTTGTACTAGCTTAGATACTAGTACGTAGGTGCTGACCTACAATCTTCTCTCCTCCAGGTACCATGTTTCATCAATTTTCAAACTGGATACACTGAAGCACAACACATAATCTGAAAGGCCACATTTCATCCAATTTTCATACTGAACCCAACAACAACTTTGAAGCTCATAATCAAACAACCTTCTGAATCACCCAATCATCAGATCCATACATATACAATGATATTATGAGAGTTATCAACCAGATCTAGTACATCAGATCACATGAAGATAAGTCATTTTAAACCGATCCATTCATCCAACAAAACTGAAGTTAATCATAATCATTCACTCAATTACTGCTGTTACCTGAACATAATATTAGAACCAAACATCACTTCAACAACCCAGATCATAAGAATGATAAGCAGAGATTTTAAGAGAAGTAAGCAGCTTCACCCATGTACTGCCTACTTATAGTAAGCACCCTGCTGAACTGCTCGCCTGCTTACGTACGCACCCTGCTCAACTACTCGCCTGCTTACGTACGCACCCTGCTCAACTGCTCGCCTGCTTACGTACGCACTTTAGTCAACTTCTCACCTGCGTACCTCGCTCTGAGTCCATTGAACTGCCTGCGGACCTCCGCACCTGCAACCCTTCTGTGCCTGCGTACCGGCGCACCTGAAACGCTTCGTTCCTACGTATGTACGCACTTTTCTTTCACTGTACCTGCGTACTTTCGGGCATAGATGATTTCAAGACTTCAAAAATAACCCAGACAGTCATATCTACAGATCTGAACATGTGCCGAAGAGATCTCGGTCCATCAGTAGATTCGCCTTATTTAGATCTAGACCAGATGTAGCCCTTATAAGATATTCAACCAAAAACATGCTCAAGCCAAATGATCTCCTTTGCTTTATATAGGGAAGCTCTTCCTTAAATCATGGATCAATACCACGAGCCGACACCATAATAACACAATACCGTCGGCTAAATACCAAGAGTAAAACATAAGAAAACCCCACATGTGAATTTCTTTGCCTTAAAATGTGTGCACTGGGGGTACGCACCTCCTGAACGGGATAACTGCGGGTATGTACGCACTTTATGTAACACTGACCTACGTGTACGAACTTTATGTAAAGTGTACCTCCGTACCCCTTATTTTCTTCAATATTTGATAGCTGATTATCAATCTCTGCTGCTGACTTGAAGTACTGTGATCTATCACCTGAATGGGTTGCCATCAAGGACAACACTTTAGCCATAATGCCAACATGGTTTCCCATATTTTTGTTTTTGTTGGTATAATTTTTCTTCAAGGATTTATGAGCATGCACAAGAGTTGGAAAGTAAGTTTGAAAATGTCTTTTTCATTCAGTTTTAGTGTGCACAAAAAATAAAGATAAAAGGATACCAATTGTGTCTTTTTCATAATTTTTTAGTGAGCATGAAAAAGAGATAAAATAGGGTTCAATTACGTATTTTTCATAATATTTTAATGAGTGTGAAAAAGGAGGACAACTAAGGGTTGGTGGTTTTTTTCATAATATTCTTACAAGCATGAAAAAGAGGTACCTGAGGTTCATTGGAGAGAATGAGTGGGGTCATGGAATTCATATATATCTCAGGTTGATGGGACCAACCTACATAGGATAAAATACAAGATGGTATTGGAAAGGAAATTCCACTCATTGTAGTGGTTCTCTAAAAAATGTGGAAAATAAGGACAACAAAGAATGTGAAAATACAAAGGTGATGAGTGGGATGAGAGTGAATAACAACTAAGAAGTTTGCATGAGTTTCTGAGCAATGTAAATCTTCTAAATAATATTGTACAAGTGTAGGGAACCCATAAGGGTGTGGCCAAAAAATAGACAAAAAAATATATATGAGGTGCAATAGCAATCCATGGTGGGTATACGAGGGTTCCTAATGCTAAGGGAAAATGTTACAACATAGAAACTAATGGATGAGGCATGTGCTATTCTAGTATGTCCATGGGTTAGGTGTCAGGCGGCATAAATGCAAGATTTACACCAACATTTAATTTTTGAATCTGGGTAGTAAACTTAGAGTCGTAACAAAATATATGCCAGAATATGACCTCAGGGATCTACCAAATAAAAACCAACCTTTTGCAAGAAATTGTAAAGAAGCATCATTCAAGAAAAAGAAACAAGACTTTTCAAAACTAAAGTAAACACACTCTGAGAATCTACTTCTAGCTCCTCTTCTAGGTCGAGTTGACTCATACAGTAAGTCTTCCTCAGTTGTCCAGGGGACAAGGGAATGTAGACCCCATTCAAAAGAAAGCAATTCAAGAAATAAAGAATACAAAAAACTCTTAAAATATTGCTGCTATGTTGCAAAGATGAAAAGCATGAAATAAAACATAAGGCAACTTCTTTCCAATTAATCTAATGAAACCATTGAAATCTTTTAAAAGAAATCTAAATTATACTGCTTCTCTGGAAATGATTCAATATTCAAGTTTAAGGAAAGTGTGCAGAAGGAACAAATAAGATGAATACATTCATTGCTTCCAAGTGCACCTTGATCATTAAGCACTTTTCTCTTCAACATAGAAAATATTTTACATATGTGTATGGCCTGAGGCAACAATCAATTATGATGAAGGGATATAACTTTTTAACCTTAAAACATTCCAAGAATTCTTGTGAGAAATTCACTTGCCAATAAAACAATATGATAATCTTTCCTTATGCTTATCCAAGCATTAAGACTCCAAGAATGGATGCAATTCTTCCCCAAAATGTGAGGATCAACTTTACATCTAAACTATGGTTTCAAGGCAGACATGAATGCTCAGGATAATACATAATTGAAATCAACCAAAATTCTTTAACAACAATTGTTTCCTTCACCATTATATCCTGCAGTCATAAAAATGCTTAACAATATCATTAACTTCAAATGTCCAAAGCAATGGAATGAAATTACAAATCAAGCAATCAAATCATAAAATGGAATTATGGAATGAGATTGCAAAATTGTATCAAATCACACTTAAACACCATGCAGGTATCAAAACAAAATTAAAATAAATCGTAAGAGGAATGGGGCAATGGACTAGATGATGGGCCCAACCACCCAGCTTGTTTCCCTTGCAGCAATTAAATCACAATCTTCAGATCATTCAGAAGGAACAAAAACACAAAATTGAATGCCAAATAAATTCATTTCAAAGTCCTGTTACAAAATTATGGAATGATGCAGCGCTAGCTCCAGTGGTCCCCTTCAGGGATCATCCCACTAGGCACACAACTCCTCCCTTCCCTACAAAATGAATTCGATACCTCTACTCTGCAAAAAAATGTCATTTCACCAATACATTCCCCTCACACCCACATAACGCCTTTATTTTATAATATTTTTACATTATAATTTTGGCTTTAGACAAGCCATTCCTTAGCAAACAACATGGGGATTGAATCCAAACTAATTCTCATCAAATAGAATATCAGTAAAACCGTTTCCCTATTGAAATAATGAAGATTTGATATGAATTTTCCAAATCTGGGTGTTTTCTGGAATTCTGGAAAAAAATGGTATTTTTAACAAATTGCCTCCAAAGAACTCTTCATATCTCCTTAACCATTATGGATTTTGGAAAACAGACCATGTCTTACACAATTTCCTATGCTCGGGAAAAAACCCATGTTTTGGAAATTTTTTATTTGCTACGTTGGCATGAAAATCAAGGAGGAAATCGCTAGTCGAGAAACTACTACAAATTCAGGGCTTGAGCATTAATTATTCCCTAAATGTAAGTGCGTATGACCTGGGTTTATCTTGACTCATGTTGAAGAGTTGAAACAACATTTTTTACAAAAACCCCTTTCATATTTTCCCATAAATGTGTCAATGTATGTAAGCCCCAAATTGTTGCAGGAATGTTGTTGTAGAACTGAATTGGTGAAGGAATATTGTAAAATCTGAATTGGTGCAGGAATTCAATGCATGGTGCAGGAATATTGTACGATACAGGAAGGTGAATGCATGACCAAGGCTTGCTGGAACATGCATAAAACATGATCAAATTAGTTTTAAACAGTAGTTTGAGAATAATCTTGTACTGCAATGGATGTGGAAGTTTCTTGTTACATCTACGAGAAAGTAAATGGTAAGAACGACTTCTCCCAGGGAATGTCAAGGTCCATGCCAAGCTATCAAAGCCAACAAAATTAGTATCTCTTGTACTGATGGTATAGGAACAACTGGTACAAGAACTGCTAGTACAAGAATTTTTAGTGTTATCACCAAAAAAAATTCAAAAAGAAACATCATTGTGTTAACTCTGCTTTTGGTCATGATTTCAAGGAGGTCTAAAAGTCATTTTAGTCTTGATAAAAGGGTAAGTGATAGGGTTTGAAGTCTTAAAATGTCATCTTTCATTTCCAAATAAAGTCCTTTAGGTTCACTCCATGGTTAAATAGGTCACATTTTCCATTTATAAGTTGTTCCATCAAGTTTAGGGTTAAATTTTTGCAATCACACAGGAATCCGCAGTTTCGTAGCGTAGCTAGTTCAAAAAAGGTGATTTGCGCTACAGAAACAAGCTAATTTCGTAGCGCACTATGAGGGAAAAAACTTGTTTTTCTATTTTTAGTAGTCAAATTTCAAGGGGGTTCCTGAGCAATTGAAAACTCATTTTTGAAAAATGAAAGAGGTTTTTCTTATAAGCTTTCTTATCTACAAAAATGTCCTCCATTTTTGTAACAGCTAGTAGGGATCAAAACATATAAGCTCTGTCTCAACACCTATTTTTCAGATACAAAAAATGCATAAAAAACTAGCTATGAAGAAATGGAAGAAAGTTTAAGAGAAACTAATAATGAAATTGCTAGACTAAGGATGAGAGCAAGAAGTCATGCTACTGAGAAGACAAATTTCAAGAGGATAAAGGCTCTCTGGGAAGTTGAAAAGGCTTCGAAACCATAAATAGTCAACAGTAAAGGCTCAATACTTTACCTAGACTGTCCCTGCAATCAAGGAAGCAAGGTATGAAATATGGATCGATGGCAGACTAAGAACTAATATCAGCAGAATGAAAAGAAAAATTGAAGACCTTGAAATTTAGTTGAACAAGTCTGGAGGTCAGCCTCAACACAAATGAATAGGGCAGTAAGTGATGAAACCCTAATACAATTTTGGTTGAAACAAAGATATTACTTTTTGAAGATGTTTCAAGGAGGGGGGATGTTAAGTATTTACGACATATGTTCATAATGGAATAGCTGTAAAGAATCCTTAGAAAGAAAAATTTTGGAAGAAAACTGTGTAAATTGATTCACAAAGCAATTTCGTAGCGCTACGAAACTGTTGTAGGTGCAGTTTGATGTTTTGATCAATTCTAAAAGGAAAGAAGTGGTTATTTTTTGGAGAATGATGTTGCTGGAGAATGTGAGGAGGTCACTTATGAAAGTTTAAAGCTCAAGCAAGGAAAAAACTCAAAGGATAAAGGATATATGTAAAAGTAAATTTCTGTTCTACAAAAACAACAGTTAGTTTCGTAGCACATCCAGATTAACCTTCTTCATGCACCTTCAAGGAGTTTAATTTTTGCACAAGTGAAAGAGTAGGGTTATATGGCTAACTTAACATATGTCACATGTCTTAAAGGGTTAATTTTGTTAGCAGAAGGATTCGAAGACAAGCATAAGGATGAAACTCTAAAAAGGAGGAACTTTGTCTCCTTGGTTTTAGTAGTCAACTTCCAAGGGGATTCTTGAGAAATTTAAAACTCATTTCTAAAATTTGAAAGAGGTTTTTATTCCTAACATACTAAACTACAAAAACCCTTTTCAGTTTCTTCAAATTCAATATGAGTTAGGAGAAATTTATGGTTTAACTTGCGCTATGAAACTGCTGTGATGAACTCTGTTTTCTGGTTTTAGCAGTCTTTTTCAAGATCAGTTTCTGGCCACATGCAAAAGTATTCTGGAATTATAAAGGATTTTTCTATTTATAAAATCTCCAGCTAAAATAACCTATCTCACTTCTTTCATAAGTGTTACCAGTTAGGAGACATAAGGCTTTCTTTGAAGCCATATTTTCAGAAATCAGAATTTTCTAGTTTTATACATCATGTTCAAAGATAGTTTCTGGGCAGTAGGAAAGGTATTGCAAAATACCAAGACATGTTTTTGTTCAAGATAGCATGGTTTCAAAAATCCTCCTCCAGTTTATCAAAATACATTTTGGATAAGGAGATAAAAGCTCTGTCTCAACACCTATGTTTTAGGGTTGAAGAGGCAAATTGAAGATTTTGAAATTCAACTAACAAAGTCTGAAGGTCAGCTACAGTAGAGATGGACAAAGTAGTGGAAGGGAATGGTTCTATGGAAGTGATAACACGTGTCACTTGTATCAAAAAGTTGAAATTTCCAGCAAAATGGTTTGAAGATCATCAATAAAGGGAAAGTCATAATTGTAGAAAACAGATTTCCTGGTTTTCCAGGCAGTTAAGTCATGGAACAACAGGGTTCATAACAAGGCTGGAGACATCACCAAATTTGACCTCATGGGGTTTTAGGTGGCAAAGGATTAATTGAATACTAGATAAGGTTTTTAGAAGTATATTTAAGAGTTTTAGTCCTACTTGAATTAGGACTCTTCAAAGACAGTCAAGATATCATTTTGTAATTAATAAGCCTGTTTTACGGTTAGAATAGGTGTCTAGGATAGGAATTCTAATTCCTCTGATGGTGGATCATAGAATCCAAGGTTGTAAAGCTATATATGAAGCAAGAGGTCGAATTTTCAAAGGGTTGGAGTCTTTTTGGCCCAGCTTCTGCTTTATGTGAAGGAATACAATCAGTAATACAAAGAGGTTTTTTTGAACAAAACTGAGTTTAGATAGGGTTTAATCCTTTCTTGATCTATATGTTATTTTAATTACTTGCAGTAGATCTTATTGTTAATACTCAGAATTCATAATCTAATGCTCTGACTTCCTTTAACAATAAGATGATTGTGTTTTATCTTTGAACCACCAGCACTAGATTACATTTCTATTATTCAAAATTCACAAACATGTGCTCTAATTTCTTTTAGTAATGGAATGATTGTGTTGAGCGGTAGATCTCATCGCTATTACTTAGAATTCATAATCTTATGCTCTGACTTCCTTTGGTAATGAGATGACTGTGTTTTTTCTGAATCTTTTGAGTAAACCACCTTTAAACGATCACCGGTAGATTTCATTAATATTATTTAGAATTCATAACCATATGCTCTGACTTCCTTTAGTAATGGAATGACTCTTTTGACCTATGTTATTGAGTGAATTTTCTTTGTTTAAGAACCTTATTTTTCTCAACTTTCATGTTAAGAAACATTGCCACTGAATTTATTGACTTGTTGACTCCATAGCCCAATGGTAGCAAGCCTTCATCTTTTCAACCTACAAACACACAAAACCAAGATAGAGTTAGCCATCTATATTATCATTAATCATTATCATTAACCCTTGAGAGAGCCCTCTCAGGCTGAGGAGGCTAAGCCTTGGCTAAAATATTGGTTTGAAATAGTTACACTGAGATAGTCTAATCAGCAGCCTATCAGGGTCCTATTTTGGTGATAACAGTTAGCACCTATGACAAAGGAGCCTAACATTAATGAAATTTTCACATTAAATACTCTTCAAATCAACAAAACAAGAAGAGTGCATAGATCAACAACTATCATTTCTAAATTCCTCTAAATAACAACTTAATAATGCACAAAAATAATAATAATGATTATAGACACTTAGTATAGGCATAAAATTATTCAGTAAAATCATGAAAATATGGACAAAATGGAGGTTCAACATTCCCCCACGTTGACCTTATTTCATGTCCTCATGTAAGCTGAATTATAAAATCATGGAAGAAGGCAAGGAAAACGTTTAAAGATCAAACAATGCTCCCCAAAAAAAGTGCCAGTAAAATTTTAGCAAGGAAATATTAAGATATCATGGTATATCATCATTTTTAAAGCATTCATCAAGTCTGCAACATCACTATTACAGTGCCAGCTAAAACCAAGTTACATCCCTGATGAAGGTATCAAGTGCAGGAATGAAAAAATTGCAATGTAACAAGATCAGGTACGAGAAAGCAATGCTTTGTACCATACATTATGGAAAAAGAGTATTGCACCTTTATGATAGACATCACATACGTGTTGTCCTTTTTCAAATGAACTCCCTACTTGTCATAAATTTCAGAGCTCTTATTTCTTCCCATATTCTTATTAACATTCATGATAAAAAAATAAAATGTTTGCTAAAAAGGTGCAATTTCAAGAAGACTACCACAAGATTCGTGCACCTACTATAACAGTCATGTACCTAGGTCATGTAGTGCTTATTTAGAGGCAGTCACTGTCAACCCACATTGCTTTCCATCAACACCTAGTGAGTAATCCTCGATGAGCAATTCATCACTCTAAATACCATAAATAATTGGAGTTATGATACCAGAAAAAGGGAAATAAAAATAGAACAAGATGACGCCTTCTTGGACCAATCACCCACCTCTTCATTGAAAACTCTAAATTTTGTTTTCATCTATATGCAAAACTGAATTTATTCTAACTCCAATACAAATAATTACCTTCACCAAGGGTACCACATCATTAAAGATTCCTAATTTTTAAAAGATATAACTCAAATCATCACGCTCAAATCATCTTAAAACCATAGTGTAAGAAATAAAATGATGAGTTTTAGGGAAATAAAAAGATAACCAAGTAAATCATAGTATGCAATTAACTTTAATACCACAGACATGGCCGTGTTGCCCTCAGGCTTCCATAGCCTTGGTAGGGATGTCCAACAAAATGCATGTGTCACACTTACTAGATATAGATTCAGAATTGCCTTATTTAATTTAAAAATTAGATGAAGGCCACTATCTTTGCTTGATAACTAGCTTATAGTAGTGCCACTCACAAAAAATAACATGGATGAACAAGTCGGCTCATGATGAGACCTCCTTTCTTCTATATTTTTAACGGAAGGCCATTACTCTAGCTTGGTGACTAACACAGTAATGCCATGCATGTTAGGTCCCATGATTGTGGTAGGTCGGCTCATCACGAGACCTCCTATCCTCCCCTAAATCTTTTATAAATTCTGATTGTAGTTAACTTCAAAGGTTACTTAATAAGTGGGGAGACATATCTACTCCTTAAGAGTACAATATGGCATGAAAATTTTTTAATGACTGGCCATTATTGGATAGTTCCTCTACCCTAAAGACTTATTAAAAATATCCAAGATAATGACTGGAAGATTCTTTAAGTTAATAATTCTACTGTTCTCATGAATAGCTTATTATGATCTTTACAAGAGTGGTCCATCATAGGGGGCTCTTCAATAATACCTTCTAAGGGAAAATGAAAATATATATCTGAGATGAAAAATTCATTAGAGTGGTTAATCATGGTTACTTTTGCAAAATCATGAGTTATTAAAGTGATTCATACTCAACAAGATTTGTCACAAATGTGTGTGTTAACAATTGATGCAGTTCAAAAGAAGTTTCAGTGGCTGTGCTTCGAAAGTCAAAACCCCAGTTGCATTGTTGTAACAATTTTATTCATGGCATTTATTTATTCTTCTACCCTACTCTACCCTAAGAAGCAAAAGTATCCCTTTTAAGTATAGGAGTACTTCTAGTGAAACCAAGTGCACGACAAGAGGATAATCATATTCATGTTCAAATTTAGAAAGTATATGCAAGAAAATACCAAAGCATGAGGTACCAGTTGCATTAACTAATGTGATGCTACAAATTGTTGAATGATAACAGAGGGAGGAATACTGATATTCATATGAAACTAAGACTCCATGGGATTCATATACTCTTGGTCATTTTATTCATGGGCAACCTCTGGTGCATCATGAAAATCCTCCAATTTTCTTTATTCATCCTCTAAAGTGTAGGCCAGATCAAGTTGTTGTTCTTCAATCTCTGCTTCTAATGGATTCTCCTCATCAAGCATGATCCATAGCTTCTCTGTCTCCCTAGGAATATCTTCTGGTTCTTCATGATTCTCTTCTTCCAGAGGAGTAGACCGATTTCTAATTGATGCCAAGATGTGTTCTTTTTGTGAAGCAAAGACCCCAACTTCAGCCATAATTTGAGATAGTTCTTTGAATAACATCACACTTCCTAGCATTTTCCTGCTAGCTCGAAATGTAGAAAATTTGATGTAGGTTAACCTGATAATGCAATATAAATTAAAGCAGAACACTATAACCTACTTTTACTATCAATTTGCGGAAGCTTAAAGATCAAGCTAAAAAATATAACCAGAAGAAGAAGAATCAATGGGACAATACACATGAAAATACTTTTGGTAAAGCCTTAGCCAAAAACCCCACACTATTGTATTATCATACATGGTGGAAATACATAGGAATTATACAAAGCCTTAGCTCTCACGGCTAGCCAGCTCTCAGTACAATCCTCACATATGCTCAAAGAAAATCTTGGCTTCTCTCCAACCTTCCTCTCTACCGTCCAAGCTCCTATTTCCTTGTGTTCCTTGTGGGTGATTTCCTCTTACCAAGTGGATGATCAGTCCTCCAAAACTGTGCAATCTTCAAGGATGATTCCTTAACTACATGCATGAGTTTTCTCCATGAGAAAACACATGCAACTGATAGCACACTGTCCTTGAAATTTATCTCAACTGGGTCTTTCTCAGAATAGACATGCATGAGTTTCTGATGAGGGAATCCTCAGTTAATTGGAGTAGAACTAGTTGAGTGCATTAATGCATCAATTGATTGTTAACTCACTATTAGTTCCTCAAATAGTTTGGAACTAATTTAACTGGACTTAACTCAGTAAACTGAGTTAGCTAATTACAACTCAAATATAACTCAATCTTATCTCCTTAATTTAAAGGATAACTCTTGCGTGACTTTAGAAAGACTTCTAACTTGAATTTCTCCAACTAATTAATTTAAAATAAATTAATTAATTATTTCCAAGTAGTTGTTAAGACTAAATTCGATTTTAATTCACAATCTAATTCAAGGAAAAATTAAATTGGAATATTATTATTGCCATATTTCAACACTCCCTCTCAACAAGAAAGGGATTATCTGCCACCTCAATCCTGTCTCTATGGAACTCAAATTTACACTTCGACAATGCCTTTGTCAAAATGTTAGCATCTTTCTCCTCTATCGAAATATACTACAGCAACATGATCCTCTCGACCTATGAAAAGCCACGGGCAACAAATCTTGCCTTATGCTTCTCCACACTACCATCAGTAGCTTGCTTTACCTTGTAAAGCCAACGGGAACTCACAACTGATTTGTTCTCTGGTATCAGAACCACGTCCCAAACACTGTTACGAACTATGGAGTCATACTCCTCCACCATAGCATCAACCCAAATTGGCTGCTGCAACGCTTCCTCATTGGAATATGGCTCGGTCTCAAACATTTCCCAGTAAGGGCCATGTATCGAGTGTACCTCTCAGCTGACCTTCTTTGTCTGTGCTGAGAAGATGGTGCTCCCACATTCTCTCTTGCATCCTACAACAATCTGCTAGCTTCTCTTGTGTGCTTTCATCCATCTCTAGAAGAATTTGCTTGAGTGGATGTCTCCACTCCTAGAACCTCTGCATGTGGCTGCTCCACATCAGTCTAAGGCTCCTCCTCCTTAGGAGCTAATATTTCCTCCATGGCCTGTAGTTGGAGCTCCCTCTCAAGGAAAACTCACATGGCCTTTTGCTCATCAAACTTGAGATCTTTGCGAACCACTGTCCTCTGACTGGTAGGCAATTACACCTGATAGTTGTGAGATGTATCCGTGTACTGCACCAGTATCCCCAACTTTGTTGTCAGTTCAAGCTTCTTCTATGCATCCTTTGTCATATGGCAATATACCAATAAGCCAAAGATTCTAAAGTGACCTATATATGGTCTCTTACCGGAGAAAGCTTCCTCTAGTGTCTTCATCCCAAGTATGTGATGTGGGATTCTATTCTGCAAATAGATCATTGTGTTGCATGCCTCTGCCCACAAGTGAAGTGGTAGGCCTTGGTCATGTAGCATTACCCGTGTTACCCCTACAATAGTTATGTTCTTCCTCTCGGCCACCCCATTCTCCTGTGGGTTTTGAGGTGCCGTCAACTCTCGTTTAATTCCTTCTACTACACAGAAGTCCTTAAACCCTTGAGAGACATATTATCCACTGTTGTCACTTCTCAAAGCCTTGATCTTCTTCCCTGACTATTTCTCGACCAAACCTTTGAACTCACAAAACTTTGTGAAAGTTTGGTCTTTCTTGTGCATGAAATAAATCCAACATTTACGAGAATAGTCATTAATGAAAATCACATAATACCTTTTCTTCGTTGTAGATGCCATCGAGAATGGTCCACACAAAGCAGTATGAACTCGCTCTAGGATAACCTTTGCTCGACTGTCTTGATCATGAAAGGAAGACTTGGTGTACTTTCCCAAGGTGCAACCTTTGCATGTGTCAACTTTCTCAAGTTTACCTTTGGGAAGTCTAGTAGATATATGTTGCATTATCTTCAAAGCCCCATGATGCAAATGGCCCAACTTCTTATGCCACAACTCACCAATGTCTTGGATTTGCACCAATTCTCCCTTCATACTCAATGCTACACAATCATCTACCTCTAGTTTATAGAGATTATTCACCCGAATCCCCATCCTCTTGGTCTGACCCATGTCTATGTGTCTTAAGAATGCCTTTCCTTTACTGAAGACAACATCATAGCCTTTGTCCTCCAACATCGTGACCAATACTAAGTTCTTCTTCAGTTCAGGCACATACATCACATCTGTCAAGGTGAGAGGAGCTCCATGCTCCCTCTGAAAAGCAATCATGCCCACTCCTGAAACAATATACCTTCCTTTGTCACCCATCTCTATGTGCATCTTGAGGTCTTTCTCCTCCAAGGCACTGAATAAATTTTTATCACCAGTCATGTGGAATAAGGCTCCACTGTCAAGATACCAAACACAACCCATCATCGATGACACCATGCATGCGATGAGGGTAAAGTCCATTTCGAACTGAGAGGCTAATGCCTCATCTTTCGAGGATCCCTTATTGGACTTCTTCAATGGGAAATTAGTCGCATAATGTCCCATCTTGTGACAATTAAAGCATATTATTACTTTAGACATGTCACCCTTCTTCCCTTCATGAGAAGAATTCGATTTGGAATGGGAAGCCTTCCCTTTCCCTTTCCTTTCCTTACTTGTTAAGGCCATATTTTATTCATCATCATTCTTGGATGAAGATCCATCTCATGTGCTCCTCTTGATCTTGTCCTACATATGATCCGACCATAGTCTTTCTCAATCTAGCAATTTCTCCCTTCCATTAATAAAGTCTCGGTAGCTATTCCAATCCTTTAGAAGGCCAAGGAGAGTGAGGTTCACCATATCATCATCGACAATAGTTATTCCCACATTGCCAAGCTCATCTCTGCAGGTGGTGAGCTTGTTCAAATATGTGGAAATAGTATCGTCCTTCTCCATCTTGATTCTTTGAAGCTTATCCTTGAGTTCCAATTTCCTCTGGTCGCTATTGTTCTGGTAGAGGTCCTTCAATGTCTTCCACATTGGAAATGGAGTATCCTTCCCATGGAGACTCGAGACAATATGATCTCGAACTCCCTCAAGGAAGATCCATCTCACCTTCGCCACACACTTCTTCCACTCAGCCAACACTTGTGCATTAGTTGAAGTTGGCTTTGGGTTTTCTTGATCAATGAATTCCTTCAAACCATTGTATTCTAATACAGCCTCCATTCTATCTTTCCATGCTATGTAATTCGAGCTACCTTGCAAGGCATACTCAAGTCTCAATCCATAAAACTCCATTGGCCAACCTTGAATTATGATATGAATTCGATTTGCACCTGCAACCCCAAACTTCAAACTTCGAATTCTCTTCTCAGTATATTGTTCATAGCTCTAATACCATGTAGAAAATTTCTACAAATCTAGCTCTGATACCATATAGAAAATTTGATGTAGGTTAACCCGATAATGCAATATAGATCAAAGCAGAATACTATAACCTACTTCTATTATCAATTTGTGGAAGCTTAAAGATCGAGCTGAACAATGTAACCAAAAGCAGAAGAATCAATGGAACAATACACATGAAAATACCTTGGGGAAAGCCTCAGCTAAAAATCCCACACTATTGTATTATGATACATGGTAGAAATATGTAGGAATTATACGAAGCCTTAGCTCTCACAGCTAGCCAGCTCTCAGTACAATCCTCACAAATGCTCACAAGCAATCTTGGCTTCTCCCTAGCCTTCCTCTCTGCCCTCCAAGCTCCTATTTCCTTGCGCTATTCCTTGTGGATTATTTCATGTTACCAAGTGGATGATCAATCCTCCAAAACTACACAATCTTCAAGGATGATTTCTTCACTACATGCATGAGTTCTGTCCATGAGAAAACACATGCAACTGATATACACTTTCCTTGAAATTTATCTCAAACTAGGTCTTTCTCATAATAGAAATGCACGAGTTTTTGATGAGGGAATCTTCGGTTAATTAGAGTAGAACTAGATGAGTGCATTAGTGCATCAACTAACTGTTAACTCACTATTAGTTCCTCAAATAGTTTGGAACAAATTTAATTGGACTTAACTTAGTAAACTGAGTTAACTAATTACAACTCAAATATAACTCAATGTGGTCTCCTTAATTTAAGGGATAACTCTTGCATGACTTTAGAAAGACTTCTAACTTGAATTTCTCCAACTAATTAATTTAAAATTAATTAATTAATTATTTCCAAGTAGCTGTTAAGACTAAATTCGATTTTAATTTACAATTTAATTCAAGGAAAAATTAAATTGGAATATTCGTGTTGCCATATTTCAACACGAAATCTTGTCAGCACTTGGATTGACAGTAGGGGGTTCTTTTAGCACCTAAAAAACTCAAAAGATCAATTTTAGTAAAGAGAATAAACCAAGATTATAAGCTAAGGAAATCACACTTGCGGAAATTAAATAACTTACATTGCAAAAACACACACACACACACTTTGCAGTAAAAGAAATTTCTCATAAAAAATCTCAATTGCAGTAAATCAAGCATCACACTTTGCAGAAAAATTACTCATAGAAACTAAATTGTAGTAAAAGAAACAAATCAGGCATCACAGTTTGCAATATAGGAAATCACTCATTTGCAGAAAGGAAAACCTAGCTTGTGAGCTCTCTAGGAATGTCGTCCAGTATGCTTCAGTAATCAAGGAGAATCTCGTTAATCTAGAAATTCAATTGCGAAGGAAAGGGAAAAGAATGATAAATTATTGAGGCCTTATCCTACAATGCCTCCCCAACAACAACGCCAAAATGTCGGGCGGTATAAATGCAAGATTTACACCAACATTTAATTTGTCAATCCGAGTAAGTAAAATTAGAGGCGTAGCATAATATATGCCAGAATAAAACCTTAGGGATCTATCAAATAAAAACCAAGCTTTTGCAAGAAATTCAAAAGAATCATCATTCACGAAAAAGGAACAAGACTTTTCAAAAGTAAAGTAAACACACTCTTGGAATCTACTTATGGCTCATCTTTTGGGTTGAGTTGACTCCTACAGTAAGTCTTCCTTAGTTTTCCAGGGGACAATGGAATGTAGGCCCCATTCAAAAGAAAGTGATTTAAGAAATAAAGAATGCAAAAACCTCTTAAAATATTACTGCTATGTTGCAAAGATGAAAAGCATGAAATAAAACATAAGGCAACTTATTTCCAATTAATCTAATGAAACCATTGAAATCTTTTAAAAGAAATATAAATTATATTGCTTCTCTGGAAATGATTCAATATTCAAGTTTAAGGAAAGTGTGAAGAAGGAAAAAATAAGATGAATAAATTCGCTGCTACAAGCACATCCTGATCATTAAGCACTTTTCTCTTCAACACAGAAAATATTTTACATATGTGTATGGCTTGAGGAAACAATCAATTATGATGAAGGGATATAAATTTTTAACCTTAAAACATTCCAATAATTCTTTTTAGAAATTCACTTTCCAATAAAAGAATATGATAATATTTCCTTATGCTTATCCAGGAATTAAGGCTCCAAGAATTGTTGCAATTATTCTCCAAAATGTGAGGATCAACTTTACATCTAAACTATGGTTTCAAGGTAGACATGAATTCTCGAGATCATAAATAATCGAAATCAACTACAATTATTTAACAACAATTTCTTCCTTCACCATTATATCCTATAGTCATAAAAATTCTTAACGATATCATTAACTTCAAATGTCCAGAGCAATGGAATGAAATTATAAATCAAGCAATCAAAGCATAAAACAAAATTATGGAATGAGATTGCAAAACTGTATCAAATCACACTTAAACACCATGCAACTATCAAAACAAAATGCAAAGAAATTGTAAGAGGAATGGGGAAACAGACTGGTTGGTGGGCCCAACCACCCAGCTCGTTTCCCTTGCAGCAATTAAATCACAATATTCAGATCATTTAGAAGGAACAAAAACGCAAAATTGAATGTCAAATAAATTCATTTCAAAATCCTATTACAAAATTATGGAATGATGCAGCGCTAGCTCCAGTGGTCCCCTCCAGGGATCATCCCACTGGGCGCACAGCTCCTCCCTTCCCTGCACAACGAATTCGATCCCTCTGCTCTGCAAAAAAATGCGATTTCACCAATACCATCCCCTCACACCTGCATAACTCCTTTCTTTTATAATATTTTTACATGATAATTTTGGCTTTAGACAAGCCATTCCTTAGCAAACAACATGGGGATTGAATCCCAACTAATTCTCATCAAATATAATATTTGTACAACCATTTCCCTATTGAAAGAGAGAATATTTGATACAAATCTTGGTGTGTTTTGGAATTATGGAAAAAAATGGTATTTTTAACAAACTGCCTCCAAATAATTCTTCGTATCTCCTTAACCGTTACAAATTTTGGAAAATGAACCGTGATTTACCCAATTTCCTATGCTGGGAAAACAACCCATGTTTCAGAATTTTGAGATTTTCTACGATTGGTGTGGAAATCGAGGAGGAAATCGATAGTCTGGAAACTGCTACGAATTCGGGGATGAAGCATTAAGTATTCCCTAAATATATGTCCGTAAGACCTGGGTGTATCTTGACTCATGTGGAAGTGTTCAAACAACATTTTGAATAAAAACCTATTTCATATTTTCTGAGAAATGTATCAATGTATGAAAACCCCAGATTGGTGCAGGAATGTTGTTGTAGAACTGAATTAGTGCAGGAATGTTGTAAAATCTGAATTGGTGTAGGAATTTGATGCATGGTGTAGGAACATTGCATGATATAGGAAGGTGAATGTAGGACCAAGGCTTGTTGGCATATGCATAAAAACATGATCAACTCAGTTTTAAATAGTAGTTTGAGAAGAATCTTGTACTGCAATGGATGTGGCAATTTCTTGTTACATCTACGAGCAAGTAAATGGTAAGCACAACTTCTCCCGGGGAATGTCAAGGTCCATGCCAAGCTATCAAAGCCAACATCATTAATATCTCTTGTACTGCTGGTACAGGAACAACTGGTACAAGAACTACTAGTACAGGAATTGTTAGCACCTGCCACAAAAGAGCCTAACATTAATGACATTTTCACATTAAATACTCTTCAAATTAACAAAACAAGAAGATTTCATAGATCAACAACTGTCAGCTCTAAATGCCTCTAAATAATAACTTAATAATGTGTAAAAATAATAATAATGATTATAAACACTTAGTACAGGCATAAACTTATTCAGTAAAATCATGAAAATCTGGACAAAATGGAGGCTCAACAGTAGGATACTACTATTGATGTGTGAGATGAAAATAAGATTGGTAGATGTTTTAACTTGGCAGGGTTGAACTTATGGAATGAATCAAGAAAGAAATAGTTGATAATGAAAATTGTAGGGAGAAACCTATATCTATATAATGTGAGTGAAATGCATCTAATTAATGTTGAAATTTCAAGGCCATATCATGCAATAAAAAAAAGGGTGTTGGCAGTGTAGGTTACCGCTTGATCCAAAATGGATCCTAGAAAACCCTCTAAGTCTTCAAAGACTTCTAAAGATCAAAACTATCGCAAAAGAAGAACTCTTAGAGATGGCGGATTACACTATCGGGATTGAAAAACACGAAGAAATGACCAAAAATAGAGCTATCAGAGGCTTGGACAGTGATGCACAGGAGCCGTAAGATCTGGCTGATCAACAGTCGAGATCTGATCGGCATATCACAATCGGCGGAGGCTATCAGAGGCTACCACATAAATATTGTGACAGCGATCAGCGCAGTCAACTAGGACCGTCGATCAAGCACACAGATCGATGACCTAAGCTGAATCGCGATATCACATCGGCAAAACACAAAGGGAAAGGCTTACGGAGGACCGAAGACCGTGCGACTTGCGTTATCACAATATCGCATTGGAGCAACACCACGAAGCGGTACCGATACATACATGACTTGCGATATATATCTGATGGAACTTATAGATGCGAGTATATAACATTTCAGGTCCGATATGAGCCATTTCATCGATTTTCAATATTTTTATTGTATATTTCAAATACAAAGGGAAACCACAAAACAGGCATTGGCGACATGCAATAGCGATTTAAAGGTGGACCCGATGGAATATAAGGTGGAATTCATAATATTTGAAGTCCGATAAACAGTGATTTGGCGGATTTTTCCCATGTTTTACAGTGTTTCTCTGTGTAAATAGAGAACGCTATTTTTGGGGATTTCAAAGGCCTGATGGTCCCTTCCGTTTTAGAACAGGTGGGTACCTTCCTTGAAGACATTATGCCATGATTTCTAATGCTCAGAAGGAGATTCAAACGAACAAAGGCCAGGAGCCGGAGAGCTCGAGAAGGGGAAAGAAACAGACAATGCCGATTGGCTTTAAAGCCACAGACTGTGTTATGCTCTTAACCTGCAAAGCAATACCCAAACATAGAATTTGCGAAGGAAAGATACCGAGAACACAAAATATGCGAAGAAAATATACCCAGAACACAGAATAGCAATGATTTTATTATTCAGAGAGAAATGTTCACAGGCCTCTTCGAGGGGGCAAGCTCCAATAGAGCAGAGCTCGATCACAAAAACAAGACATGATACTCCTCGCAGGGAGTCTCTATCCTTTATATATGACTCATACATGCAATACCACGGGCCAACACCGTAGGTTTTATTAATACCATCGGTCTAATACTACCGCCCATTTACCATCTATCTAATACTACCGCCCATTTGCAACTAATTGTGCTCCCGTCATTAATTGCGGGTTAACCACTTACAAATATTAATATGGGCTTTATTGACTCTTGACTATGACGTGATCCCATGACATAAATAAGGGGGTTAGGGTGGGACCCTAACATGCCCTCCCCCTTAAGACTAGCCTTGTCCTCAAGGCTGAAGCTATGGAAACTGCTAAAGAATAGTGGTTGGTTCCCAAGTTGCATCTTCCGGAGAGGTGTCTTTCCATTTGACGAGGACCTCCTTAATCATGCGGCCGCGCAGGTGCTTGTCTCGGGTGTCTAGAACCTGTTCAGGTTGAAGCCAGATTTACCCTTCTTCGTCTAACTCAGGTAGACTGGTTTGAACTCGGCAATTGTTCCCAATCACTTTCTTGAGGCACGATACATGGAAAACCGGATGGATTTTTGCCGTAGGTGGCAAAGCCAACTTGTAAGCTACTTCTCCAATGCGCTGAAGTACTTGGTATGGTCCGTAGAATTTTGGAGCGAGCTTTTGACAACCCTTATCTTTGAGTGATGTTTGCTTATATGGTTGCAACCTCAAAAAGACCTGATCCCCTTCTTGAAATTGGCGCTCTGAGCGATGTTGGTCGGCCTGTTGCTTCATGCGGTTCTGAGCTTGATGAAGATTCTCGCGAAGATGGGCGAGCATGGTTGCACGGTGTTGTAGGAGTTGATCCACTGCTTGTACTTTGGAGCAACCCTTGAGATAAGAAGTAGGGGAAGACGGAATTTGACCATATACTGCTTCATAGGGAGTCATTTTGTTGGTAGCATGATAGTTGGTGTTATACCACCATTCAGCCAGAGGTAACCACTGTGCCCAAAGGTGTTGCTTCTCTGAAGTGAAACATCTAAGGTAGGTTTCTAGACATTTGTTGACAGCTTCAGTTTGACCATCTGTTTGCGGATGATATGAAGTACTGAGTTTGAGTTGAGTGCCTTGTAATCTGAAGAGTTCCTGCCAAAAATTGTTGGTGAAGATCGGGTCGCGGTCGGACACTATTGAAGTGGGCATGCCATGTAATTTGAAGATCTGATCCATGAAAGTTTGAGCAACCAAGGTGGGTGTAAACGGGTGGGGTAGGGCGCAGAAATGAGCATACTTCGAGAGTCGGTCCACAACCACCATGATGACTGACTTGTTCCCTGACTTTGGAAGACCTGTAATGAAATCCATAGAAACCTCCGTCCAAATTGAGGCCGGAATGGGAAATGGTTGTAAGGTGCCTAGTGTGTTGACGGTTTCCCCTTTGTGGCGTTGACAGACATCACATTTGGCTACAAAAGTAAGGACGTCCTTTTTCATGCCTGTCCAAAAGAATGATCTTCTAGTGCGAGCATACGTCTTCTGAAAGCCCGAATGTTCTGCAATGGGAGATGAGTGCAATTCTGCCAAAAGGCGACTTTTGAGGGTAGATGTTGGTGATATGACGACTCTGTCCCTGTAGCGAAGAATATCATTCTGCCACGAGTAGCCCGTGCTGGAATTAGGATCTACCTGCAATTGAGAAATGAGTTGGGAGAGCCCTGGGTGTGAAAACCATTCCCTGCGAGCCTCTTCAATCCAGTCTGGAATGGGAAGGGAAATTGTGAGCAGAGTACTTTCCTCCTCAAATTGGCGCGATAATGCATCTGCTACCCTGTTGTCTTTCCCTTTCTTGTAAATGATCTCATAATCATATCCCAGCATTTTGGATAACCATTTGTTTTGTTGTGGGGAGGATAGGTGTTGCTCCAAAAAATATTTAAGACTGTGATGATCTGTGCGGATTTGGAAACGTCGCCCCAATAAGTAAGGTCGCTAGGTCTCGACTGCATGTAAGATGGCCATCATTTCCTTCTCATAGGTAGATTGGCCCAGATTCCTCCCACTGAGTTGTTGGCTTGTGAAGGCCAATGGTCGCCCTTCCTGCATTAAGACCGCCCCAATACTTGTACCCGAAGCATCACTTTCAATGACAAAGGATTTGGTGAAGTCAGGTAGTGCTAATACTGGAGTGGTACACATGGCGTTTTTGAGCGCGGTAAATGCCTGTTGTGCTTCCTCGGTCCAGAAGAAGGAATTTTTCTTTAGGAGTTGAGTGAGGGGCTTCGCTATGCGGCCATAGTTGCGGACAAATTTACGATAATAGCCTGTGAGACCCAAAAATCCTCTCAGGCTCTTCAAAGTCTTAGGTTGCGGCCATTCTTGCATTGCCTGGATCTTTTTGGGGTCCACCTTGACACCTTCACGCCCCACAATGTGGCCCAAATACTCAACTTCTTCCATGCCAAACACACACTTAGACATTTTGACAAATAATTTATGCTTGCGGAGCAGTTGCAAGAGTAGATCTACATGCTGAAGATGTGCCGCCCAGGTGCCACTATAGATGAGAATGTCATCGAAGAAGACAAGAACAAATTTTCTGAGATATGGTTTGAGGATGTGATTCATAAGACTCTGAAAAGTAAAAGGGGCATTACAGAGACCAAATGGCATGACCAGGAACTCATAATGGCCTTCATGAGTTCTGAAAGTCGTCTTGGGAATGTCGACTTCCTTCATGCGAATTTGGTGGTAGCTAGAGCGAAGATCCAACTTGGTGAAGAATTGAGCCCCATTGAGTTCGTCCAGCAAATCGTCAACCATCGGAATGGGAAATTTATCTTTGACTGTCAACTTGTTGAGGGCCCTGAAGTCGGGACACATCCTCCACTCCCCATCTTTCTTGAGGACCATGACTACTGGGGATGAATAAGGACTAATGCTGGGACGAATGACACCTGATTCCAACAATTCCTTGATGATTTTTTCTATTTCATTCTTTTGAGTGAACGGATATCGGTATGGCCTCACATTTGGGGGTTGAGCCCCTGGAACCAAGGTGATGCTATGATCATGTTCCCCTCGCGAGGGTGGAAGCTCATGAGGCTTGTCAAAGATCGTCCGATGGGTATTTAAAATCTGCTGCATCTCAGGATGAATTGGCAGAGGTCTGGTTTCGACTACCTGGATGGCATTAAATTGCGCTACCACTCCATGATGGCCCTTTTTAACAATTTTTCCATCCGATGCGAGCTGATGACCGAGGGGGCTCCCGCCTGGAGGCCACGGAGGGTATGTGTGGAGTTGTTCTGCTTAAAACTCATATATAACTCCTGGAAATCCATTGTGATTGGCCCAAGGGTGCGGAGCCATTCAGCACCGAGGACAATGTCACATCCCCCCATGTGTATGGAAAACATGTGGGTTTTCAACTGATAATCCCCCATTTGAAGTTTGACATTTTCACAGCGGCCTTCACATTTCATTGTGCCCCCATCTGCAATTTGGACTTGGAAGTTAGAAACTGCCCTTACAAAACAGTGCGCTGCTTCGGCGATTTTTTGATGGATGAAATTATGGGTACTTCCACTATCAATCAGGACTATTACTGGGCGATGTTTAAGAAAACCCCTGATTTTGAGAGTTTGCGGGGAAGAGATTCCTGCCAACGCATTGAGCGAAATAACTGGGTCGTCAGATACAATCTCCTTTTGGCTGTCTTCTTCGATCGCCTCTGGTTCCTCAAGAGGTGGATCTTCCTCGGTGGAGCTGTAGTCAGTGGCATCTATTTGAAAAAACTTGGGCTCCTTGCATTTATGACCAGGGGAATATTTTTCATCACAGTAGTAACATAGTCCTTGCTTCCTTCTTTCGGCCATTTCCTGAGGTGACACCTTTTGGACCTTAAGTGTCTGAGTCGTGGTGTGAGCTTGTGGGGGACGACCTTTAGTGGGGAAATTGGGGCGGCTGTATTGGGCTGTTATGGCACGTTCCACCATATGGGCTACCTGGCAAGCCTCCGTCCATGTGGGAGGGTGGTGGAGTAGAACTTGAGCTTTGATGGCTTCTTTAAGACCACTGATAAAACATTCCGTGTAGAACTCATCTGAGAGATGCTGAGTGCGGAAGGCTAAGGCTTCAAAAGCGGTGATATATTCATCCACTGTACCCGTCTGTCAGAGCTTAGTGAGACGGCCCAAAAAGGAGTCTCCCTGTTCAAAGCGATCTTGAAGAGCTTTGGCAAATTGGGCCCAACTCGAAAAAGGTGCATTGCGACGTTGATGCCATTCCGCCCATTGCCATCGTTCATTGTCCAAGTACATGGTCGCCACTCCAATCTTAGTCCAATCATCTTGGAGACGATTCAATGTGAAATACTGGTTCATTTGTGCTAGCCATGCGGACGGGTTAGAACCATCAAATTTCTGCATATCCAACTTGGGAGGTGGTGGATGGGTGTGCCAGACGTGAGGAGAGTGGCTAGACTCACCCTCATGGTGTATATGGTCATTATAGGGTTCCTCAAGAGCTGGCTCCTTGCCCTTATCGAGTGCTTGCCGTACCATGCTCGATAGTCCATCAAGCATATTTTTGAGCTCGTTCATATCTGTTTCAAGTTTGTCTAGTCTTTCATTGGCCATTGCTTGAGCTCTAGTTTCTACCATACACCAACTTGATGAAAAATTGGGACCGCCAATTTTTTTTTTTCTAAGGAATTGAATGGTACCACCGTGCTCAGCTCGTTGTCCTGATGCTGATGGGCTAGATCACAAATAAGCACTTCGGAAGATCTCAGACTTTTTTTTTTTTTTTTTGGAAAACTCCTAACGGAGTTTTACTCCTTCCTGATCAATACTGCAGTCGCCAAATCCTCAAAATGTCAATGCCGCCAAAAGTCCTGCGAAAATTATATCCAGGTACAGGAACCCTTCACAGCTACTCCGATCTGGTGGATCTGAGAGATCTGAATGGTGGAACAACTGTTGCTGCTGATCTGGAATATCCGATCTGGTGGATTTGAGAGATCTGAATGGTGGAACAACTGTTGCTGCTGATCTGGAATATCCAATCTGGTGGATCTGAGAGATCTGAATGGTGGAACAACTGTTGCTGCTGCTCTGGAATAGATGATGTGTGATCCCCCGATAGAAAGGGAGCTATGGTCTTGGGGAGTGTCAGGTGCTACAGATCGCAATATACATAAGGGTCTGACAGTAGTACTCAGCCCAATGTTTCAGGGCTCTAACTAAGGAGGATCGACCGTACCCTTAGCCGTACAACCCGACTACCCTATCGTACGGGCGAGTAATCTCTCTGAGTGCTGTTCTTGGTGTATTGTAGCCACAAGACGACCGAAGGTTTATCTATGGTGAGGCTTCAAGGTAGCTAGGGGGCTTCCTATATACCCAGAGGGTACGTGGAAGACAGTCCATGCGCGGTTCTGTCTAATGCGCTACTACTCGAAGGGGTACCCACAGGGGTTACAAGGGAGTCCAACAGACGTGACCACCTCTTGTATTTCCTGTGTGCATGCCTCCCCAAATCCGCAGGTTTATGCGCTTAACGACAGATCCCGTGGTTTAAAGATGCCGGAACACGTCTCTAGCCAAAAAAAAAAAATTTGCTAAAATTTGGAGATCCCACCGAGCCCTTGAAAGTGCTCTGATACCACTTGTTATGCTCTTAACCTGCAAAGCAATACCCAAACATAGAATTTGCGAAGGAAAGATACCAAGAACACAGAATATGCGAAGAAAATATACCCAGAACACAGAATAGCAATGATTTTATTATTCAGAGAGAAATGTTCACAGGCCTCTTCGAGGGGGCAACCTCCAATAGAGCAGAGCTCGATCACAAAAACAAGACACGATACTCCTCGCAGGGAGTCTCTATTCTTTATATATGACTCATACATGCAATACCACGGGCCAACACCGTAGGTTTTATTAATACCATTGGTCTAATACTACCGCCCATTTACCATCTATCTAATACTACCGCCCATTTGCAACTAACTGTGGTCCCGTCATTAATTGCGGGTTAACCACTTACAAATATTAATATGGGCTTTATTGACTCTTGACTATGACGTGATCCCATGACATAAATAAGGGGGTTAGGGTGGGACCCTAACAGACTGATAGAGATAGAGGGAGGCAGTACTGAGATGGAGACAAAATAGAGACAAAGAGTGAAAAAAAGAGTCTGTGTACACACAAAGGCTTGAGGGATTCAAGAAAAACTCCTACTGTTTGTATTTTTTGTGTTGAGACTCAATTTGAGCTCACACTTTGTAAAACTATGCTCTTGAAGACATAATAGAGAGGTCACCACAGAAGGTTGGACCAGGAGACGTAGCCCAAGAGTTTTGGGTGAACTCCATATTAAACATGCTATGTTATGTGTGTTTGTATATTATGTTTCTTTAACTGCTTCATTGTCTATGTTATTCACAATCTTATCGAACCATTGTACCAAGTAATATAGGCAAATCCAGGCACATGAGTCTGTAATACCTTAAAAGTAATCTAAGATCTTCATTCTCAGATCAAGTGGTATCAAAGCTTTAGGTTTGCTAAGGTTAGACAAGCTTGTGCTGGATTTTTGAATGCTAACTAGGTCAAAGCTCAAACTAGGAGAAGGAGAGCTTGTTGAGACTAATCCAGAAATTGGAAGAGTCTAATCTCATAGGAGAATGGCCAGAGAAGTCCCATTGGAATCAGAATCTCAATTCATGGACAATTTCATGACCATGAGAGCCATGGTAGAAGAAATCTATCGAGAATTTAAGAAGGATCGAGGTGAAAGCACCTCAACACCCGAACAAGGCAAAGGAGTAGAGGAACCTCTTCTAGTTGCCCATTCAGAAGGCAAAGGGAAAGGGGAAGAGCCTCCTCCATCAACACCTCCTTCTAGCCCTAAAAAGAAAAGAAGAAAATATCTTTGATTAAATTAGATGTAAAATTTGATTTGCCAATCTATGATGGAGAATTAAATGCAGAAAATCTAGATAACTGGATTAGACAGATTGATTTGTATTACAGTGTGCAAAACATTGATTCAAAAAGGAGTAAAATTCAGCTTGCTAGCCTT
This sequence comes from Pinus tabuliformis, assembly GCA_031772625.1. NCBI lineage: Eukaryota > Viridiplantae > Streptophyta > Pinopsida > Pinales > Pinaceae > Pinus > Pinus tabuliformis. The sequence goes on from CM062819.1 coordinate 329,757,425, forward strand.
CGCCTTGGAGGAACTACCCTAGTGTGGTGGGAAGGCAAGACACAAGCTAATTTGAAGAAGCATGGTAAAATTCTTTCTACCTGGAGTGAATTTGTTTCTGCCATTAAAAAACAATTCTATCCACTAGCTTATATGTAGTAAGCAATGATGAGTTGGCAAACTCTTCGCCAATTAAAGGGCCAAAGTGTACAAACCTATACCCAGGAATTTGGAAAAAGAGCTTTAAATCTAGGCATTTCTCTTGACTCACCTGAAACTTTGTTGAATTATATAGGTGGTCTACATAGCTATTTGAGGCACACCATTCTCATGGTTAACCCCACTAACCTAGATGATGTATCAGTTCAGGCTACACATCTAGAGGCTAGAGGCAAGAATGTGAACCCAGAGATTGAGGGATCATCAAAACCCACTGCAAGAAAGAACAAGGAAAAGAAGAAGCCGAGATGGAAAGAGAGGAAGGCAAACGCTATACAGAAAGACAAACCTTCATGCACTCACTGCAAGAAGGATGGACATGATGATGCACATTGTTAGTCTTTGCATCTGGAGCTGAAACCCGAGAATTTTGATGGAAAGAAGAAGAACATTGTTGCTACTATTCATAAAGATTTGGTGTCAGACTCAGGTGATGAAACAACAATCACAACTATAGGTATAAAAGGTAAAATTTTGAAGCATCTACTAGTAATTCTGCACAATCTAGTGATAATGAAGAAAATGAGAGGAGAAGACATGAGATTATTTATATTAGATTTATTTCCAAGATCAAAAGATTGATACTTTATTTGATAGTGGATCACAAGTAAACTTGATTTCTGAAGAAATTGTAAAGAAGTTGGGATTACTAACCACACCTCACAAGAAGCCATATCCATTAGGTTGGGTATGTGTTAAAGCAAAGCTACAAGTGACTAGACAATGTAAACTTAGGTTTGCATTTGGGTCAACATTTGTAGATGAGGTTGAGTTAGAAATAGTTCCCTTGGATATATGTGGTATTGTTTTAGGAATTCCTTACTTGTATGATAGAAAAGCCATTTTCTATAGAGCTGAAAATAAGTATCAACTCACCAAAGAAGGAGTAGAATATATTTTAAGAGCTCATAAACTCAAAAATAATTACACTCTCATAAACTCAGGGCAGATGAAAAGAATTGTAAATTCATGCAAGCAACTTTTACTAATGGTTGTAAAGGAAAAGAACCCTGATAAAACAAATGTATTTGAGGGTTGTGATGCTAAACAAAAAGCTGATTTAGAAAAGGTTGTTTCAGAATATGATATCCTATTTCAAGAACCTAAAGGTCTGCCTCCCAAAAGGGAAATAGTACATGATATTCATTTGCAGTAAGATGCTCCATTGCCTAAAATTGGAATGTACAAGTTATCCACTTTAGAAAATGCAGAGATCAAGAAGCAGGTACAGGAGATGCTCAATAAAGGGTTCATAAGACCAAGCACATCACCATGCAGATCTCCAATCGTGTTGGTGAGAAAGAAAGATGGTTCATGGAGGATGTGCATTGATTACAGAGCACTAAATAAAATAACGATCAAGAATTGTTATCCCCTTCCTCGCATTGATGATCTATTAGATCAGCTGAAAGAGGTAGTTTACTTTTCCAAATTGGACTTGCATAGTGGCTATCATCAAGTCAAAGTAGCAAAACAAAATGCATGGAAGACTGCTTTCAAAACAAAGCAAGGGTTGTATGAGTGGTTGGTTATGCCTTTTGGCTTAACTAATGCTCCTGCCACTTTCATGAGAGTTATGAATGATGTACTCAAAGCTTTTACTGATGATTTTGTAATTGTATATTTATATGACATTCTTGTTTTCAGTAAAACATGGGAAGAACATTTGAAGGATATAAAGTAGACTCTAGATGTTTTAAAAAGAGAAAATATCTATGTTAAGTTATCAAAATGTGAATTTGGAAAAACATCTTTAAATTATTTGGGTCATATTGTAGGGGGTGGTGAATTGAAGATAAATCCCTCTAAGGTTGAAGTCATTGTGAGCTAGCCTAAACCCAAATCTGTTACAGAAGTTAGGAGCTTCCTAGGAGTAGCACAATATTGGAGAAAGTTTATTGCTAACTTTTCCTTGATTTTAGCTCCCTTACATGCTTTAACGAGATTGAATATGGTGTTTCAGTGGGGAGGCAAACAACATAAAGCTTTTGACACCTTAAAAGTAAAAATTAGTACAACACTAGTGCTAGAACTGCCAGATCTTCAATAACCATTTGAGATTGAAACAGATGCCAGTGACTATGCCACGAGAGCAGTGTTGATGCAACATGGTAAACCCATATGCTATCATTCTGATACATTTAATTCTACAGTAGTTAATTATCCCACATATGATAAAGAATTGTATGCATTAGTATAGAGTGTGAAAAAGTGGAAAAATTACTTAATGGGTAAAGAAACAATCATCCATACAAACCATCAACCACTTCAATATTTGCACTCACAAACTAAATTGCAGAAATCAAGACACTATAGGTGGATGGGTTTTCTACAGTAGTTTCATCTAGTCATCAGATATAAGGAGGGCATACACAATAAAGTTTCAAATATGTTGTCTAGACCAATCATAAATGCGTCTATTATACTTCAGCATAACTCAGTAATGCATGAAAGCTACATTGAACAATATGCTCAAGATATAGATTTTAAAGATGTATATGCAACTTTAAGTCGTGGAAAACAAGTAGAAGAATTGGATTATTATGTTAAGGACCAACTCTTGTATCATTTGGGAAAGTTATGCATTCCACAAACTGAATGAGTTAACATAATTCGAGAAGCACATACTTCTCTTATATCAGGTCATTTTGGTGTAAGTAAAACAGTTGCATAGTTGCAAAGGTTATGTTATTGGCCAAGAATGCATGAAACAATTTCTAGATATATTAAAGGGTGTACCATGTGTGCTAGAAGCAAGCCCAGCAATAGAAAATTAGGCTTGTACACCCCTCTTCCAGTTCCTTCTCATCCTTGAGAAAGTGTTTCCATGAACTTTTTTGGGGGATTGCCAAGATCTAGAAAAGGTCATGATTATTTATATTTTATTGTGGACAGGTTCAGAAAAATGTGTATTTTAATACCTTGTAACAAGCAGATTACAACTAAAAAAACAACGAAGTTGTTCTTTCAGCATGTATGGGTTCATTTTGGGTTACCCACTTCCATTGAATTTGATCGAGATTCCCAATTTGTTGGGAAGTTTTGGTCAAGTCTGTGGGAGTTGATGGACACCAGATTGAAGAATAGCATAGCCTTTCATCCACAAACATATGGCCAAGTGGAGGTGGTCAATAGGACATTGATCCAGTTTCTTAGAGGCTATTGCAACAAGCATCCCAAACTTTGGGATGAACATTTGTGTTATGTGCAACATTCTTACAACTATGCTAAGCACTCTTCTACACAGAGATCTCCTTTTAAGACTTGTTTTGGCTTTACACCAAAGTCTCCCTTGGACTTTGTCTTTGGAAAAGACATAGTAGTTGATGGACATAGTGATGTGGACAAAGCAATCAAGTTCATTGAACAGATCCAAGAAATTCACCAGGTAGTGCAGGAACAACTGGAAAAGAGCCAGGCCAAGTACAAGGCAAGGCATGATAAGCATCGAATTGAACATAACTTCTAAGTTTGTGATCAAGTCTGGCTATACATTAGCAAAAACAAACTGCAAGGTGAAGGTAAGAAGTTGAAGCCATTAAGGTATGGGCCTTTCAAGATACTTGAGAAAATTGGTGAGAACGCTTTTTTCCTTGATTTGCCAGCTTACATGCACATCTATTCAGTGGTTAATGCAGAAAATTTGAGATTGTTTGAACCTTCATTAATTGAACATCCTGAAGAGAAAAGTCAGTTGCCTATTATTGATGATCTGTTGCCTGAATATCTCAATGAGTTGCAGGAAGATACAGTTATAGATAGGAAGGTGAGAACTACGCACAGAGGGGATATTGAGTACCTCAGAATTGGACTCAAAGGTTCAAAACCAAGAAGTACACGATGGATGGAAATTGGACAAGCGAGAAAGATGTATCCTCACTTGATCGATGCTTGAAAACCAACTTTTGGTGGTCCAAAAGCTTTATCAGTGGGAAGGCGTGATCCAAAATGGATCCTAGAAAACCTAATCCAAAATGGATCCTTGAAAACCCTCTAAGTCTTCAAAGTATTCTAAAGATCAAAACTATCGCAAAAGAAGAACTCTTAGAGATGGTCGATTACACTATTAGGAGTTAAAAACACGAAGAAATGACCAAAAACAGAGCTATCAGAGGCTTGGATAGTGATGCACAGGAGTTTTCGGATTTGGCCAATCAACGGTCCAGATCCAATCGACATATCGCAATCGACGGAGGCTATTAGAGGCTACCACATAAATATTGCGACAACGATCAGCGCGGTCAATGAGGCCCATTGATCAAGCACGTAGATCGATGACCCAAGTTGAATAGCGATATCGCATTGGCAAAACACAAAGGGAAAGACTTACAGAGGACCAAAGATCGTGTGACTTACAATTGCAATATCGCAATATCGCATCGGAGCAACACCACAGAGTGAGGCTAATACATACGCGACTTGCAATATATATATCTAGACCCGATGGAACTTATAGATGTGAGTATATAACATTTCAGGTCCGATATGAGCCATTTCGTCGTATTTTCATTATTTTAATGTATTTTTCAAATATAATGGGAAACCACGGAATGGGCATTGGCAACATGCAATAGCGATTTAAAGGTGGAATCGATTGAATATAGGGTGGAATTCATAATATTTGAATTCTGATCAACAATGATTTGGCGGATTTTTCCCGTGTTTCTCTGTGTAAACAAAGAATGCTATTTTTGGGGATTTCAAAGGCCCAATGGTCCCTTCCATTGAAAAACAGGTGGCCTCCTTCCCTGAAGATTCTATGCCATGATTGCTAATGCTCAAAAGGGGATTCGAATAGACAGAGGCCAGCAGCCAGAGAGCATGAGAAGGGGAAACAAATAGACATCGCTGACTAGCTTTAAAGCCCCACACTGACATAGACAGAGGGAGGCAGTACTGAGGTAGAGAGTGAAAGAAAGAGTCTATGTACTCGCAGAGGTTTGAGGGATTCAAGAAAAAATCATGTTGTTTGTATTTGTTGTTTTGAGATTCAATTTGAGCTCACACTTTGTAAGACTCTGCTCTTGAAGACATAATAGAGAGGTCACCACTGAAGGCTAGACCAAGAGACATAGCCCAAGAGTTTTGGGTGAACTCCATATTAAACTTGTTGTGTTATGTGTGTTTTTCTATTATGTTTCTTTAATTGCTTCATTGTCTATGTTATTCGCAATCTTATCGGTCCATTGTACTAAGTAATATAGGCAAACATATGCACATCAGTCTATAATACCTTAAAAGTAATCTAAGATCTTCATTCTCAGATTAGTGCTCATGGAAAATATAGAAAATACCATTAAAACATGTGACCTGGAGCTAGGGGGTTAAAATGGGTGGAAAATCAGGATTGTAATTCATTTACACTAGTGCGAGGTGGAGAAATAATGAAAACCCCAATTATTCCAAAAAATACTTTTAGTTATTCCGCGAGATTCAAGGCATGACTCAAATTTTTTCTATTACAAGTAAGAGATCAATCCCTTATTGTCTATGCATTTATTTTTTGGTTTTACTGCTGGAAAATGGTAGGAACCCTTAAAAAATGGACTATGTGTGGTCACAACCCTAATATTGGCACAATTTTGATCATTCAACCCTAGTCACTCTATGAAGGGTGAATAGAGCATTATTGATCATGATCATGACCATCTAGACATGGTCACACTAGTGTGTGGGTATCAAATATGACCATTTGTTCTATCAGGAAAATAACATTCATGACTGCCCTGTGAGGGACCCTAAGATGCAAATGAATGGGATTATATTTGATGATGGTACAATGATGTGTTACTTGTGTTGAGTTTTGGTCTATATTTCCATCATGATCAATTGTAAGGAATGAGTACATGAGATGCAAGATATGATTTTGATGTAGGATGATGCTACCATTGATGTGATCTAGGAATGTGGGCTACTAAAATAGTTCATAACACAAGTATGTGAGCACAGTCAGTGCTAGTATAGGATTTGCTTGAGATGTGTGTACCAAGTGATTATCATTTTGATGTGCAAGGCCATGTGATGACTTTAGGGACAAAAGATATATAATTTTTTACCAGTTTTTTGACTCATGGTGTTTTACCCTCGCCAATAGGTTGAAGAGGTGGGGTAAAATCCATGGATGAATATTTTGCATGGTATTTCTAGTGGGGAGCTAGAAAAAACAACAACAAAATTCAAGAATCCTATGTAGAGGATCTAACTCTATGAACAATATCGTTCACCATAATTGGGGTAGAAAGAAGTATGGTGCCTCACTTGTACTTGAAGTTCCATATCCAATTGATGCAAGAGTGTTTAAACCCAACAATATTCAATTAGAGCATAATCATGGAAGTAAACTTGAGGGATCAATTGACCAAGTGTAGGATAGGTTGGTAGAATATTTCGAATATGGATTGACTTTATGGTCTTTATTTCTACAACAATTATAGTCAATAAGATCCTGATTCTTATCTCCTTTAATAGAACTAAGTGAGCCATGCAAGAAGTGATGGATATACTTGATGATTTGGATAGGTGGTGGGCCCCTTTACATGCATTTGGTGTTGAATTTTCGATTGTCACAAGGAGCATATTGACATGGTAGAGGAATATGCATATGTTATGGTTGACTTCAAAATGATCTAGAGTTGGATATTTTGAAGGGAGATGACTAGGATGATCATAGTGAGACACCAACCCACATCTGTTTTCAAAATTTTCATGTATTCATTTTTTTTTGTGTTTTGAGGGATACATGCATTTTTTAATTGATGCAAGATCATTTTTTTAGAAATACTAAGAGGGGGATGAATCAGTATTTCATTCCCAATTCAAAGTTACTTAATTTATGATTCATTTTAAAATTTATCTTGAACCATTATTTCATTAGTAGGAAATTGTGTTATCAATCATTGCTTATTAAGTAAATCATGAGAAACATTAAGCATGTAAATCATAAGAACACATCAACACATCAACACATCAACACATTAAGACATCAAAACATAGGGATACTAGATTTTTAGGTGGAAATCTTGGGATAAAATCACCACTGTTGTCTTTTTTGTCTTATTTCTTATTATAAATAAAATCTTGCACACCTTGTACTGACACAGACACTTACAAGTACATAAGCTCCTTATAACACCCCCTTCCCACATTTACCTGAACCAACCATTCCAATGGGGTAAACATGTGACGAGAGGATACTATGATGTGATTGAACTCCACAAGTACAGTTAAGGAAGTGGAATTGACTTAATGAAACCAAACTGACGTTCCACACATGTTACAAAACCTCTAACAACCAACCAACCCTTCCAGTTGATCAACCCTTGAGACCACTTGACAATTTGTTGATCTAGACCCTCAACCATTCCCCTGATAAGCCATCCATGCAAATAATGCCTTCCATTCACTAGCATATAAATGCATGCCGACGACTATGGACTTGTATCAACATTTCTGAGCCAATGACCTAGGATTCTGAGCCATTTTTTTAGGGCTAGGTCTTAGGCCACTGTCCAGAACTTCATGAAACTTCGAGAAATGATAAGCAATAATGGAAGAAGGCTACTAATGAAATCAATGGTACAAGTACTAGATCTGACCCATACTATCCATGACAAAAATTTCATTTAACATGTCACAAGTATGTAATCTACAGGTCATAACAACATATTTGAGCATATCTACACGTCTTATACTTATCTGAGATTCGTTAAGAAGCATCGATGCCTTGTTACAATAGTTTCAATATCATCTATTAGGTCATATATTTATTTTTCATTCATTTTCTAATAAAAACATTATGATAGCCATACATAAAGTATGCCATAAAACATCCTCATAACCAACATATAACCAACATAAATAACCATGATATAATAGCCATTAAAACCACATATTAAAAAGTATATTTGCCCATTATAAACAAGAGGAAATAATATCTTATTACGTATGCAAAATAAACCATTTCTACTACTTCCACGTACCAGTCGACCATAAATTGGGCTAAACCAAATCTCTCTTTCAACCATCACCCCCACACCATATTCCAAGCATGAATGTGGGATCTCATGGAACAAATCAAACAACACCAAACCAAGGCTTCCATAGGCTAGAACACCTCAACTCTCAACCATTGATTCCACCTTGCGGTTTGACATCACTAACTATCACCATATTGGTCTCTACCCAAGCTTTCCAGGGCTCTAGAGTTTTTGTTCCATCCAAGGCTTCCTGAATTAGTAACCCAACCCACAGTTGTTGCCAAGCTTCTATAGTGTTTGTCCAACCAGGGCATCCAGGACTAGTAAATCAACACACTAAGGGCTTCCAAATTGTTTTTCCAACCAAGGATTCCAGGACTAGTAACTCAACCCAAGATGTTACAATACTTCTAGAGCGCTTTTCTAACCAAGGCTTCTAGGAACTAATAATTCAACCCATAGCCAAAGAAACAGAGAACCAACCAGAAAACAAAAGTAAAACCCATAACACCATGGCTGTCATGGACATTTTAAGGCTAGGAAAACCACTGTCAAACTAGGAAATCCTCCATGCCAATGAAATATCATAACCAAGAAACCACATGCATATGTTAGGCATGCCAAAACTAGCAAGGAAATAATACATGCAACTTGATACCTGCAAGAAAAACCTGTTGTAGTTGTTGATCCCAATGTCCTCTTGCACTTCCCTACTTCCCCTTTTCCTTCTTGCTGGAAATGCCAAGTATGCCACACCCCTCCAAGAGAACTCCAAGAAAACTCTAAGTGTCCTAAAATATGAGAGAGAGAATAGAGATAAAGCTCCCAAAACTGAATTAACAATAGTCTCAACTGAAAAAAGCCATGAACTAATCCTTATAAGCCTTTTTATTAATGAGGCCTCTAATTTCATCAATTTTCCATTATTTGATTCATTTTCCTCCTCACATCCAACCTATGACCTTTCACATTCCTTTTCTCCTATTTTTCCATTATTTTCATAAATAAAATGCCAATGAATGCCACTTTTCCTTTCAAAATCCTTTTCCATTGCCATTTCGAATTCGCATAGCCATTAATTAATCACAAGTCATACCCGTTACTATTTTTTTCCCAACATTTAGCTTGGAATATGTGTCCCATGACCATGGTTATTATTTTTCCTTTATTAATTGTATTACAAGGAATTTTTAATTGGGTTGTTACAGAAACCTCCCCCTTGGGGAAACACCATCTTCGATGTTTAATGACACCTACAACCAGCAAGAATGCTGAAATAAAAACATACTGCCCATGGAGATTTATAAGTTAGCTCGTTGATGTATTTAAAATGATCATCTTGCTAAGAAGCAATCCAACATGACAACATAACAAGAAAACAACCATATTGACACGACACCCATACCGCTTATTGGAGATTTATAAGAAAACTTGTGGCATCCATATACATATGTACATAGACCAAAACATCACACCAAAACATATACCAATAACATTCACTAAACCAATGAATACAAAAGGATACATAACCCGCATCTGATCTTCCATCTCCCATGTAACTTCATCAGGCCCCAAGTGCTTCCACTACACTTTAACTTGCTCAATTACTTGATTCTAGATCATGAACATATTTCTATGGAAAATGCACTAAGGTTCTAGATGGAATTATCCTTTTGGCTCCACCTATAATACAAACCAGTCAATCACATTATCAACATATTTAACATACTTATTAAGTAATGACACATGGAAACCATCACAAACTTTCACTATCAGAGGCAATGCAAGTTAGTATGATACTAGCCTAATCCTCTCAAAAATATTGAAAGGTCCACAATACCAATGTGCCAACTTGGCACAAGATCCAATCCTCAAGGATATTTTTTTGGGCTTGATGCACAAGTACACATGTTCCCTAACCTGAAACTCCTTAATAATCACGTTTTTATCAACATAGATTTTCAGCCTATCATGTGCCACTTTCAAATTCTTCTTGATTACCTTCATTTCCTATTCCATTTCTACCCACATGTCCAGTATAATCAATACCCTGTTAATTGTATCACTCCAATTGATAGGAGTATTCCAACTCTTCCCATAGAGTGCCTCAAATAAACTCATCCTCAGAGACTCCTGATACCCATTGTTGTAAGCGAACTCAACCAGTGGAAGATACTCTTCCCACATTCATTGTTGATGCATCACATGCATCCTCAACATGTCCTCCAATATCTTGTTGACCCTATTTGTCTATCCATATGTTTGTGGATAATAAGTTATGCTGAAGGCAAATTCTTTACCTAAACCTGTAAATAAGTCTTTCTAGAACCTAGAGGTGAACTTAGCATCCCTGTCTGACACAATTATTTTCAGAACACCATGTAACCTTGCCACATCTCTGATGAATATTTGTGCTACATCATTAACTGAATATGTAGACTTCACTAGAATGAAGTGTGTTGTATTTTTCAACCAGTTAACCACAACCATAATAGAATCATGTTGTCTAGAAGTCCTCGACAAACCGGTGATGAAGTCCATGGAAATGGCCTCCGATTTCCACTTTGGAATTGAAATTGGTTGTAGTATACCACCTGGAGTCTAACACTCTTATTTTACATGTTGATAATCAAGAATCTCGCCACAAACTCTGTCACTTCCTTCTTCATATTCTGACAATAGTAGAACATCTTCACTACTGTCAATGTCTTCTGATATCTCGGGTGACATGAATATGGATTAGCATGAAATTTCCTAAAGATAAGCTTCTTGAGCTTACTATCATGTGACACATATATCATGTCCCTAAACCTGACCAATCTATTCGCTGTGAGACAATAGTCCACATCCTGATCAGATGTACCCTATTGTAACCTAGTCCTAATCTCTCTATACATGTTATCCTACTGACCTTCCTAAAATATCCGATCCTATAAATTTGTCCCATAAGAATTGACAGTTCCAATGCGATTTACCTGTATCCGCCTACTAAGAGAATATGCAAACTTGTTCTCTTTACCTTTAATGTACCTGATCTCAAATTCAAACTCAGTAATTGTGGACAACCATCTAGCTTGTCTAGCATTCAGATTCAGATGGTCAAATAGATACCTCAATCCACTATGATCATTCATCAGTACAAGCCTCCCACCAAGAACATAGTTCCTCCACATCCTCAATGCATGGATGATCTCTGCCAAGTCAATATGATGTGTTGGACAGTTCTGCTCATGATAATTCAGTTTCCATGATTCATAACACACTAACTTGTTGGCATTATGGCTAAAGTGTTGTCCTTGATGGCAACCCATTCAGGTGATAGATCACAATACTTCAAGTCAGCAGCAGAGATTGATGATCAGCTACCAAATATTGAAGAAAATAAGGGGTACGCAGGTACACCTTACAGAAGGTGCGTACACGCAGGCCGGTGTTACATAAAGTGCGTACATACCCGCAGTTATCCCGTTCAGGAGGTGCGTACCCCCAGTTCACTTACTTCAAGGCAGAGAAAAGCACACGTGGGGTTTCTTATGTTTAACCCTTGGTATTTAGCTGACGGTATTGTGTTATTATGGTTTTGGCTTGTGGTATTGATCCATGATTTGAGGAAGAGCTTGCCTATATAAAGCAAAGGAGATCATTTGACTTGGGGATGTGTTTAAGTTGAACATCTTATGAGAGCTAGATCTGAAATACTATGATCTCTTGGAGTAATGTCTAGATCTAAATAAGGTGAATCTACTGATGGGTTGAGATCACTTCGGCGCATGATCAGATCTGTAGATCTGACAGTTTGGGTTATTCTTGAAGTCTTGAAATGATGTCTGGTTTATGATATTATGACAGTATTCTGAGAAGTGATAGAGTATGTTTCAGTTTTTATAGATGAATGGATCGGGTTCATAATGACTTATCTTCATGTGATCTGATGGACTAGATCTGGTTGATGACTCACCTGTATATGTATGGATCTAGTGCTTGAGTGATTCAGAAGCTTGTTTATGTTGAGTCCAGTATGAAAATTGGATGAAATGTGGTCTTTCAGATTATGTGTTGTGCTTCAGTGTATCCAGTCTGAAAATTGATGAAACGTGGTACCTGGAGGAGAGAAGATTGTAGGTCAGCACCTACGTACTAGTATCTAAGCTAGTACAAGAGATAAAGGAAATCTTTGGAGCATTGTAGCAGGTAGCAGCCTGCGTACTAGTAAATGGATCGGCTAGTACAAGAGCAAAGGGGGTTGTAGCTCCCGTACTGGTATAAGACTGCACCAGTACAAACATTGTAAAAGGATTTTCTTATTAAGAAGAAGATTGAGATGACTTGCAGCAGGTGGTTTTCTCCCGCATTGGGTTTCCACCTTATATCATGGTGTTCAAGTGTGTGCCTTATGTGTGATGATCTATTCCATGTTACTGCATCTGTTAACTGATAATATGATTGATAATGTTCTAATGCACTGGTTGAAGATCAGTTAACTTAATCATAAGAAGTTGTGGAAGTAGCATATATGAATCTGATTATGGAAATGGAAAAAGTTTTATTAATGTGATAATACTGATTCACCCCCCCCTCTCAGTATTATTTCCAACAATTGGTATCAGAGTGGGTCCTTTGATAGAAGCTTGATCGCTTGAAGGAGATCCTTGGAACAATGGGAAAGAAGCTTAAGAAGAAATCACCTAAGAAAAAGAAGGCATCTCAGAAGAACTATGACAGTGGGAGAATCGATTGGGGATTAGGCATAAGAAGCTCCTCAGATTCAGAATCATTATCAGGTATGAATGTGTTATCCTCTGATGTTCCAGCTATATTTCCTTGTGAAAGAGATGGAAGTGATAGTGAAACTACTGAACTTGCTCTTATGGGTGAACAAGAAAGATATCAAATAGAGGCAGAATTTAAAAGGCTGACAGACAAAATTAGAGATCAACAAGATCTATTGAACAAAAGGGAATGTGACTTCAAAGAAGAAGCTACCAAACTAAAGGCCCAACTAGAAGAAGGAAACAAGGTAAGAAAACTACTCAAAGACAAGGAAGACCAATGCCAAAAATTGCAGCATGAAGTGACATCATTAAGAAAAGAAGTCAACGAAAGAAGCACAACCATCAAGAAACTCAAAGATAGATCCAGTTACTATGAAAATCTTGAAGCTACAATCCTCTCACTAAAGAGAGATCTTGAAGAATCAAAGAAGCAGAATGAAGATCTACATCAAGCAATTGAAAAACAAGACAACGAAGTCATCAGCTTAAAATCCCAGCTGGAATGTGCCTTCCAAGTTCGTCAAATGCAGCAGGATCTGAATGAAGAACAAGAAAAGGAGATTCTCAAACTAAGGGAACAAATGGAAGAAGGAAGAAAAGCTGAAGAAGATTTGAAAAAGCAATCTCTTGAAAAGGAAGAACAGCTTTAGGTTGAGGTAAATATCTTGAAAGGTAAAATAGAAGAAAAGGATAAGCTTTTACGATTTCAAGATAGCTCTAAAGTCTTGGATGATATTCTTAGTAGTCAAAGGTCTCCTGCTATAAAGACTGGTCTTGGTTTCTATGAATCTGTCGAAGGTGAATCTAGTTCACAAGGTGAGGCAAGGAACTCTAAGGAGAAATCTAAAATGATCAACGAAGAAATGAAAGATCAATCTCATCATTAACCAAGGAAAGATATTCCTCAAAGAAAATCCTTTACTCCTCCTATGAATAATGTTGAATGTTATGTATGTCATAATATTGGACATGTTGCAGCTAGATGTAGAAGAAGAAGGGTTCAAGATCATTATGCAGAAAGGTCATCTCAATCAAGGTACTTTTATGGATATTGCTTTGCTTGCAATATGTTTGGTCACAAAGTTGCTGATTGTTATAGGAGAAATATGAAACATGTAAGATGTTATGCATGTGACAAGCTTGGACATATAGCTAAGGAATGCAGGAAAAAAGTGTGGGCACCATATCAAAAGGAGAAAATGTCATTATCACGCTTGAAGATATGGAGGAAAAAGGAATTACAGTCAGAAAAACGCGCCACAGCACAATGTACAGACAAACCAGAATTAGAGGGAGCTGAAAGTACAAAACTTCAGTGTCCTGAATCTCACATGCAAACTCCATGAAGGAAAGTCGCGTATATACGCGAGTTGGATACTGCACAATCGCGTATATGATTGTTTGAAGAAAGGCAGTAGGAAAAGTGAAGTTGATCTATGAAGTATGATCTCTCGAGCACAAAATCAGATCTGGGCATCCGACTAACTGTGGCACACTGGTGAATTGCCGATTCGGCCCTAATCAGAAGTACGCAGGTAATTAATGGTGCAAGTGCGTGGGTACACAGAGGAGAAACAGGAAAGCTGCGTGGGTACGCAGAGCAGAAGGAGAAGCAGTGCGTGGGTACGCGTTGTAGCAGAAGGCTCTCTGCGGGTATACGCAGGGGAGCAGAAGGTGAAGTGCGTGGCTACGCAGGGCAGATAAAGAAAAACTGCGTACCTGTCTTAAGGCATTTATTGGCTGACTCTTCTTATTGATATGCATGATCAGATCTGACAGATGGCACCAGTTTAGGGGGAGCATATGTTCTTAATGCATTGTTGGCATTATGGTCCTTGATGACAATGCTTATGATTCATCTTGCTATGGTTATGAGTTGTTCACATGGTTCTTGGATCATATTTGTGGTTGATTCTCTAATGGTGCTTGCATGGAGTCTTTATTGTTCTTGGCACATATATGGATGAGGATTGTTGGCTGGATACATGGATGATTATTCAAAGTTGCATTGTTGGAGACATGATGATGATGAGATCTTACCTATATGATGATAGGTTGTTTCGTACATATGTTGCTTAATGCATATGCTTCCATTTGATGACTCTTGGTTCATGTAGATCTGGATGATTATGAATGAGTTGATGCAAACGTACCTTGCTGTTGACAGATACTATGAAACAGATCATACAGTATTATTGCTGATATGTATCTTAGGTGATTGGTCTTTATGTAATAGTGTGTCTCTTTTGTAGTTATCTCTTCAGGTCATGTAACGGCCTATGTTTCCCCACTATGCCTGGGATGAATGATGTTATCATATGTAAACTTTTGATGTATCACCATTGTGATGAATGTATGTATTGAGTCTTTTGGTGATAGGAAGGTCATTTATGATATATAGAGTCATGTTCTTCTTGTAGAACATCTTTTTGCAGTCAAGGGGAGCTTGAGCATGAACAATACTATATAGCAGAGCAGACATCTCAGCTTGTTCTCAGAAAGAGCATTATCAGCTTGGAGCACCATGGCATATACAAAGGGGGAGTTCATTCAGAGACTTCAGCAGATCTGGTTCATATTCAGGGGGAGCATGTTCTTAGGGGGAGCATAACCCTTTGCACTTGATGTCAAAGGGGGAGAGTGATTTGGTGTTGTTGCCATCAAGTCCAAAGGGGGAGATTGTTGGCATTATGATGCATGTGTTGTACTTGATGGCAACCCTCTCATAGAAGATCATCTCACTTGTATACATTCAGATGAATCTACAGAAGAAATATCAGATGTGACAGAGTGCATGGGTTACCAGACAGCACAAAGGGATCAGATGACAGTTCACAAGTAAGCTTTGCCATCAAGTCCAAAGGGGGAGATTGTTGGCATTATGGCTAAAGTGTTGTCCTTGATGGAAACCCATTCAGGTGATAGATCACAGTACTTCAAGTCAGCAGCAGAGATTGATGATCAGCTATCAAATATTGAAGAAAATAAGGGGTACGCAGGTACACCTTACAGAAGGTGCGTACACGCAGGCCGGTGTTACATAAAGTGCGTACATACCCGCAGTTATCCCGTTCAGGAGGTGCGTACCCCCAGTTCACTTACTTCAAGGCAGAGAAAAGCACACGTGGGGTTTCTTATGTTTAACCCTTGGTATTTAGCCGACGGTATTGTGTTATTATGGTTTTGGCTCGTGGTATTGATCCATGATTTGAGGAAGAGCTTGCCTATATAAAGCAAAGGAGATCATTTGACTTGGGGATGTGTTTAAGTTGAACATCTTATGAGAGCTAGATCTGAAATACTATGATCTCTTGGAGTAATGTCTAGATCTAAATAAGGCGAATCTACTGATGGGTTGAGATCACTTCAGCGCATGATCAGATATGTAGATCGGACAGTTTGGGTTATTCTTGAAGTCTTGAAATTACCTATACCCACAGGTACGCAAGTGCAGTGAAAGAAAAGCGCGGAGATACGCAGACGCAGAAGCGCTGCAGGTGCGGAGGTACGCGGCGCCACAGAAGGCGCAGCTGCGGAGGTACGCGGCGCCACAGAAGGCGCAGCTGCGGAGGTGCGTGGCGCCACAGAAGGCGCAGCTGTGGAGGTACGCGGCGCCATAGAAGGCGCAGCTGCGGAGGTACGCGGCGCCACAGAAGGCGCAGCTGCGGAGGTGCACGGCGCCACAGAAGGCGCAGTTGCGGAGGTACGCGGCGCCACAGAAGGCGCAACTGCGGAGGTGTGCGGCGCCACAGAAGGCGCAGCTGCGGAGGTGCGCGACGCCAAAGAAGGCGTAGTGCGTACTTGTACGCAGGCATTACATGGGTGAAGCTGCGTACTTCTCTTGAAATATATTTAGCTGTCCATGTTTATCATTGCTGTGTTCTGGGTTTTGAAGTGATGTCTGGTTTATGATATTATGACAGTATTCTGAGAAGTGATAGAGTATGTTTCAGTTTTTATAGATGAATGGATCGGGTTCATAATGACTTATCTTCATGTGATCTGATGGACTAGATCTGGTTGATAACTCACTTGTATATGTATGGATCTAGTGCTTGAGTGATTCAGAAGCTTGTTTATGTTGAGTCCAGTATGAAAATTGGATGAAATGTGGTCTTTTAGATTATGTGTTGTGCTTCAGTGTATCCAGTCTGAAAATTGATGAAACGTGGTACCTGGAGGAGAGAAGATTGTAGGTCAGCACCTACATACTAGTATCTAAGCTAGTACAAGAGATAAAGGAAATCTTTGGAGCATTGTAGCAGGTAGCAGCCTGCGTACTAGTAAATGGATCAGCTAGTACAAGAGCAAAGGGGGTTGTAGCTCCCGTACTGGTATAAGACTGCACTAGTACAAACATTGTAAAAGGATTTTCTTATTAAGAAGAAGATTGAGATGACTTGCAGCAGGTGGTTTTCTCCCGCATTGGGTTTCCACCTTATATCATGGTGTTCATGTGTGTGCCTTATGTGTGATGATCTATTCCATGTTACTGCATCTGTTAACTGATAATATGATTGATAATGTTCTAATGCACTGGTTGAAGATCAATTAACTTAATCATAAGAAGTTGTGGAAGTAGCATATATGAATCTGATTATGGAAATGGAAAAAGTTTTATTAATGTGATAATACTGATTCACCCCCCCTCTCAGTATTATTTCCAACATAACTATCCTTCCTGCATTAAGACTCCATCAAGCCCTCTCTTGCAAGCATCTATACATACCACAAACTCTTTGTCCAGATTTGTAATCTTTAGAACTGGATAATTTGTCAACAGTTACTTCAACTGATCAAAACTTGTTGCACATTCATCTGTCCATTTAAACTTCTTACCTTTCCTTTGCAATGGTATGATAGGATAACAAGTCTACAATAAGTTCTTGATAAGCTTCATGTAATAACCTTCTAAACCCATAAATACTCTTACCTCCTCCACAGTCCTAGGAGCTTCCCATTGCATGATAGATTTTATCCTTTTTGGATGCACTGCTATTCCTTCCTTGGAAACCACACTTCTCAAGTAATGTACCTATATCTAAAAGAAACTACATTTCCTAAGCTTGGTATACAACTGATGCTCTCTTAGAAATTCAATGTTGCTACTAAATGTTCAACATGCTCTTCCTCATTATTAGAATATACCAATATATCATCAATGAATACAATAACGAAATTATCCAAACAAGGATGAAATACCTATTCATCAAGCACATAAAAGTAGCTAGAGCATCAATCAAACTGAAAGGAACTACAAAAAACTCATAATGCCCATACCTAGTCCTAAAATTTGTCTTGTAAATATCCTCTTCTTTGATGTGTATCTGATGGTATCCTGATCTCAAATAAATCTTCAAGAACATTGTTGATCACTTCAACTGATCAAACAAATCATCAATTCTCAGCAACAGATACTCATTATTGATGGTTACCTTGTTCAACTTCCTATAATCAATGCATAACCTGAGCGTACCATCCTTATTCTTTACAAACAATACTAGCGCACCCCACAATGACACACTTGGCCTAATGTATCACTTTTCATGCATTTACTTCAACTGCAACTTCAATTCCACTAACTCTATGGTGCATTTGATGTTGGTGTTGCCCCTGGTACCAAATCAATAGAAACATTCACTTCCCTGTGAGGCGGAAAATCTGAAATCTCTGCCGGAAAACACATCCTAAAACTGTTGTAGAACCAGGTACATGTTCAATACCTCCACATCTTCAACATCCTTGCCTTTATCACTGGAAATATTCATTGCAAATAACACACACCCATTCATACGACTGCGTTTGGCCTGCGTAGTTGTCACCATTCTAATTGATGTTTCCTTCTTCTTACCCTACAAGACTCTTTGTTCCCCATTATAATCCAAACAAACAATAACCTTGTCATAAAAATCCACCTTATTCCTGTGAATATATAACCAATCCATACTCGAAATCATATTGTATGATCCCAACGGAAGTACATTCAAATGTGTCGATGTAGACATATCATTCAATTCAAATGCACAAACTCTTACGTAATGATGAGCTCTTTTCTTAATACCTATAGCTAAATGCACTAACTAAGAATCTACATGCACTTCCTTACTCAAACCACACTTATCCACCAAGTCAGGATTAACATAATTATAATTAGAACTAGGGTCAATCAAAATAGAAATAACATGATCACAAAACTTATCATCCATCTCAATGATATATTCTTGATGATATATGTAACGCCCTCCTCACACATGTACCAAAGCTAACTTGTCCACTAGGATAAACATGTGATAAGAGGCTACTATGATGTGATTCAACTCCCCATGTACAATTAAGGAAGTGGAATCAACATAAGAAAACCAAACTGTCCTTCCACACATGCCATAAAACCTTCAGGATCCAACTAACCCTTCTAGGTGAGAAACCCCTAATCCAACTTGACATTTTACTAATTTAGACCCTCAACCACTCCCATGACAAGCCATGCATGCGACTAAGGCCTTCCAGTCACTCCCATAGCAAGCCATGCCAATGCTTGTGGAATTTTTTAGGAAGGCTTTGAGCCAACAACCCTAAATTCTGAGCCACTTTTTCAGGGCTAGGTCTCAGGCCACTACCTAGAACTCCATGAAACCTTCAAAAAATGAACAATAAAAATGGAACAAAGCTACTAATGCAATCATTGGTACAAGTTCTTGATCTTACCCCTACTATTCATGACAAGAATTTCGTCAAACATTTCACAAATAATCAATCTACAGGTTATAACAATAGATCTGAGCATAGGGGTATCATACTTATATGAGATTCATAAAGAAGCATTGTTTCCATATCACAATAGCTACATTATAATCTATTAGGTGATACATTCATTTGCTAATCAAAACATGTTGAGAAACATACATCAAGTCTATCATAAAACATACTCGTAACTAACATATAACCAAGAGAAATAACAAGGATATACCAGCCATAAAAATCACATATGAACCAACACATTTACACATGAAATTCCAAGGAGAAGAAGCTCTTATTAATGAATGAAAAATCCAACCCGGTCTGGGACTTCCATGAACCACCTAACCATAGATTGAGCTTAACCAAGTATTTCTTTCAACCAATCATCCCCGTGCCATATTCCAAGCATGAATGTGGGACTCAAAACAAAACCAATCCATATTTTCTCAGGATTTATTGCAATCCCCAATGGATCACTAGGCCCTAAACAAGCATGGATGCCTCTGGATTTCTCCACCTACACTGTAAGGAATTTTCCTACCTCTTATTCTCTAAGATTTATCGTATATCCAACCATTCACCGATCAAGGATTCCTAGGCCTAATAGAGGCTCCACCCTCAGGGCTTTACCGTATATCTCGCCATACACCGGTCAAGGATTCCTAGGCCTGATCGAGGGCACACACCTCTAAGATTTACCATATATACCATCATTCACCAGTCAAGGATTCATATGCCTACTAAGACACACAAAATCTGAATTTACCACAATCCCACCTTACTCGGTCTAGGGATTCATGTGCCTTATGTTATTTCTTTCAGAGACCACCTCACTCAGTTTTGAAACCATCCAGAAATCCAACTCAACCTAAAACAAGAGAACCCACCACACCATGCTTATTCGGAAATGGCAAGCAAAGGATGAATAACACTGGAATACCTATAAAATCCCATGTCAATGACAGCAAGAGAACCAAATACAAACATACATGTACCATGCATCCCAAATCTAGCAAGTAAATCACACATGCAAATCGATACTTGCAAGTAATCTCATTGTAGCCACTTGATCCTGCTCTTCCTTTCTTGATCTTTTCTTCCCACTAGAGTGCTCCAAGAAAACTCTAAGTTTCTAAGAGTGAGAGAGTGAGAGAGAATAGAGAGAGAGAGAGAGCTCCAAAATTGAACCGACAAAAGGTACCAATTGATCCTCATAATCCTTTTTATTAATTTAGGCCTCTAATTTCTTCAATTTTCCATTATTTTCCTTCATTTTCCTCCTCACATGCAACTTGTGACCTTAACCTTCCCTTTCTCCTATTTTCCATTATTTCATAAAAAAAAATTGCCAAAAATGCCATTTTTCCTTTCCAAATCCTTTGCCATTACCTTTGACAATTTCCCTTAGCCATAATAAACCAAATGAACACCCACACTAGGATGTTTTTCCCAACATTCAACTTGGAATACATGTCCCATGACCATGGTTATTATTTTTCCTTTATTAACTTTATTTACATGATTTTTTGACCAGGGTTTTTACAATCTACCTACCTATTATCCAATGCTATATAAATACGAGGAATAATCTATCCAACATCCCCCACTATCTATGTCTCCCAAGCACTGTAAATATATGGTCTACCATCCTGATCTTAGGGACAATCTCTCCTATGATGATCCTTGCAACATGTCCAACACTATAAAGTATTCCAACCTGTAACTTTGTTCTGCTCCTCATATTGAAATCCCTATCCTTTATCAGATGTATTGAAATTCTTAGGCGTCACTACATTCTCTTTGTTATCTGTGTCTTGAGGCCTTTTTCACTTCTTATCTCATTTCCCTTTATCCTTTGCATTACCTTTCCATTCCTACTTAGTCTTAGATTTGCGCTTTGATTTCTCATAATAATGATTTACCTTCCGGATGACCTCCTCCAATGATCTAGTTTCATCAAACTCAATCCTATCTTTGAAAGCTACCGACAACCCACTGATGAATCTTTGAATCTTGGAATTCTCCTCCTTGAGGTAAGGCACATACCTAAATAACTCCAAGAATATGCTACTGTACTCTTCATCAATCATTGATCCCTTCTTCAACTCATAGAATTCCCTCGCCTTCTCGGCATAGTATCTCTCTAATAGATACTTCTTCTTGATTAGTCTCTCGAACTCACTCCAAGTCAATTCCACTTCATGAATACCTCTGACATTATTTACATCTTCCCACCAAATATTTTCTTTACCTTTAAGACTGAATGTAGCTATTTTGGACTTGACGTTCCCTGAGTAATCATGCAACCTGAAGAACTTATTCATCCCAAGAAGCCATGCTTCTCCATCCTGTGACTTCTTCATTTATCTATAAAATGTAGGTGGCCTTTCCTTCTTGAACTCATCTGACAAATATCACCTATCACTCCTCTTATAAGGATGATAATGATGATCACCGTGATACCTGTCTAAACTAGTACTAGGGTAAAGTCCATGTCCATTGCCTCACCTATCAGGTGTATAAAAAAATATACCATCTATAATCGTGTCATCTCTATCCAAACTGTGCCCACCATGAGATCTACTACCATATGCCCCATTAGTCCTATTCTCCTACCCATGGCTTATCAGAAGTGGTCCGTGTCTCTACAATTCTGACAAACTCTGAAGGATGACTACATTAAATTTGTCTTTTTTCTCATGTTCCTGAATGATCCCATCATTGTTTGATTTGCAACTCCTTATTTTTTCCTTCAAACTTGTCAATGTTTTTTCTATGTCATAAGAGTGCCCAAGACCATGCTGCTCATTTGATATATAGGGAGAGTCTCATGAATTGTAGTTTACCATCCTTCTAGTCATCTTTGATTTTCTCTTCCTGCAAGGTATATCATGTCAGCTAAACCAAATCATAAACAAACCAATGTACCTCATTATAGTTTGGGAATGATATCTCGTCTACAAGACCAAACATATTAGTATAATATATGTGTAATAATAATCACAACATTATATATACATCATCTCAATCACCATCCAGTAACCATGCATGATGCCACAACCACAACACAATACATGCATAACAACATACGTACCAAATGCATACACCCACAATACTTACAGACACTAACATGCTATTGATGGTTTTGGAACCACCAACATTCAGGGGATCTCCACGATATGAAGTCCCACCTAGACCTCACACCATTTGGTGTAGGAGTCCCATCTGGTATGATGGCCCAATTTCCATTAACTTAAAGATATGCCTTAGCTCTTGTTTGTCAGCTCATGAGAGTGGTATACTTAGTCTTCAAACAATGAGGTTCGTGTGCCTGGTGAGTGCTTAGTGTCACTTGTGTAAATTTTTTTCACTGAAGAGGGAGAGGGTCAAAATGAGTCTCAATTCGAAAGGGAATAGTCCCAAATCAGTTAGAGACACACAACACAACAATACATGCGCAACTTCTGGAGTAGTCCACGTGGAAGTGACAGTCACAAAAACAAAGTGAACAGATAGCACATACAATACCTAGTGGAATATTCCAACGAGTGCAACAGTCGTTATAACAAGTTTACAAGAATGAATCTGTCGAGTGTTTGGTGGAATAGTCCACATGGGTGAGACAACTTTAACAACTGATACAACACATTTCCAATAGTATATGCACTAAAACAACCAAAATAGTTCAGATATCTTAGTACAGGTTAAAACCACATGCATTACAAGCATCTAAAGAATAGCCTTACAAATGAATACAATACATGTGTGAAAATGTGTTGGCCTATTAACAGGCTTCTGAATTAAGAAAAATATCCAAGACAAATCCATACACCATATATCACTAACCCTGATAGTGGGGCGTTGGAGCCATTGCTCGCTCCTCAAAGAAAAGACTGCAGACCTCAAGGCTATGTGGGAGGAGCCAAGGTGAAAAGTCCTTTGCATGTATAAATGAAGGGTATATATAGCCTAGGGTGAAACTGACCCTTGTGACTCTTCAACTTCCCTCACAATTGTTCGACTTACATGAATATTTGATTTACATGACTCTTTAACTTCATTTGTGGGTCTCTTGGACTTCCACATTACATTACATTGATTACATAGTATGACCCAAAATAGTGATGTGGTTGAGGAGACTCATGACACAACTCGACATGACATTGGTGGTATGCACATGCTGGTCGTGTTGTTCGTGTCAAGCTATTGTGCTGCTGAGTGATGAGTGTGCCCGTGGTGTACCATAGCTTCACCTTCACATGGAAAATTGTGGGAGTCTTCAATGGTCTTGGTCTTTGCTCGATTGTCCATGCATGTGCACGTCTCTCCTTCGCTTGCTACATGGTATGCTTCATGTCTTCGTCCAACCATGAGCAAGTCTTCTAGCATGCGCTCCTTGCTCATCTTGTTCGTCATCGCATCATGTCTCTTCCATGTACCTGTTTCTATAATCACTCATGATGACACGAAATCAAATCTATAAATCCCCTAGTCTACCATGATGCATTATATTTTATTTTCGGGTGCAGGTCACTGGGAGAAAGGACAAGGATCTGAAACAGCGCAGAGCACATGTCATGCTAGGATTTGAGGCTCTGGGACACTATTGGGAAAAACTGCACAAAAGTCACTAAGAGGCTGGGTTGAGCAGTCTGGGACAACATTGACATCTACAGTATCTGGCTCAACTGGGAGGCAGAACTGCATGATTTTTTTGGGGAAGGTAGTGCTGGGAGTGGGTTGTGGGAGCTTGCTAGCCAAAACTATGTAGATATGGTAGGTAGTCATGCAGGACATGTTTGTATAGTTTGCAGGCTAAGCGGGGTGTCAGGCAGTAGGTGGACTATCCATAAAAACTGCATAATTTTCATAAGGAGTGGCAAGCATGCTGACAAAGGGACTGACTGACAAAACTGCGCAATTTCTAGAGACAGTGCAGTGACAAGCAGTAGGTGCATGTCCCTCATGTTTGTGTAATTTCTTCAGTTAGTGGAGGCAGGCATGCTGACAGCTTCTACTTAATTTTTGGGAGGAGTGAATCCTGGGATCACTACCCAGTCAAATTCTTCAGTTGACTAGTGGGAGGCTTAATGGATAGGCTTGATAGAAGCGTAGACTGAGATAGCTTCTTCATAAGCTTATACATTTCTCTCGGATATAGTATGCCAGGTTGATTCCAGAATTGCACAATGTAGACTTCCTGGAGGGCAGCCTCATGCTCTGCGCAGGTCTGGGAAACAATGCTTAGTCAATGAGGGTTGAGACTGCGCAGTGCAGCTCAGTGGAGGTCCAGCTAATGGGAAGTGGTCTGGTTGACAAATTTTCAGAAAAATGGCCAAGTTTGTGAGTGATTGAGCTCATGTATACATGGCGAACACACACTCAACATGACTCAATGACAAGACACCTCAAACCCACAAAACAACATGTCTCAACATTACTGACTACAGGACTATCTAGTGGTGAAAGCGACAAGTGAAACACTTTGGATAAACCTTCGGATGATCGTGATGACACTTGTGCAAGAGTGCTTACAACATTGTGTGTGAGTGCGATCGATGTTTACATAGCGAACACAACTCATACACACAAAGACAAACCTTCAACATCACCAGAACACAATCACAAGTATGACAGAGTGATCAACATGTTGACAATGAAAATTGGTGAAACAAGTGAAAATGAAGCAAGACATGTAGTGGAAATACCTGAAATGACTTATTGTGTTTGCACACATGCATGTTACTGAAGACAGGATGATATGACAATGACAAGTAATCCTGCAAACTCAACTAAGAGGTGTACTTTGAAAGGTGTTATTTACTTACCATGCATACCCTCAAGATGGCCATGCATCCAATGGAGTTTGCATGTGGTCTTAATACTTTTCCATCACTTATTCTTTTGGCCCTTCTCATTAACTCCTTAGGAGTGATCTCAGCATGTCACCTTTTCTTGTAGTCACTGAGAGATAGATCAACGCAGTTTTAGTGAGCAGTGACTATTGTCGGGATGAGGCCATGGGAGGCCCATCTGTGCAGTTTCTGCATGCAAGACAGACATGGTGGCTTGGAAAAAACTGTACAGTTTTGAGGAACAGGACACTGCTGCGGAATGGGTGTCTTGGGAGGACACCTCTACACAATTTCTGAATGCAGGAAATCCAAACTGCTCTACACATTTTGGAGAGCAATGCTGGCTCCTAGGCTACTCTGCACATTTATGGAGAGAACTGTTGGCTACTAGACTGATCTATGCATTTCTGGAGAGTAGTGCTGGCTGGGCAACTAAGGGACAACACTGCGCAGTTTCTGAAGATAGTGGTTTCTGGCTAGAGGAAGAACACTGGATGAAACCACTACGCAGTTTCAGATGCCATGGAAGGCTAGGGTCTTTATGCATTGTGGAGTTCCAATAGGCAAGGGAGGAAGCTTAATGGTTGCAGAAGCAAAGTGCACAATTCCGGGAGGCTAAATGAGGCTAAGTTTCTTGGGAAATTGGCTTAGTGTGAGATTAGTGAAACATATGTAAACACTGATAAGACTTGATTGTGATCAGACACGAACACTTAGTGATGCAACATAGACCATTCAGAATGTATAAAACATACTTTTCTTGATGCAGCAACCTTAGTGACAAGTGTGCATGAAGTGGGCATGAAACATGTCTATGTGATGATGATAACTCATGTGTGCATGTTTTACCTTGAAGAAAAACAACATTCCCTTTGAATGAAAAACAACAATCCCTGTGCCCAAATATGAAACATGCTGCGTAAACATGGGAACATGAAAAAATCTTAAGATCAAAATGGGGAAGCTTGAGATCATCAACTTACCAACAAGTGACCAAGGACGATTGATCACAGGATCCAAGGTAGGCTCTGAAATTTGCATGCGAGCCAAAATTTTTAAGGGTGGTTGTAGCGGCTACAACACATGCATAACTAGTGCATGACCAACACACACTCCTGATGACCACATCCAATCAATAACACCATCAACTTTCACATGGTGACACAACAACAACCATGACCACCAACATGCATAAACAACAAACACATAAAACACAAGAATAAGGACACATATCCAACCGACATGTATGCATGAAAAACACATCGTGCATCTAGTCTAAGGGGTGAACGATGCTCTAATACCACTATGTGGCATCATAAATCACAAAAAGAGAATAGAAACTAGATACCACCCAGGGAGAACAAAAATGGCTCTGATACCACTTTCTAACACCCCTTTCTCACATTTACCCAAATTAACAAGTCCATTAGGGTAAACATGTGACGAGATGATACTATGATTTGATTCAACTCCCCAAGTACAATTAAGGAATTGGAACCAAGATAATGAAACCAAACTGACCTTCCACACATGCTACAAAACCTCTAGGAGGCAACCAACCCTTCCAGGTGATCAACCCATAAGACCACTTGACAATTCGTTGATACAGACCCTTATTCATTTGCATGACAAGCCATGCATATGACTGTGGCCTTCCCATTACTCCCACAACAATGCATGCCATTGACTATGAACTTTTCTCAGTAGTTTTGAGCAAACAACCCAAATTCTAAGCCACTTTTTCAGGGCTAAGTCTCAAGCCACTACCCAAAACTTCATGAAACATCTAGAAATGATAAACAACAATGGAACAAGGCTAATAATGAAATCATTGGTACAAGTAATTGATCTGAACCCTACTATCCATGACATGTATTTCATCATACATGTCACAAGTATGTAATCTATAGGTCATAACAACAAATTTGAGTGTAGGGGACTTATACTTATCTGAGAATCGTTAAGAAGCATTGATGTCTTGTCACAATAGTTTTAATATCATTTATTAGGTCATATATTCATTTTTCATTTATTTTCTAATCAAAACAGGATGAGATCCATACATCAAGTCTATAATAAAACATCCTGATAACCAGCATATAACAAACAAAAATAACCAGGATATAACAACCATAAAAACCACATATGAACAAGTATATTTACCCATAAAATACAAGAGAAAAGAAGACCTTATTAACATATACAAAATGAAACTATTTATGGGACTTCCACATATCACCTAACCATAGATTGGGTTGAACCAAATCTCTCTTTTAGCCAATAAACCCCATGCCATATTCCAGGCATAAATGTGGGATTTCATGGAACAAATCAAACAACAGAAAACTTGGGCTTCCAGAGGCCAAACCATCTCAACCCTCAGTGAGTGATTCCACCTCGCAGTTGGACATCACTAAATTGGTCTCTACCTAAGTTATCCAAGGCTCTAGAGAATTTGTTCCAACCAAGGCTTCCAAGACTAGTAACTCAACCTATAGTTGTTGTTGGGCTTCCAGAGTGTTTATTCAACCAAGGTGTTGGGTGATTTAATGGTATGTTAAATCCTTTGTTATTTTAATATTTCAACCCCAAGGTTTTGAAAACTTATAAGAAAACCAAAATATATGGGGCCCCAGATGCAACTGTTGTAGAAGGTTTGTTTATGATGGAAACAAAGAAAGAAAATTCATATTACAAATAACTTCTAAAACTAAAAAGTTTCTAGTTCAAGATACAACAAGCAAGAGAAGAGGCTCCTAATTTAGGAGGTCTTGGTTGTCCTTCCTCATAGTATTTTCCCCATGAAAAGAAACTAAAGTGCAATGGTTGATGATGTGTAGATAGCAAGAGAAGAGGCTCCTCCTATTTATACATGAATTAGGGATATATACTCAACAAATGTAGATCCCTTAAATATCTACTAGATCCATACTTGTCTCAAATTAGCCCTAAATTCTAGATACAAATCCTATGACACATCAATATATTCAAAATCCTTCTCCTTCGAATATGGTCCACCTCTTGAGTTGAAATTCGAATTTGATCATGGAAGGCCAAGTAAGACTCTTATAGAACCTCCAAATAAGCCTACACGTCACAAAACTTATAACACATATATAGATATATGAAACCATATTAATTTCCTAGTTTCTAATCATAAATTCACTTTAAATAGTTAAAATAAATAACTTTGTAAGACAAGGATCCTAACCCATATAATCATGAAGATGGTCATTTGATGTAGGGTTTTAGGCTAGATAGATATGAAATGAGGGCTAAATAGTTATGAAATGATGGAAATATGGATGATAATTTTGAGACTCAACATACCCCCCAACTGAAGTTGTTGCATGACCTCATGCAACTATTGGATTGATTCACTTGTCCATGAGTTGATCTTTTTTGAACTGCTTTGCTTCTTAATGAGGTTTGACTTGTATAGATTCTTTCCAAACTTTGCTTGATTATATTTTTTTCTTTTTGCAAAGTGTAATAGATTTGATTGCAACATATATTTTTTATGGTTGGTTCTTGTGTGACATCCGATTTTTTTTAAGCAATGGTTCTTGTGTAACAATGTTTTATTTTCTTGTTGTATCAAATTTTATGAAACATTTAGAATTTTTTTCAAGTCCTATAATATCTTATCAATGAATTGATAATTTTCAAAGCATATAATCTTTTGGAATCATACTGCAAGAATAGTCAGTTGGAAAGTATATGCAAGTTGGAATGAAATGAAAATGTGTGATAGTGTATGACATGTGAATATGAAATGATGTCCTTTCCCCAACTAAGGATATGACAATGTGAAAAAGAGAGTGAGGAATTTTCCAAAGTTACAATTTTAGCATTCAAAGGAATTATATGACTAAAAATTAGAAAACCACATCCCTTCATTTACCTTCAATAACTAAAGAGTGTGGTTGCTGATGTTGTTGGATCATGGAGTATGTAAACAAAGGAATTTGATATAGTTCTTTGTTTTCTTTCTGATGATGATAAGATTGGGATCTTTATTGTTGCTGCTACAAATTGATTCCTACTGCAAACTACTGATATAGTCTTCAATCGTTACAAAACCCAGTGGTACAATTCTATTCATGCAAATAAACGTGTCGATGTCGAGCATGAAGAGAAGTCACTGGATTACCAACCATTGATGAATGTCATTAACCAATGCAAGGAGAACTCACCATTAATATCAATGAGTGCCAAGGTACCTAAGTACATCTTGCGAAGTGTGAATATATAAACTGATGTCAAGCCACTTGCAAGATCTAACGATCAAGAGAAATTGGTGTATTCCCATGATTATCAGCAAGAGAACTTGTCATTAATGCATACAAGCCTCAAGGTACTTATAAGTACTCTAGCCTTGAACCTAGATAATGTGTTGATGTCAATAGGCCAAGATTTGTTAGAAGGGAGCCCTTAAGGAATCCTTCATCATCTAACTCGAGCATGAAAAAATAATTTTGAAGGATTATGCATGAGAGATTTTGCAGTAGATCAAGGTTTATTTGGAAAAATGAAAAGGAAATGGAATGAATCATCTTTGTAGAGGAGCTGAATGTTTTTATTGGTGGGTTACAAGTTAGTGAAAGCAAGGTAGGAAAATGACTGTGAAAGAAAATGAGCAGTGAAGGAAAATGAGATGAGGATTTTATTCACTGACTAAGTAGAAATGTGAAGGAAAATGAAATGAAGGTTCTATTGACTGAAGAATGAGGAATGCAATGGTGAGACTGGAATATGAAAGCCCTCAAGTATATTGGATCTGATCTGACCTCATACACTCATGCTTTGATGTTTTATCTTTGATGTTACTTTGATCATGTTCTTGTGAAATAAATGTGGTCTTTGAGAGAGACATTGTTCGGTTATGGTCATCTATTCTTCCTTATGAAACCTGCAAAAAAGCTAGTACTTCTTCTGCAATGGAATGTAAGATTACCAAAAGAGAGAGGTGATCAATATCTCTATTAATAACATTTACACAAAAAACTGAGAATCGGTACTAATAAAACAAAATCACAAAAGAAAACCAAATGAATTTTTACTTGTATTGAAACTAGTGCCTCGGGTTACCTGTTGTGCCTTTTCAACAATTTATTCATTCTTTTTATGTTTCAAAATATAATTATAGCTTTTTCATTATGTAGATCTATCTTTCCAACGATGCTTGAATCATAGAAATCCGATGTCGTATGAGAAAGTTAGGCTGATTTAAAATTTGGGTGAAACAGTGAAGATTGTCATGAGGTTTCTCAACTGCAGGGTTGTGCCCTTCTTGCATCTAAAAATCCTGTCAATCTTCTTTGGCTGAGTCATGATATAAAATTTTTCAATTTGTGATGTCTTTGGTTTATGTACCTACAAGACTCAAAGAAACATGATCATATAAAAATACTTTATGAAAAGAAAATGCATGTCTATAGGATTCAATATATTTTGAATTCATTATTTTCATGATTTTTAGGAAAATGGTATTCCAAAATATTTGCTAAATCATTTTTCATATCTTTTGAACTCATCTTTTTTGCCCAGAAAGTGGAATTCCAAAATATTTGTCAAATCATTTTTCATATATTTTGAATTCATGCTTTCCAAGATTTTTAGGAAAATAGGATTCCAAAATATTTGCTAAATCATTTTTCATATCTTTTGAATTCATCTTTTTTTCCCAAAAAATGAAATTTTAACCAATTTTTATTCTATAAAAACTTGAAAAATGTTTTTATACACACATATATATATTGTTGCACGTTGTAAGTATCGAGAAAATATCATTTTGAAAATTTTTACAGTAATTTTTTTTTAATAATTAATTTTTTCCTTTTATTATTTAACTATTTAATTTTTATCTTTATTAATTTAAAAAAATAAAATAAAATTATTGATTGATATTTTTTCATCCGGTACCTTAATCTCCTCTCTTAACAGAGTACAGAATGAATGATTGGTATAACGAAAATCTGAACGCTGCAAATATTGTGCTCAAATTTACAAAACAAAATTAGATAGATCATTGCTCGAAGAAGCACTTTAGAAAATTCTAATAATTGTCGCAACCGCACACCGAAATGTTTGATTTCAAGTTTCATAGAATCGTTATATATTAAACCCACAAGTATTCCTTACTTTCCCTTTTATAATCCAAAGGCTTGCCTCACGCATGTGCGTGAGTATGACCTGGGCCATTTTTGTTTTGGTTTTTTTTTTCATTAATCTCTTAAAAAATGATTTTTTTTTACAATGTATTTGTTTTTTTTTCAAATTCGTTTAAACAAACAATTTTTTTTTATGTATTCTCTTCACTTTTATAATTTTTATATATAAGAAATACTAAATCTTTTTATGTTCCATTTTAAAATTTAATATATAATATATATATATATATATATAAAGAAATAAATAATGAAAGAGAAAAATCAATTTTTTTTAACAAAATATATATTAATCTGAAAAAAATCTTTGATCTTCCAAGTTACACAAAGCGTAAGAGGAGAGCATACTCATGTTTTTACTATTTGATTCCTCTCTTTTAAAAATTTAGATGCAAAACATAAAATGAAAAGAATCGATCTCTTCCATGAAACTATCATTCTTTCACCTTCGCTTGTGCTCATTGTTCACAAATTTTTTATTGCAATTTTTTTTTGCCAAGGGATAGTAAATGGGTGCTTCTTACTGCACCACAAAATTTTCAAGAAAATAAATAAAATCAAACACTCTCCAAGGTTGTTTTATTTTCCTATTCTATCCTACTCTATTTTGAGAAAGAGATTCTTTTTTTTTTTTTTTAAGTGAAGGAATATTTCCAATGAACCCATTTATGGATTAAAATCTCTAGTATGCTCACATCCAAATTTGAAAAATATACCTAAATGTTTGTAAGGATATGAGAGATCAATTGCACATTTAATTTACACGCTAGGATTTGTTGAAGAATGGAAGAATTTTGTGGCTTCGTCACCTTTTGAAAGCAATATTCAATGTAATCCTCATTATCTTGGCTCTCCTCCAAATGCTTGAACATCATTCTAGATATTATGTCCATAAACGGATTAGTTTGAAACTCTTATTGTGGAAAGATTGATTGAAATTTATGCACCCCATTTATCATGCTTTACATATTCAGCTAAAAATGGGATTTAAAGCTAACTCCTATATACACTTCTCCATGTCACTAAGATCTTGTTGTAACCAAGTTATCCTTTCAACATGAGTTTGCTTTCTATGAATCAAGCCAAAGAAAAATATTTGTACTAAATTAAATTCCTAATGCCTAAATGCGGTTATCCTTAAAATGGAAATGATTCATAAACAATCCTCCTAACTTAGTTACATCTAAGTTTGCTTCCCCGACAACGACGCCAAAAATGTTGGGTGATTTAATGGCATGTGAAATCTCTTGTTATTTTAATATGTCAGCCCAAGGGTTTCGTAAACTTAGAAGCAAACTAAAATATATGGGATCTTAGATGCAACTGTTGTAAAAGGTTTGTTTAGGATGGAAAGAAAGAAAGGAAATTCATATTACAAATAACTTCTAAAACTAAAAAATTTCTAGTTCAAGATGCAGCAAAAAAGAGAAGAGGCTCCTAACTTAGGAGGTTTTGGTTTTTCTTCCTCTCAGTACTGTCCCCAAGAAAATAAACTAAAGTGAAATGGTTGATGGTGTGTAAATAGCAAGAGAAGAGGCTCCTCCTAGTTATACATGAATTAGGGATATCTATTCAAAAAATGTAGATCCCTTAATATCTATGAGATCCATACTTGTCTCAACTTATCCCTAAATGCTAGATACAAATCCTATGACACATCAATATCTTCAAGATCCTTCTCCTTGGAATATGGTCCACCTCTTGAATTGAAATTCGAATTTGATCTTGGGAGGCCAAGTAAGACTCTTCTAGAACCTCCAAATAAGCCTACACATGTCACAAAACTCATAACACATATATAGATATATGAAACCATGCTAATTTTCTCATTTTTAATAATAAATTCACTTTAAATACATAAAATAAATAACTTTAAAAAAGAAAGATCCTAACCCATATAATCATGAAGATGGTCACTTGATGTAGGGTTTTAGGCTAGATAGTTATGAAATGAGGACTAAATAGTTATGAAATGATGGAAATATGGAAATGCTAATAAATGCCACTTTACATTTTCAAATCTATTTCCATTTCCTTTGCCAATTTCTATAGCCATTATTTAATCACAAGTGATCCCTGCCACTATGTTTTTCCCAACATTCATCTTGCAATATGTGTCCCATGACCGTGGTTATTATTTTTCCTTTATTAACTTTATTACTTGGATTTTTGACAAGGCATGTTGCACTCCTACCTACAGGAGGCTACAACACACACAAATTTTCCAGATCCAACTAGAAGGAAGTTATTTTCCCCTAATAAATTTACCAGCTCCTACCAGAAGGAAGCTCTTACTCTCTCACTAAAGGCTGCAACCCTTAGAACCTTTACGTACCACGTTTCAAAATTTTTATACTAGTTCCACCTTTCTCAATCAACCATCAAAAACTTGTAGGCCATTCACCAATAAACCGATAAACACTATGAATTCAATCACTGATCAACCAAGCCAAAACCTATCCAATACCAAGTCAATCTCTTGCTTATGAAAACAAACTATATCATGCCAAATGACAACATTGACTAAGCCAATATCCTTCTATCATATTCATCAAATCACCAAGAAAAACTCTAACACTATCAAATATATTTCATGCTCATCAAACCAACATTGTCAAGCCATAACAAGCGAAATCCTACCACATTATTGTCAAACTATACCAAGCAGCAACAAATTTATCATCCTGTCATAAGCCCAAAATATCAAAAATGTCAATCCCGCTTTGTAGAAAGTATAATCTCTAAATATGAACCAAACACATCACAATTCTCAAACCCTAGTTCATTAAATACCAAGCCAAACTCTAAAATATCAAGCCAATTATCTTGTCAACAATAATGTCATACATTAGATCAATACTCATAAAAAACCATCAAGTTCATTTGACAAGACATATCATAGATCCATATTACTAAGTTTCCCTGTCATCAACTTTTGTCACAAATAATAATCAAGGACAACATTGTCACATGGATCACACTGTTGTCACAGAAATAAAACTATTTTCATAGGATTTATACTAATGTAACAAAAACTGAGTCAATAATTTATCTCAAGACATTCACAATCATATCACCATTCTCAATATGTAACATTACTATTGGACCTTTATCAAGTTTAAACAACATAAAGTCTCTTTGCACTAGAAAATAATTTTCAAAAAATGATAAGCAACAACAGGACTCATAAATTTTTGTCCCCTATTAATAAATAGCAGCAACCATTCTATAATATTCTTGACCCTGCAATCATCATTGTTGGCACACCAAGAAGCAACATCAATGTATTCAAGACCAATTCATATCAATCTATGCATACTGATCTTTGCATATTGTCATAGATTTTACTATATCAAGTGGTGGAAGATACGAGCATAGACCTTCAAGTAACCAAGGGAAGATCTAAGAGATAAGTCACTATTACTGCAAGAAAACACTTCATCACATTCTCTGCATATAGATCATTCCAATACTCTAATGCAAATAAATCCATTTCCCTATCACCTATGCTCTAGCTGGATCCCATATTGAATAATAGATTTGCATAACCATAGATTTAAATAGACTTTGTCGTAACAGCAAGGAAAAATTCTTCAATCCTAATCCCTCAACTATGCACAACATTTAGTACAATATTTGATTCAGATGTACAATCAATGTGCTAAGTGAGTGTGAACTTCAGCATTTAAGACCAAGATAAATCAAAGATAGAGATCAATTTACCTATCGTTGCATACATTATAGGAATCATCATATGTATTCACACTATTTGTTGGTTTTAAGACAAGGAGAAAGCATAGATATGATTTCTTTACCACAAACTCACTATCCATATCACATATAGATGTTCAATGCACTAAATAATGTTGATTGGATATGCACAGGATGATTGCAGAAACTGCGGACTCCTTCCCTAATCATTGTCAAATCAAACTAAATCAATTACATGAAATAATCAATACACCATCATATAACCTTGTGAGCTACGAACTTGCCATATCGAAGATGAATGGAAAGGTGTATATCTAGTGCACTAATGCGTCTCCAATAGAGCTTGAAAGCAAGTTTTCTCGATCACACATCAAGTGCACATTCTTTGTGCCAAATTGCATAGATCAATCTCTCCATAAATAAATTCCATCTCCTGCAAAAACAACTTAAGCATTCTTTGCATATACACTGTTAAATTCTGGTAATCAAACAAAATATATGCACATAGAAAATATCATCGATCAAAAGGGGGTTTAATAAATATCCATAACATGCCATTTGTACAACCCATAAAAAAAAATATCATATTGATCTCATCAATTTTCATTGTTTTATGTATATCAATCTCACCAAATTATTGACCACGTTAATCTAGCAATGCATCCTTTAGATATTTGTCCCTTTAGGAGTTGTGCATACCCAAATTGACCATCACAAAGATACATAATCTCTTTCAGTGTATTAGATCTCTATTTTGTGCATTCTAATGTGCTTTCCAAATTGAATTATGCAGTGCCTTCTTTCTAGCCTAGATCCTAAGCCAAACCATAAAGAAATAAAAATAATATGAACTAGATCAAACTCACAAGTGCAATGACTTCTTCTAGATCGATTTTAGCATTGAGATCACCAAGTGCACATAGGATGATGAAAATCGATTCATTTTTATAGAATCTCTCATTGTTATTATCATAGGAAAAATCTATGGTATTTGTAGAAACCTTGGGTGCATTCCAAATCTAGAATAATGTTTAGTTATAATGCCTTTTTTAATCATCATATCCAACTAATAACCAACTATAATATTTGTGTATTTGGTCTTAAAAAGAAAATAATTTTCATTGTTAATCACCGATTCCACAACCATATCATAAAACGATAACCTCCACCACAAATAAAACATGTTCTATGTAAGTGGGTTGGATCACAAATTATAAAATATTCTTTATGACAATGGATTGGTCCAAAAGTATTATTTATACAATGAGAAAAAATATAATAAAATATGCATCACTTGACCAATGCATTAAATAATTAACCATTGGACCATTTTAACCATCGCATTAACCAATTAACTAAACCAACTTACATGGATCATTTTAATCAAATCACATTAGCCAATTGTAATTCCACACTCCATAGAGATTTGTACTTGTACTATTCTTGTGAATCTTGTATATTTCCTTTGAAGTCATTAAATGTGTATATATGTTGAGACCAATGACAACATGTAGCCATAATTCCATCAATATCCATGTTTGTACTTGATTTCAACCTCCAACAAAGCAAAACCAAGTCTCCTCTCCCCCTTGACATCAACGGAAAAGAGAAACACTATAAATCTGATCTTCTGATGTGAAACAAGGAGTTAAAGTGCAAGATATGACCATACCTTATCATACTAACCATGTTGCCCCTACGAATATACTAGACCATCTAGTGATATGCAAAGAAAATAATTATCTCCAACCAATGACTCTATGATCCCATGTGTACATCAATTATCCAAAGCAACAAAGCTATATATAGGACAAAACCAAAGTTCCATGCATCATTCAACAAATATTAGTACAATTCATGATATCACAAGAACATTCTAAAAAACTTCATTTCATCATCAACATATGTGTGCCTTTATTTGTTGCATGATCAACATTCAATAGTAGCATATGATATCACATTTATTAATATAAACAAGAGACTTATCAACAAAAAATGAGAAGTCAAAGAATGCCTCAAGCCTGACATAGTGACGACAACATATATATCTTCCAAAAGTAAGCAATGCATCAAAGAACTAATGTAAGAAGACTAATCACAACAACAATAATCATGAACTCATCATAGATCATACCAATATTAGAAATCATAATGTCAATAATGAGCCATTTGGAAGCATAGGATATGCTCCCCCTGAACCTACGTCAATCACCAATATTGATCACAATAAAGTCTTATCTTATAAACACTTCGTAGATCAACAATATACAATAAATAATGTCAAAACCATAATGGAAACGATGACCTATTGAAGCATATGAGAAGCTCCCCCTGAACATGTCATATCTTATCTTGAATAGCACAACATAAGCAGATGCAACATTAGTAGCATAAATCATTACCAAAATAATACCAAAACATATGAAATTATCATCAAAGAATAACTCCCCCTGAGATCATGTACCATTGATCTTGTGGACCTGATTTTCTTTAGCAGTCCTTTCAAAACTAAGCATCAGATATAGTAGACTATAGTGTGGACTATCTTCCCTTTAAATCTGAAGAGGAGGAACTTGACTCCTTATTTTTGGGTGGATACTTATTTAGAACATATAATTTCTCTCCATTTCTGAATCCTTTTGTTATAACCTTTCCAATATCTTCTTCTATAAATTTTCATTGAGTTGATGTAAATACAATTGCATGCCCTTTATAAGCCCTAGACTTAGAAATTTGTTCTTTATCCCTTTAACCAATAATACATTATCTACTTTTGTATTCTTAATATCATGATCAACATTATTGTAACCACCTCACCCCATATTTACCAACTTTAACCTGCTCACTAGGGTAAACATAAAGATGAGAGTTACTATGCGAGACTTGATTTCCAAGATGAACTTATGAAAAATTGGGTCCATATATCCAGATATAACTCCAACTACCAAGTGACACATGATCACACTATTATCAACCCAACACTATTTATTTTTAGTTTCGTCTCCTTAAATTTAACAAAACTTTCTAGTTTTGGTAGTTTTCTTGGGTTCTAAAATTTTGAGGCCATTTTGAGGGCCTAAACGAAATTTTCAAGGAAAATGGAGAAATTGGAAAAGTGCAAGTCCAGTTTACAATCATGTTTTTGGCCTACTTATGGATATATGCGAAGCATGGTATTATGATAGTCAAATGGAGATCGTATGCCAAAGTTAGGACCTCACGAATTTGGAGGTCTAAATTACTCATTTATACAAACACTTTGTGTACATAGTACATGTAGGTTATAAATACATATATGTTCATTAATTCAATCGCTACTACATCTGGGTAGAAATGTCAACGTCAGAATCTGGTGGAACAGATAAAATCAGAAAAGGTGTCAGAAGTTAAATGTATTTTTTTTCTAAAATCCCGATGCTCATCGAATATTCAATGGATTTTCCTATCTCATTGTTTATTCGATGGTTTCCTATAATTCCTCCTCATGTCGAATATCCCACGTACGTTCTTTTACCGTCGGATATCCGACACTCTATCCAATAGGAAAATGTGCTGTCCAAGTTCCAAAAAACGGAAGATAAGCATTGAATAGCATTAAATTCCACCATTAATGGTTTTTTTCGCTAACAATGTCTATTACGTTAACTAATTAAAATAAATATAGCATTAATATTAAAATTAAATATAATATTATTAATATATAATTAGTATATATTAATATTAATAACCATAATATATTTTAATATAATATTATATGACTACATATGTAAAGTTATTATATATATAGGCCCTAACATCATATAAGTTTGACATAGCTGCTATATATATTAGTTGTGATTGTTTTGAAAGGTTGTAGGCTTATTTTGAGGTTAGTTCTTGAACAAAATCATCATTGAAAGTTTGGTGACAAAAGATTTCACATAACATTCCTCAAGGACACCAAGGAAACACGCAGGGATCAACATAAAGGACTTATAGTGAGGAAAGAAAATGTTATTTCCCTTGTATAAATTCCAATGGCATAAGGCCAAGGACAATTCTAATAAAATCATCGAAAAATAATTGTAGAGACTATGGACACACTAAAGGCAGACATGAATATCATCCATTTGTAAGCTATTGATTATATGCCTTTTTATTGTAGATTGTTTTTGTGTGTGTGTGTGTGTGTATATATATATATATATATATATAGTATTTTAAATTGTATGTCTTTGTATTATAAATTGTATTACCTTTCTATTGTACTAAATGTATTTTATAATATTCTTTTGGGAGGTGTTTGAACTATGTTGTCATCTTGATATGGGCTAAATATTATTTGATTATTTTCGTTAGGGCATATTAAGGGGTTATCTCGAGTTAGATTTTAATTACTTTATGAGCTTATAGATAAGGGGTTATTAATGTTTAAGGGTTTAGGTCTTAGGGATTAAGGGCTTAGGGGTTTAAGGGCTTAAAGGAATGGGGTTAAGATGTTAGGGGGTTAATTTGGACCTAGAGGATTTAGAGGTTAATCGTGGGTTTTTATGGAGCATTATTAGTAAGTTTTTAAAGTATATTATGCAAAATATGACATTAAGAAATAATATGCCATTATAATGATGAATGAAAAATAAGATCAATATTTTTTTTATTATGGTCATGGCTATATATCTTAGAAAGTGTCTCACTTCAACCTACATGTCAAGAAAAGTAACATCTTTCTTAGATTTTTCAACATATTCTTAAATATCTTGATAAATTGCACAAGAATCATCATTGATTTTTTTTTGTCTCTTGGTATCACCTAATTAGTTGTCTTTCTCTTTGTCTTTGTTTTCCTCGTTTTCCTTATATATTATATTTGTAAATTGTTGTTATATAAACATTTCAACATTTTCTATATATACTAATATTACTTTATTGATTGTAATTGTATAGTATTTCCCCTAGGGAATTTCTTAGCAAAGAAGAGGTGATTATAGTACAAGCGTCACCTCAAGAACATGGAGCAATTAATATTGAGGATCAAGCTAATGATCCTATGGAAGAAGATATTGACGCTGATAACATATTTGAATAATATGGAACAAATAGATTGATCCAGGACACATTCAATAATGTTAGAAGGGATGATGATGACAACTAGTAGGATGACTTTGATTTTGATTTACGTGTACTTGATATGGCAACTAAACCTCTTTATGAAGGCTCAAAAACATCTCTTATCTATGTTGTATTGTTGCTGATCAACTTAAAGGTGGTGAATGGTTTGTAAAATACATGTGTGACACAACTCCTAAGGTATGTAATATACTTTTGTTACATTTAGTATTATATACATGATAAAGCAACAATTTTTTCCGGTCTTTTAATGTTAGTATGTTCATCTGTAACATTTCATTAATTTGTAACATTTGGATGAATATGTGTGATTATTGTTGAGTACATTAACCAATATTAATTTTTTATGTTGTATTTTATTAGGTGATTTTTTTTTACCGTTGTCAAATGTTTTACCTTGTACTTATGGGATTTACATGTCATTATGAAATATATTGGAATGGAGTATTAAGCTATTCAAGAATGCCCTAATGATGATATTCTCTATTATAAATAACATGTGTTGAAATAAAAATGGCCAAAATGGCATGCGAGTAGATATCACACTGATAAAGTAAAAAAAAAAGTGTCTCACAAGGTTCTTCCATATATTCCCACAATTCTATGTTTGCGACAATTGTTCAGGTGAAAAAGCATAGAAAAAATTATGGATTACATACAAGGAATAGAAGTGAATATGATGTTCTTTGAATTCCTGCAAATGGATCTGCATTTAGGAATATTGAGGAAAATTGGTCAGAGTTTAAAAGAGAACCTTGTAATCTTAGGCTTTCATTAGCAACTGACAGTGTCAATCCATTTGGAGAGGCCATATCTACTTACTTAATGTGTCCCATTTTTGTTATCAACAATAGCATTGCTCCGTCATAGTTAATAAAGAGGAAGCACATAATTTTGACAATGATTGTTCCATGTATTAATTTGTTTAGAATAAATTTTTTTAGCACAATAACATCTCATTTGTCTTGTTTGTTTCATAATTATGTCCTATATTGTTTTGTTAATTTACTCATATATGTTCAATTATGCCTTATAATTATGTATTATAAAAAAAAATTATTTACTCATATATGTAGTAATTATGTATTGTATGTTCAATCAATTAGGTAATTCTCAGGTCAAAGATATGAATGTACATACCAAGCTTCTTGAGCTAGTAGAATTATGGAACAATGTCACTATATATGATATCTCTAGACCAATAGTTTCACAAAGGGAATTTGAATTCTGTACAATGCTTGTATGGAAAATTCAGGATGCCCCAAGGTTAACACATTTATATGGTATCTTATAACATTACCTTGCACTTTAATAGTGTTTAATTTTATGAATTTCATTTCAAGTATGTTTTTTAAATACTCCGACCTTCATTCTACATACTTAAAATAATTGCTATAAAAATTATTCCATTTATTGTAGGTCTTCAAACAAAGGGTAAATTTGCTTATCCAATTTTTGGTCCTAAGATTAAATCTCATTGTTCAAGAAGCTTAGGAAAGGAGGTGTTTGATGAGTATAGGCACTTCCTTTTCTAAGAACCATAGGTACCAAAGTACTAAAAAACATATTTTCAATGCGAAATAAGAGACTGGATTAAGACCACAAAGAATAAAACCTCGTGCATGGAAGTTGCAATATAATAGTCTTTCAAGGTATGGATTGAATTGTCTATGTATCAATATAAATGATATGCTTGGATTAATTTATATTTTTATGGCATTTTCTCCACTCTACTAATTGACAGGTGATATTGCTATTATAATATCTTTAACTATGATTCATGTTGTAGGTCATGAAGGCATTAATAATAGGGCACTTCCATGAGGAATGAAAATTTATCCCGAGAAATTCAATAGACTCCCCTAATATGAGCACCTAGAAATTATTCATTTTTTTGTTACAATGCACATCAGGAAGAATGTAACAGAGGCCTTATGGTGAATCTTAGATGAAAGGGTATATGAAGAAATAGTTTTTAATATTTTTAACAACATTATGGAGGCTGACCATGCATTTCAAAGTGTGGTTCATTCAAAT
The DNA here is from genome assembly GCA_031772625.1 of Pinus tabuliformis. NCBI lineage: Eukaryota > Viridiplantae > Streptophyta > Pinopsida > Pinales > Pinaceae > Pinus > Pinus tabuliformis. The sequence continues at coordinate 329,799,988 of CM062819.1, forward strand.
AGCCATGGAGATGGCCAAAATATAAGAACCCTTCCATGGTTATTAACAGAGCAGTAAAGCAAGCATGTTAAAGAGGTTATTGAAAAAAAAAATCCAATTTGATTTACTTCAAACATAAAGAATATACGAAAAATAAAGGCGAATTAGGAGAGGTAAAATCTCATGATTGGCATACGTTCGTTATGGTAATTATTTTGATGTATATATATTTTATACATTGGTTGAACATATTGTTAATTAGTGTTTTTTTTTCTACTAACTTGGGAAAAAATAATGATCCATCATTATTTTTGTTGCAGTGTGTTCTACCTTTATCTCTCCTAGAATACTTTGACAACAAATTGAAACAAGTTATATATGATCTTGGTAACTATATGAGGTAAGTGGAGATTTATGTGAAAAGTGTAATTTGTTCAATAAGCTGTTGTGTCACATATTTTTTACTGCATGTGTTTTTCTTGTCATCATGTACTATATTATACTTTTTTTGTTGAAACCTGTGACTTGCATGCTTCATTTGTATATTCTTGTCATCTAAAGAAATCAATAAAGAAGATATAAAGTATTGGAGAAAAGAAATCCTCATCTAATGTATGAAATGCAAAAGTATCTACCTCTGGCATTTTTCAATGCACAAGAACACTACCTCATACACCAAGTTGAGGAGATTAAAAAGTGTGGACCTGTACACACAATGCTAGGCCCCTATACTACTAGTGTAACCCCTTATTGTTATTAGTACAACCCCCTTATTATATTGTTGTACCCATGTAGTCCCCATATTTTTATTATTGTGCCCTTACATTATTATTGTTATGTCGGCTCTGATTATATTATGACCCCTTAGACTCCTATATATAGAAAGAAGGCCTTGTCATTTATATCATCGAAGAATTGTTCATTTGTGTAATGTAAAGGAGGTTGCCCCCTCGAAGAGGATGAATTCTAAGGCATTGATCTATCTTTTCTATATTTTTGTGAGCCGGTTTCATAACACACAAGATCAATGTGGATGGTTGAAAGGCACTTGAAATCACTGAAGGCTTTGGTCCTACAAAGAGCATGTCTTGAGGGTTCTATGGTAGATGGATATATCATATATCAAGCCATGGTTTATATTCATCAATATAGTGCTGAAATAAGAAATAGTATTAATGTATTGGATCACATTTGGGATGTCAACCCTGCGGACAATTTTGAAGGGGAGAACCTATTTGGGAAAGGGAGAATGAGAAAAGTGAGATGTGAGTAGATATATAATGGATACTTATAACACATTTTACTTTTTGGTTTTTATGATGTAGTAGCATGACGCTTGAAGACAAAAGGCTTTGAATTTATTCCAAAAATACAAAAAATGTTTACAAGTAAAGGAGTGGGATCTTTTAGCTATCAATTTACAAAGTTCTCTAGATAGGATTTGAGCTAGGATTTAGGGATTGAGTGATCTTATAATTAATTCAAGCTATTTAGATTTGGTTGAGATTCTCAAGGGAAATATCAACCAGATTAGATATTTTCTAAGATTAGGCATATTCGATCCATTGATTAAGGATCTGATTGCTAGAATTAAATGGTATTTATGTAAGTTTTGAATGATTGTAAAAGGATTTTGTGATCCAAGTGGATCTTTAGACACAATGGCATGGAAAATCTCAAAATTTAAAGTGGCAGAAAGGCAAGTATCTTACCATCAGATTGAATTTCTCATCGCCCTGATTCCAATGGTGTGAATAACACTCCAATCCAAGTCTGGATGATGAAGTTATTGCGAAAAGAGTTTTCCTTAGTTCCTTTGAAAAAGGAGGAATTTCTTATAAAAATGGGTTTTAAGCTTTATAAAGGAAAATCACAATCAGAGGAGTCCAAATGGCGGATTAAAGTCAAGGCGGAAGGAACCCCCGATCAGCGATCTCCGATATATCGGATTGGGACTTAAGGCAGGCGACATGCGATCGGAATTGACGATCGATGTAGGCGTATGCCATATGGAAGAACCCTGGGCCATGGCGATTTCGATATGCTGATAGCGACGTGCAATCTTGGCCGTCGAATCAGAAAACAGATCAACAGTCAAGATGATATCGGCGATCAGCGGATCGGCATATCAGCGATCGGTGATCAGTGATCGGCAGATCCCCACGACAAGGGCCATTGAACAGTGCGATAGTGATTTGCAATAAAGGGCCAGACCCGATGGGCTTATAAGCCAGATTTCATACATTTAAAGTTCGGTTAAAAGGGCTTTTGGTCATATTCTCTTATGTTTCTATGTATCATCACATGGAATGAAAAAGAGCTATTTTAAAGGTTTGGTTGCACCGGTCGATCCTTCAATTTAACGGCTTCTATTATAATCAATCCGACCTCCGATTTAAGCGCGCCTTTAATAAAAAACAATGATATAAAGACCACTGCACGCAGAAAGTGCAGGGGAAGAGGATTTTTGGCATGCAGTTTGAGGTAGAAGTAGTGCAAGAGGGGAAAAAGTGCATTTGGTCTAGATTAGACAAATCTTATATGATTTTAGCCCCTCTCGATGCCATGGATGCAGTGGTGATATCCATTTCTCCATCGGAGTTCTCCATTTCTCAACCATTTTCCAGAAGGAAGGTATAAGACTCTTTTTATGTAACTAATGATGGTATTCTCTTCTTTTCATGCCATTTAATGAATGAAGGCCTCCCCATTGATAGAGTAGGGCCCAGAGACATAGTCCAATTTGGACGAACTCCATTATCAAGTCTTGTTGTCTTCTTTTCATGCCTTATGTGTTTCTTCTTCTTATTTCATGTGCACATTAAATTTCTGTGGTTAAGCTACAATTTCACATGTGATTCTTTTAACACATCTATAAGCAAAAGATCCCTTGATCAAGTGGTATCAGAGAAGAGATTTTTAGATGTGAATTGCATGTTTGTATGCTAACAAGAAATAGGCTCCAAAGAGGTGAAGGGGAACTAGAATCTTTCGATCCTAAAGTAGGGCGTGCACATCGAAGGAGAGTCATGGCAGAAGACGAGGCTCGTCCTGAAGAGGAAGTAAACTTCTGCAAGACCTTCTATGCAATGGAAAATTGTGTTGAGAAGCTATTCTCAAGAATTGAAAAACTTGAAAGTGTAGAGAAAAGGACTCCAGAAGGACAAGGTTCAGTACACGGAGATGATGGATGAGATCCACCTCCTTCTCCTTCCACGAGTGAAAGTTATTCTTCCTCCCATCACCATCATCATAGGAATTCAAGGGATGCACACAAGAAACCTTTCTTTAAATTAGATGTCAAATTTGATCTTCCTATGTTTAATGGTGCAAGTAATGCAGAGAAGTTTAATAAATAGATTAGGCAGATTGAGATCTACTGTAGGATTCAGTAGATCGTGGAGGATGAGGCAAAGATTCAGCAGGCCTCTCTACGGTTGAGCAGCACCACTCTCGTCTGGTGGGACAGTAGACTGAAAAGCAATAAGAATGTGGGTAACCTTCTTTCCTCATGGCCTGATTTCGTTTCTACGTTAAAGGAACAATTTTATCCATTGCGTTACAAGTAGAAAGCATTAATGAATTGGTAGTATTTAAGGCAAGGAAAAGGTCAGGATGTTTAAAGTTTTATAGAGGATTTTAGAAATCAAGCACTTAATTTGGGTATTGCACTAGATACACTTGAAGTAGTAACTAAGTACATTGGATCACTACATAGTTACATTAGGCATTCAGTATTGTTGTTTGAACCAACCACTATTGACTCAATGAGCGTAAAAGTAATCCATCTAGAGAACAGGGCACACATGGACAAGATGACCACTCAAAAAGAAACACGGCAGCCAAGATAAGGGGAGCAAAGCCCTCTTGCACACATTGTGAGAAAGAGGGGCATGAAAAAGAGAATTGTTGGAAGCTGCACCCTGAACTGAGACCTGAGAGGAATGACAGAAAGGGGAAGCAAAAGGTCGTTGCCACCATGCAGTAAAGCACAGATTCTGAGTCAGAGGAAGATGAGAAGGTCACAGCTATAGGATTTGCATGGTGTAGGTCCATTGACTTGGGGTCTGACTCTGGTGATGAGATGAAGTTTGCAGCCTTTGGGATCGTGGTAGGAGGACCCATAGAGTTGGGGTCTGATTCTGGCAATGAATCAAGGATTTCCACCGACATAACACTCCCTGTAGTAGGACGCTAGGAACTTGAGGAGATCAACCACCATGCCCAAGTAGAGAATGTGGAGTTAAGCAGGCTTCTACAAGAGGCAAGGGAAGAAAACCAAATATTATTACGTCAGTTGCAAGCTAAGGACACGGCCTTGGAAAAGCTGCAACATAGCCATCTGGAGGGCCTTGGCATCAAAGGCCAAGGCATCATAAACCCCATCAAAGTTTAGGAATTTCCATGCCATGCAAGACTCGGATACACCAGAAAGGAGCTAGGGGAAAGCTCCAATATAGCCAGTAACCAACCAACGAAAGACGACGAAATTCCTTCCTCACAGTCCAGCGATAGCAAAGGCTCCATGAACACTTATCGAAGGAACACTAGGGGAAAGTGCCCCAAGGCAGCCCCGAAATTCTGGAGGAGAAAGAATCATTGTAGTCATTGCAACCAAGAGGGGCACCAACAAACCTCGTGTCCGATACTCCACACTCTAGAAACATCGCTAGAGGAGCCGAAAGGTGAACATGTTCAACAGATAAATCCACCCCATTCATGGTGGTCTACTTTATTAAGTTGGTTATTTTAGGGGTAGTAGCTTGTTATGGCCACCATTGTAAATCATGCGTTTCACGTAAATGTAAAAATGATGGTGTGTGTCCCATCACTTCAAAGATGAAACGATGATATTTTGGCCTTTCCTTATTAGTATTTAAGGCATTAATTACTTTTTATGTAATCCTTAGCCAATGAGTGTGTGCTATGAACTCTTGGCAAGGAGGGGTTGTGCTATGAAACCAGCTCAAGAAAAGATAGAAAAGATAGATCAACGCCTTAGAATTCAGCCTCTTCGAGGGGGCAACCTCCTTTACATTACATAATTGAACAATTCTTGGATGATTCAAATGAAAAAACCTCATTTCTACATATAGGAGTCTAAGGAGTCATAATATAACCTAGCCGACCTAACAATAATAATATAAAGCCACAAAAATAACAATAGAGGGATTCTATGGGGCACAATAATAACAATATGGGGATAATAGGGGCACAACGATATTAATAAGGGATGCAACTACAATAGTAATGGGGTAATCACTAGTATTATAGGGACCCAACATGCCCCTCTCCTTCAAAAAAGTGTTGTCCTCAACGCTTGAGTAGCTTTGGATGCTTTTGTATAAAATTCTCATCCTCCCATGTGGAATCTTCAGCAGATAAGTTCTTCCACTTGATAAGATACTCTGAAACTAATCGATTTCATAGATGTCGAGTTCTTGTTTCTGTTACTGCTTCTGGTTCCAACATAATTTTTCCTTCCTCCTCAAGTTCTGGCAATATTGTTTGAACTAGGAGCTTGTTGCCTATAACCTTCTTTAAACATGAAACATGGAAAACTGGGTGCAATCGAGAAGCTGCTGGAAGCTCCAATTTGTATGCCATAGTACCAATCTTTTGCAACACCTTGTATGGACCATAATACTTTGGTGATAATTTATTATCCTTCTTAGCTTGCTTGAGGGACATTTGCTTATATGGTTGTAGACGTAGGAATACCCAATCACCTACATCAAAACTTCTTTCGCTGCGATGTTGATCTGCCTGTTGTTTCATTCTATTCTATGCCAACATGAGGTTATCATTTAAGAGTTGGAGGACTTTTTGTTGATGTTCGATGTGATGTTCCACTGCTTGAATCTTATAATTTTCTCTTAAATATGATGTGATGAATGGTGGCTAATATCCATAAAGTGCCATAAATGGGGTCATTTTTGTTGTTGTATGGAAAGAAGTGTTATACCACCATTCAGCCAGAGGCAACCATTTGACCCATTGTGTCTGTTTATCAGATACAAAGCAACGGAGAAATCCTTCCAAACATTTGTTTACTATCTCAGTTTTCCCATCAGATTGAGGATGATAAGATGAGCTATGAGCTAACTGAGTACCAAGACAAGAAAATAATTCTGTCCAAAAATTTCCAGTGAAAATGGGATCTCTGTCACTTACAATAATCTTTGGGTTTCCATGTAGCTTTTAAATTGTTTCCATAAATGCAGTAGAAACTATATTGGCTTTAAATGGATGTGATAATGCACAAAAGTGTGCATACATGGTAAGTCTGTCAAGTACCACCAGATGACACTTTTTCCCTCAGACTTAGGTAAACCTGTGATAAAATCCATTGAAACCTCCTCCCAACGTTGGCTTGGAATGGATAAAGGTTGTAAAAGACACGAGGTCTTAATTGTTTCAACTTTATTTTGTTGGCAAACCAAACATTCTGCCACAATTTTTTGAATATCTGATTTAAGGCCATCCCAAAAAAATTCCTTCTTAACCCTGTGGTAAGTTTTTAAAAATCCTGAGTGCCCTCCTAAGGGAGAAGTGTGCAATTCCATAAGAATATTTTGTTTTAGTTTGGAATTCTTACAGAGGTATAAGAGATCTTTGTACCATAAAGAATCATTTTGCCAGCTAAATGTACCAGACGTACTAGAATCTTGTTGTAACTTTCGAATAAGTGCCCACACTTCTTCATCATTCTTCCATTCCTCCCTTGCTTTGTTTATCTAATCTAGTTGGATATTAGAAATGGCGCACAACAATGCTTCCACATCCTCATCCTTTCTTGAGAGTGCATCTGCCACCACATTTTGCTTCCCTTTTTTGTAGATGATTTCAAAGTCATAACCCAACATCTTTGTGACCCACTTTTGTTGCTCTTCAGAGGATAATTTTTGTTCTAAAAAGTATTTAAGGCTATCATGATCCATTTTTACCTTGAAGTGTCTTCCCATTAGATAGGGTCACCATTTCTTAAGTGCATGGAGTATTGCCAACATTTCCTTCTCATAAATAGCTTTGTGTAAAAACTTTCCCTTGATTGGACGACTTTCAAAAGCAATGGATCTTTCATCTTGCATTAAAACAACACCAATTCCATTTCCTAAGGCATCACATTCCACAATAAAGGTTTTTGAGAAGTCTAGTGTAGCTAAGACCGGTGCTTGGCACATTGCCTCTTTAAAATGTTCAAAGGCCTTTGTTGCTTCTGGAGTCCATGAAAATGCATCTTTCTTCAATAATGTTGTTAGAGGTGCTGCTATTCTCCCATAATTCTTAACAAACTTGTGATAATACCCTGTAAATCTGTTGTGTTGTACAACAACCCCCCATTTCATAAAATTTTACTTAAAAAAATCATAATATGAAATGGGTCCCCTCTAAACTTAGATGTGTGAATAAATTGGTATTAACTCATCATTAGAAAAACCCTCATCAAAAGTTTCAATGGAAATGATATATTTTAAAATAAACCTTTTTGAATAGAAATAAAGTCGGTCTTGTAAATAAATATAAAGTTCTTTGATATTGCGATAAAGCGATCGTAAGATCGCATATCATAATAATAAGGAAAACATATACAAACATCCATTGATTTACTCAGATCCGAAAAGCAAATAACTATCGGATATCGGGAAAGGCGAATCGCAAGTATAATGAAAGACCCTCCCTCATTTCTTCAATCGCTATCGACAATCGCGGGTAGCAACCCAACGCATGTTTAATGGTACATTCAAATCCTTCGATGCGATAAGGCATATCGCAATCGCCGATCAGCGAAGTTACAAGAGCATAAGTAATAAGACCTGAATCCATCTCCGATTGTGATGCGTTAAATCAAGGCGCGTGTTTCGAAAACGTAATTAAAAGGTTTGCATGCGTTGTATCACCTTTCAGCAATCGAAATATATTTTGGACAAATATTAAAGCCTTTCTATTCACATTACCAATTGCCGATTGCAATTTACTTCTGATTATCTGCCAAAGAATCTAAGCCACACTTGAATGGATCGTTCATCATACAAACAATATAATGGGTATTTAAAATTCCTTTACCATGATTGGCAGGTTAAATGGCCAATTAATGAAGTAGTTATGGCAAGATTTTCCTTTAGATTGTATCTACGGCAGTTTCACTATAATCCTTTATTATCCACCAATTGACATAATTCTTTCATATTGGTTTATACTAGCTATTCTCTGTATCACGTTGGTTTCATTCCTTGTGTAGAACTTCGTCGAAATAACAAATTTGAAACAAATGGGAAAGAAATCCAAGAAATCCGTAGCAGCGGCGGCTCCTACAACAACAGTGCAGCCAACCAATGATCCAGGACCAAGTAAAAAAGGTTTAATCTTAGACACTACGTGTCTCGGCCTTGAAAATACAAGTTGGCAAAGCATCTATAATTTAATTGAAGCAGAGGAGCCTAAGGAAGTATCGGAAGAAGCTACTGCAGACTCAACTAATAAATCAGAAGCTTCTCTTAAAGATTTAGCCGATTCATATTTGCACATGATAGCAGCACGTGAGAAAATTCTTCCATACATTGATGTAGTAAGGTGGGTGGTAGAAGAAATTCCAGTTTCAAATAGAATGCTTTGCACAGTCGACGGAAGGATTTTTGGCTCATTTTAGCCTGATGACTTAAGGAAGATGTATCACTTACCCGAACCTGGGAAGAAATACAAAAAATCCTTCCTTGAAAAGTTCGTAGAGGAGAACGAGACTGAATCATCCCCAATTAAGCAATGGAGATAGAATCCCGCAAAGCACAAACATGAATCATTGGGTAAGTACTATGTGGAATCATTGTCATCTCCTTACTGTTATGCTAGGGCAATGATGTGTAGAATGTGCGGAATGCATGACTTTGCAAAGTTCATTATTGAAATGGTTCTTTTAATGGAAGCAATGGTTAATAGTTAGATGATGGATTGGGCAAACATATTGTTCGATAAATTAGCCACTGCAATTCTTGACTTCAGATCAAATTCACGTAAAACCACCAGGACCATTCCCCCTTTTTATTACAGTGCTTATATTATGGATATTCTTTGCTTTAATTCTGAATATCCTGTACTCGGGTGGAGATGGACTTCACAAGACCCTAATCCAATTCACATTTATCATCAAATGTTATGGAAGGATCACTATAAAGACCACTTGTACCAAATCTGTAATGGTTTCATGTTGCCTATCTATTATGCCATTTTTGATAAGCCTACCCCAAGGATTTTCGAGGAAGCAGGGATTGACTTGACTGCTGTAGGGAATCGGTTCAGGCAAGACAAGTTCACATATATAAGGGTTTATGGTAGCCTTGCAAGACCCCATGTCCTTCCTCTGTATGTACGTGATAAGCTGTTAGCTCGAGAATTGGCCTACCAGATAACAATAGCAGGGACATCCAAAACTCTTAGGAATTCTAAAAAGCAGGCATGGCCTACATTTCCTTTGAGATGCGGTGCTTACACTCTACATGATTAAAAACATGCGGAAAAGGAGGCAGGAAAAATAAACATGCTCAATATTGCAACCATTCCTAACAGGCAATACGATCCAAGGAAAGTTGCATATAATGTTCTTGAACAAGCCAAACTTACAAAGTTTGATCATGAAAAAGATGAATTTGATGCCCTGTTTTCTTCAGCAGAACCATTATTTCAGGTAAAAACATTGGGCAAAATGAGATATAAAGATGAAGGGCTGGTAGAATTCAATAGGCTCAGAGAACAGAGGTTGCAAACTCTACCTCTGGACTTATTAACTACTACCCCAACAACCCAATCAAGAGAACCTGAACAACAAATTATTGAAAAATCTCCTGCTATAGAGAAGATTCCCGAGAAAGGAAAAGAGCCAGAACAGGAGACAAAACAGGAGAAAGAAAAGGAACAGGGCAGTGAACATATTGATATAGATACTCAGATTGATCCCAAACTCCTTAAAGAATGGAAAAATTTTGACTCCATTATAAGCAATCCTGAAACTTCACAAGGTTTCAACACACCTCAAGTAACAGTCGGTCAAGAGACAATGAAAACTATGGTTCCAATTGAAGGGACCAACGGCCTACCCACCAGCAAAGATGTAGAAATAATTCCTAAGGATCCATCCGATCATAATGTTTTGCAGATAGGAGACATACCACCATTAGATGTCTTTTACAATCCCAAACATAGGGTTGTAGTGAAAAGACAAAGGAAAAGGAAAAGACTTGATCAATCTTCCTTTTTACCAGCACAAATAGAAATGGCTAATGTGGTGTGGAAAGAAGAATTTAATCCTTCTGATGACCTTACAAAACATTTTTAGTATGCCAGAGCCTATTCGGCAGCCACTATGGATAAAGCATCGGAAGTAAGAAATCTACTTAAGGAAAAAGGCCAAACAATTGTTTCATTATAATCACAGGTATCTGTAAGACAGCAAAAAATAGAATAGTTAGAACAACAACTATCAACGCAGCAGTAGATAAACAACTAATTAAATGAGCAATTGCTTAAGGAGAAGCAAAGGATAGACCTAAGCGTAGTACAAAAACAAAAAGAATTACCTGAAGCATTGGCCAAGTTGAAGACAATGAATGAACAAATGAGTAAGACGAAAGATGAGCAAATCGCTCAACTGTCACATCAAGTACAAAAGTTCAAGAGTCTTCCTCAACCAACAGATTTTAGGTCCGAAGCTCTCCAGATCAATAAAGCATTTATTACACAGCTAAAATTGCTATGTCATAATATTTCCTTGGTTGAGCACCTCTGTGAGATTACTTCATCAATAATTGACAAATCAGTCGACGCCAGGTAGGATTTGGAATAGGCCGATGAGACTTTAACCAACTTTCTTGCTTGGCAAGAAACCAGTGAAGGGAAAGCCGCGAATCTGCCTAAAATTTTAGAGTCACACAAAGAAATCCTTTTCCTAGAATGACAGTCACAATTGACGAAAGCAGAAAGAGAACCCTCAAGATGCAGATTATCAACCAGTAATTTAATTGAGTTAATCAATGATACTCTTTATCTGTCTAACTTGATTTCACAGTTCACTCCAAGTAAATTGCCATCAGCCAAAGCATTGGAACAAACATGCAATCAAGAATTGGAGAAGAAAGGAAGATTAATCGTCGACATCCAAAGTTTAACTTGGGATACCTTTTGGTTTTTCTTAGTTAAACCATACTGTCAAAGGGCAGCACTCAAATGTTTAACCAATGCGATCGGTTACATAATTTCTGAAATTCATGATGCCACATACTTAGCCCAATTGCACTCTCGTCTGAGTCACCCTCCAGAATTGCAACCAATGCTTTCTATCTGCTAGCTCAAGCCAAAGGAAGATCATCTGAAACAATGAATCATGCTACCGACTACAAACAGGCCTATTTCAAGGAGATTCTCATGATTTAGTTATACCACCTAATAGCATTTTTATTTCATAATTAGTTAGCTTAGATAGTATTTATAGACCCTTTCATTGTCTTTAGAAAGGGTCCTCAGTTTTTGTATAAACTCAAATCAGTAATTTACACTATTGTGCTTCTGATATATTTTTTATAAAGACTGGGCCAATATTCCGGATTTTAACGAAGAAAGCTTTGATGAAATATTCACTATTGCTTTGTTATGGAAGTGTTTCTAAGTTAGAAGAAGGAATCTGAATGCGATTGATATCGGGAGTGATCCAAATAACATATGGTACTATTATCTATGCTCTTGCTTCATTCTTTCATGTGAATCAGCATTTATTTAATCTGGCTATCATTGGATATATGTATGTATTTTAACAGCATTCCTTATACTTTTCACTATTGAATGTCTAAGGAGTGTTATTATTTCAATCATATTTATGTCTTTGATATATATGAAGAATAGTGTAATAATGTTTTCACAATTACGTTGTTCAACTACTTGAACAAAGTAATTATCATAAGAACAAATGTCTTTGTTTACCAATAGAGTCATCTATATGCCTGTTTGTAGATAAAGATAATCAAAAGTCACACTAAAGCAAAAATTTCCTGGGATAGGATAGTTGTTTATAATTTTACTTTTTTAGATTAAATCATTCATCCATTATCATTATATATTATAGAATCAACCACTTATCCATCCTATTTATCAATTATTGGGAAACTGGTCCCATTATTTCCAGTCGGAGCCACCACACCAAACGAAAAAGGAGTTACCTTTAAGGTTCGGACTGGGTGGTTTTCCCCGATTTTGTTGCAACGATTTTCAAGGCATCAACATTTTTGGCACTAGAAGGAGGGCCTGAACTGTGAATGGTGAGCCAACCCAAACCTATAACCCATTCTGAGAGTAAATTTCCCTCCACCTCACCTCAGACCTCTCGTTTGCATACTGGGACACCAATATTCAAACGAGAAGAAGAGGAGTCAACTACCACTGCTCAAACCCATCATACTTCAGAACGATTCAGTCCTGAGTCCCCTGAAGTTCAGTCTCTCATCCATAAACTTCAAGGCTTTTTGATATCACCACAATAATCTAAGGTATCTCAAGGCAGTGAAACTTCGCAATTCAATCCACCTCACCCTCTCACCAGACTTCAAAGAGGAAATCTTAATATTGAACCTATTGAGTTGCCTTTACCAAAAAGGAAAAGGGCAAAAAAGACTACTGAAGGATCTAACAGTGAGACTTTCTCATCATCATCCTCCATTTCATCTTCTTCAGTGCGAAGTCAACCATCCACTCCTCCATTACACATTGTTGTTCAACAGGGATCAGGAACTTCACCACCTCAAACCTTAGTATCAACTCCTTCCCAAACATCTAGAATTTCATCAGCAATATCATCTACTATTAATTTTACAATGGCTCAGAATCCATGGAACAATCCTGGTGTGGTCACTATGCCTGCACCATTACATCCATTACCAACACATCCTGAAAAATGGTTGCCAAAATTTAATCCAGATGCAGGAATACATGCCGACGAACATATTAACAATTTCATGTTATCAGTTAATTTATAAGGAGTGACAGAGGAAGACATTGTTGATAGGCTTTTCTCTTATACCTTACAAGGATCAGCCGGGTCTTGGTATTTTTCCCTGCCCTCTGGATCCATTACTAGTTGGAACATTTTCCAATAACAGTTTCTGACTAAGTATGGCGATGACAGATCTTTAGCAACGTTAATTAATGATCTCTCGAATCTTAGGATATAATCTAAAGAACCTATAAAAGAGTTCAACTCACGATTTAATAAACTCTTGAATAAGATTCCAACCACCTCTAAACCAAGTGAGAAAATCAGAAGCGAATGGTATATAACAACCCTACCTTCAAATATAGATATTTTTGTAGATAGAGCTGCAAAACCAACTTTAGCTGAAAACATGAAAGAGGCGCTTGCTGTAGAGAAACGCATTATTGCTTTAGAAAAGAAAGCTGCTCTTGAAGATAGAAAATCCAAAAAAGTTTCTTTTAAGGATGATTCAAAGAAGAAAACCCTAAAGACCCATATGATATGGAGGGTCTACAAAAATTTCTCAAGACTATGTCAAATGAAATGGTAGAAATCAAGAAGCAAGTAGCTGAAACTTCAACGAAAAGGCCATTTAGAAATTTTAAGAAACCTGAATCAAAACCACCAAATGCTATATCCAATGCAGACTCAGATCCTAAGGAAGAAGAAGAGGATGAAATAGTCTTGTCATCTGAGGAACCCGAATAAGAGGAGACTATTGAATGCCATGGGATGTGGGACTTTATTTTACCTAACTCCGATGCAGAAAATGAACAAGAAGCTTTCCCTGTGACTACTAGAAGTAAGGGTACTCCTGAACCTGTTCAGACAACTTCGAAGAAAAGAAATGAAAGTACCACTACTACCAAAGAAAAGGTTCCCGCAAAGAAATCTGCAGTGACACCCTCCCAAAATCAACCATCATCTTCAAACCTACCTTCAACATCTAATACATTAGTAGTTACATATTCTATGGACTACAATATTATCGAAGACATGAAGAAGACAAAGGCAAATATTACTATGTTTGAGCTTAGTAAACTCAAACATCAACATAAATTACTTCTTAAGGAGTTAAATGTTGTACCTTCTTCTCCTCTTCCTAATGCTGTATTGTCCAAAGGCGCTAATGACTCAGGTCAACCACCTCCTGGTAGAGCAGAAGCTATTGATACTGTTTTAATTGGGGATAGATCAAATTCTCATACTCCTCCTTTCCTCTTAACCTATGAGATCTATAATAGAAATCTACACAATTGTTTGATTGACTCAGGGGCTTCCTCTAATATAATGCCAGCTTCAGTTTGTTCAAAACTGAACATTGAACCCCAAAAGTCTGCAATTCATATTGTACAGTTGGATAGAACTAAGGTCCAGGTTTTAGGGGAAATCAACTCAGTGACTATCAGGTTATCAGCTGATCCAAGAGTGGTTTAGAGAATTGATATTTTAATCGTTGATATACCTGAATTCTATGGTTTGATTTTGAGTAGAGATTGGTCTGAGAAACTCCATGGTTATATTTCCACCGATTGGTCCCATATGTGGCTTCCTTATAAAGGAAAGCCAAATCAAATCAAGATCAATCGGGAGAAACACATGACCCATACTGTTACTGAATTCGAACAAGAAAATCAACCAATAGCATTCAATAACAATATTTTGGGGAATTACTCATCTGAATCATTCTTTGGCAATTTCATTGCCCAACCATCTCTTTTCTCAGTTAATAATTTCACATCTCAAATTGAAAATTTTTCACAAATAGATTGATCAAGATGTGTTAATATTACTGAAGAAATTGTAAATAAAATTTTTGATAATTCTTTATTTTGGTCATTATACTTTGATGGGTCTAAATCTAGTGAAGGTGCAGGAGCAGGATGTATTTTAGTTAGTCCCGAGGGAGAAAAGACCATGTTATCATGTAGATTGGAATTTGAATGCACAAACAATATAGCGGAATATGAGGCCTTAGTTCAAGGACTATATAAAGCAATTGGCCTTAAAGTTCAATATTTGAAAGTGTTCGGTGATTCTGAAATCATTATAAAACAAGTTAGAAATACAATTCATTGCCTTTCTAGTCATCTCAAACACTATCAGTCTTTGGTGCAGGAACTCATATCTCAATTTTTAGCATTCAATATTTCTCCCATCCCTAAGTCCCAAAATGCAGCAGCAGACCTACTAGCTAATGTTCCTTCCAAATCCTACCATCCGAAGATTACAGCCTAGATAGATTTTCAATAGAATTAATTTTTAGACCATCAATTCCCGATAACGTCACCAATTGGCGAGTGTTCAATCATGATGAAGACATTTTAAATTTCTTGACTTTTGACAAGTCCTACGATGATCAAATCATTGATGAAATTAATCATGACCTTCGAATGAAGGAAAAGAAAGAAGAAAACTCAATACCTAAACCAGTGGTCAAGCTTGAAGATCTTTATGATATTAAAGACAGGTTTAAACAGGTGACCAATTCAAAGCTCCAGAGTCTCACTTTAAGATTTGAATTGATAAACCTAGGTACTGAGGAAAACCCCCAAAACATCAATTTAGGATTAAGACTTTATTCAGAAGAAAGAACGACATTCATTATATTGTTACGGAAAAATAAATATGTCTTTGCTTGGAAATATGATGATTTGAAAACATATGATGCATCAATCATTCAGCATACTATTCCAATGCTTTCCGAACAAAAGCCAGTACAACAAAAGTTAAGGAAGATTCATCCTAACCTAGAGAGTCAAATAAAGGCTGAACTAAATAAAATCTTGAAGGCTAAGATAATTTTTCCTGTCAGACATTCAAACTGGGTGTCCAATATGGTGCCAGTAAGAAAGAAAAATGGCGACATTAGGATTTGTATCGATTTCAGAAATCTTAACAAGGCAAGCCAAAAGGATAACTTCCCTTTACCTACCATGGAGCAGACACTCCATTCGGTAGCTGGTTCTGAGTTAATGTCCTTTTTAGATGGTTTTTCAGGATATAACCAAATTTTGGTCCATCCTGATGACAGGCTTAAAACTACCTTCAGAACTAAGTGGGGAACTTATGCTTACCAAAAAATGCCTTTTGGACTTATCAATGCTGGAGCTACATTCCAGAGAGCAATGGATATAACATTCAAAGGATTGATCAATAAATCAGTAGTTGTCTATTTATATGATATTACTGTATTTTCCAAGAAAAGATTTAATAATTTACATGATTTGAAACAAATCTTTGAGCGCTGTAGAAGATATGGTATCTCGCTTAATCCAAAGAAGTCCGTTTTTGCTCTGAATCAAGGAAAGCTTATGGGCTTCATTGTTTCAAAGGATGGTATTTATATTGACCCAGATAGAATTAAAGAGATTTCTGATATTCCATTCCCTCATAATAAAAAATCCATGTAGTCATTTTTGGGTCAAATTAACTTTGTTAAAAGATTTGTTCCAGATTTTTCCCAGATTATTTTACCATTGCAAACGATGATCAAGAAAAATTCGGTGTTCAAATGGGGACCTGCAGAGAAAGAGGCATTTGATTCTATCAAAAAATCAATCATTAATGCCCCTGCTTTAAGCACTCCCAATTTTTCAAGTCATTTCATGCTATATACCCTCACATCCACCTCGTCTTATGCAGCAGTGCTGACTCAGATTAATGATCAAAACTTGGAACCACCAATCTCATTTTACAGCGCAAATCTTCAAGGTGTTGAACTTAATTACTCAGAAGTTGAAAAAAAGGCCTTTGCTATGTACAAAGCCATTAAACACTACAGACCTTTTCACTTAAAAGCTCACACAAAAGTTATAGTTCCTTTTTTAGCAGTAAGACAATTACTAGTTCAAAGGGAATTAGGAGAAAAGAGAGCAAATTGGGTCACAACATTACAAGAATATGACTTAGAAATCAAGCCAGCAAAGATTTTCAAAGGCCAAGGTTTTTGCAGGTTGTTAGCTGGAGCATCCAATATTCAAGAACCTGAAGGTACAGAAGATACTCAAGAAATCAATCAGATAAGTATCACAGATCCTGAATCACAATATGCAAATCTGATTTTCTATTTAAAAAATGGATACGCTCCTTATAATCTTTCCTATAAAAATAAATGTGCCATTATATTGAAAGCGAAAAACTTCATAATTGTGAATGATGTATTGTTTAGGCAAAATTATGATTCAATTTTGTTAAGATTTTTAGTAAAACCTAAAGCACAAAAGGTTTTGCAAGAGCTACATGACGGACCAGTAGGAGGACACTTTGGAGCTGATACAACAGCTCACAAAATCATTCATGCTGGATAATATTGGCCCACCCTATTCAGATATGCTCATGAATACATAAGGAAATGCCAAAGTTGTCAAACCACTAGTGGAAGACAAAGAAAGCCAGCTTTCCCTTTGCAACCAGTGAACATTGAACAACCTTTTGAGCAATGGGGATTGGATATCATTGGGGAAATCACTCCCCATTCATCAAAACAACATAAGCATATCCTTACCACCACTGATTACTTCACAAAGTGGGTTGAAGAAATTCCTTTGAAGACAGCAAACTCTGAGGCAATCATGAAATTCATAGATCAATTCATTATTACCAGGTTTGGTGTCCCAAATTCTCTTGTTTTTTATAATGCATCCTATTTCTCTAGAAATTCTATAATTGAGTTTGCTATTAAAAGGGGATTTAAATTGAAGTATTCTGCAAATTACTACCATCAGGGTAATGGTTTAGTAGAATCTACCAATAAAAATCTGATCAAAATTATTAAGAGGAATATTAAGCAGAATCATAAAAACTGGCATAAATCTTTGATATTTGCACTATGGGCTGACAGAATAACACAGAAGGCCTCCATAGGCACTTCTCCATTTAATCTAGTATATGGAAAGGAAGTTGTCATACCAACAAATTTACTACTTCCATCTCTAGCTTTAGTGCAGTTTATTGAAGAAAGTCCCTCATCTTCTATTCAACTAAGACATGATCAAATCTTGAAATTAGAAGAAGAAAGGGAAAAAGCCAGAATCATACATGCAAAACATCAGCAAATTATCAAGTCATCGTTCGATACAACTTCTACCAGTTCAAAACAATTACAAGTTGGTGATCTAGTTTTGAAATGGGACAAAGCCCATGAAGATAAATGGAAACAAACTAAGTTCCAGAAAATGTGGCTTGGACCATTTCAAATCAGTGAAAAGATAGGCCCTTCCACATTCATATTGCAAAATCTATCAGGAAATAGAGATCCTCTTTTTGTAAATGGCCTTATCTTGAAAAAATTCTTCAATTAAGGAGGTAACCCCTTCTCCCTTGTAAATATTCAATTTTCAACAAATTTGTGTACATAGTTTATTTTTTAGAATCTTAGGAAAATAAAGTTGTATGAAGCCTCCCATTGGTTTTTTCTATATTGAAAAGTTACTCAAAAGAAATAGTTTTGGTATTTACTTTTGAGAAATGGAAGCCTTAAACGAAAGAAAAATTTCTATGGAATTAGGTATATTTAGATTCTGAAAACCCCATTTTATTTTTGTGAAATCTTCTCAAGATTTAGAAGTACTGTAAATCATTTTAATGTTTTCAAACAGCCTGAAAACGATTATCAATACAAAATAGAAACTAATTCAATCTTAGCCTCTGCAACTCTTACCCTGTCATCCATGTTCTCTTAAGGAGAAAATTGTTCATCCCATTCATCAAAGTTTATAATTACTCAGATTGTAATTCTAAAATATGTATGATATAAAAGATAAGAGGTCTTATTACAAGCCTGCTTACCATGATCATAAGGGGAATAGTTCATACCAAAACAGGGTAATGGCTTATAATTATGAGACAAGGGGTCTCATCACGAGCCAACTTGTTCAGTTAAATTACAACCAGTGAATGGCATTGTCTAAACAGCTGGCCACCAAACCAGGACAATGGCTTTTTATCTTACAAAATAAGGGAAAAAGAAAAGTAATACAAAAAAATGGAGACATATTTTTGAATTCATTCTTTTTTATTATCCTCTGAAATGGATGGAATAATGAATGATCAAATGGTTAAAAGGCATCCATGTCGAGACTATAGAAGTTTGCTGGCAGCAGAGGCTCTACCTATGACAAAGGAGTCATTATAAAGCTAAGTTGGAAAAGTCTTTTATTTTATCATTATCAACCAATTAAGGCTAATTTAAAACTTAGAATGTATTTAATTTTAACAAGAGAAGAAAATAGCAGAAATAGTTATTATTATATTCAGGATTTATGATTACCTAGTTATATTAGAATTCTTCTATTAGATGAGATTTCCAGATTAAGAAAGTTTAAGTATTTTAACATTTCTTAGAGATAACTGTTTCTCCCAGTGAATCGCCAATTGTTGTGCTGTACAACAACCCCCCATTTCATAAAATTTTACTTAAAAAAATCATAATATGAAATGGGTCCCTTCTAAACTTAGATGTGTGAATAAATTGGTATTAACTCATCATTAGAAAAACCCTCATCAAAAGGTTCAATGGAAATGATATATTTTAAAATAAACCTTTTTGAATAGAAATAAAGTCAGTCTTGTAAATAAATATAAAGTTCTTTGTTATTGCGATAAAGCGATCGCAAGATCGCATATCGCAATAATAAGGAAAACATATACAAACACCCATTGACTTACTCCGATCCGAAAAGCAAATAACTATCGGATATCGGGAAAGGTGAATCGCAAGTATAATGAAAGACCCTCCCTCATTTCTCCGATGCGATATCGCTATCGGCAATCGGGGGTAGCAACCCAACGCATGTTTAATGGCACATTCAAATCCTCCGATGCGATAAGGCATATCGCAATCGGCGATCGGCGAAGTTACAAGAGCATAAGTAATAAGACCCGAATCCATCTCCGATTGCGATGCGTTAAATCAAGGCACGTGTTTCGAAAACGTAATTAAAAGGCTTGCATGCGTTGTATCACCTTTCAGCAATCGAAAGATATTTTGGACAAATATTAAAGCCTTTCTATTCACATTACCAATCGTCGATTGCGATTTACTTCTGATTATCTGCCAAAGAATCTAAGCCACTCTTGAATGGATTATTCATCATACAAACGATATAATGGGTATTTAAAATTCCTTTACCATGATTGATAGGTTAAACGGCCAATTAATGAAGCAGTTATGGCGAGATTTTCTTTTAGATTGTATCTACGGCAGTTTCACTATAATTCTTTATTATCCACCAATTGACATAATTCATTCATATTGGTTTATACTAGCTATTCTCTGTATCATGTTGGTTTCATTCCTTATGCAAAACTCTGCCGAAATAACAAATTTGAAACAAATGGGAAAGAAATCCAAGAAATCCGTAGCAGCAGCGGCTCCTACAGCAACAGTGCAACCAACCAATGATCCAGGACCAAGTAAAAAAGGTTTAATCTCAGACACTACGTGTCTCAGCCTTGGAAATACAAGTTGGCAAAGCATCTACAATTTAATTGAAGCAGAGGAGTCTGAGGAAGTATTGAAAGAAGCTACTGCAGACTCAACTAATAAATCAGAAGCTTCTCTTAAAGATTCAGCTGATTCATATTTACACAGGATAGCAGCACGTGAGAAAATTCTTCCATACACTGATGTAGTAAGGTGGGTGGTAGAAGAAATTCCAGTTTCACATAGAACGTTTTGCACAGTCGACGGAAGGATATTTGTCTCATTTCAGCCTGATGACTTAAGGAAGATGTATCACTTACCAAAACCTGAAAAGAAATACAACAAAGCCTTCCTTGAAAAGTTCACAGACGAGAACGAGACTGAATCGGCCCCAATTAAACAATGGAGACAGAATCCCGCAAAGAACAAACATGAATCATCGGGTAAGTACTCTGTGGAATCATTGTCACCTCCTTCCTATTATGCTGGGGCAATGATGTGTAGAATGTGGGGAATGCATGACTCTGCAAATTTCACTATTGAAATGGTTTCTTTAATGGAAGTGGCGGTTAATAGTTATGTGATGGATTGGGCAAACATATTGTCTGATAAATTAGCCACTGCAATTCTTGACTTTAGATCAAATTCAGGTAAAACCACCAGGACCATTCCCCCTTTTTATTACAGTGCTTATATTATGGATATTATTTGCTTTAATTCTGAATATCCTGTACTCGGGTGGAGATGGACTTCACAAGACCTTACGCCGATTCACATTTATCATTAGATGTTATGGAAGGCACACTATAAAGACCACTTGTACCAAATCTGTAATGGTTTCATGTTGCCGATCTATTATGCCATTTTTGATATTCCTTCCCTAAGGATTTCCGAGGAAGCAGGGATTGACTTGACTGATGTAGGGAATTGGTTCGGGGAAGACAAGTTCACATATATAAGGGTTTATGGTAGCCTTGCAAGACCCCATGTCCTTCCTCTGTATGTACCTGATAAGCTGTTAGCTCGAGAATTGGCCTACTAGATAACAACAGTAGGAACATCCAAAACTCTTAGGAATTCTAAAAAGCAGGCGTGGCTTACATTTCCTTTGAGATGTGGTGTTTACACTCTACATGATTACAAACATGCGGAAAAGGAGGTAGGAAAAATAAACATGCTCAGTCTTGCAAATATTCCTAACAGGCAATACAATCCAAGGAAATTTTCCTATAATGTTGTTGAACAAGCCAAACTTACAAAGTTTGATCATGAAAAAGATGAATTTGATGACCTGTTTTCTTCAACAGAATCATTATTTCAGGTAAAAACATTGGCCAAAATGAGATATAAAGATGAAGGGCTGGTAGAATTCAATAGGATCAGAGAACAGAGGTTGCAAACTCTACCTTTGGACTTATTAGCTACTACCCCAACAACCCAGTCAAGTGAGCCTGAACAGCAAATTATTGACAAACCTCCTGCTATAGAGAAGATTCCCGAGAAAGGAAAAGAGCCAAAACAGGAGACAAAATAGGAGAAAGAAAAAGAACAGTGCAGTGAACATATTGATATAGATACTCAGATTGATCCCAAACTCCTTAAAGAATGGCAACAGTTTGACTCCATTATAAGCAATCCTGAAACTTCACAAGGTTTCAGCACACCTCAAGTAACAGTCAGTCAAGAGACAACGACAACTACGGTTCCAATCGAAGGGACCAACAGCCTACCCACTAGCAAAGATGTAGAAATAATTCCTAAGGATCCATCCGATCAGAT
This sequence comes from Pinus tabuliformis, assembly GCA_031772625.1. Classification (NCBI taxonomy): domain Eukaryota; kingdom Viridiplantae; phylum Streptophyta; class Pinopsida; order Pinales; family Pinaceae; genus Pinus; species Pinus tabuliformis. The sequence goes on from CM062819.1 coordinate 329,822,184, forward strand.
TGTTTTGCAGATAGAATACATACCACCATTAGATGTCTTTTAAAGTCCCAAACATAGGGCTGTAGTGAAAAGACAAAGGAAAAGGATAAGACTTGATCAATCTTCCCTTTTACCAGCACAAACAAAGATGGCTAATGTGGTGTGGAAAGAAGAATTTAATCCTTCTGATGACCTTACAAAACTTTCTCAGTATGCCAGAGCCTATTCGGTAGCCACTATGGATAAAGCATCGAAAGTAAGCAATCTACTTAAGGAAAAAGACAAAACAATTGTTTCATTATAGTCACAGGTATCCGAAAGACAACAAAAAATAGAATAGATAGAACAACAACTATCAAGAACACAGCAGATAAACAACCAATTAAATGAGCAATTTCTCAAGGAGAAGCAGAGGATAGACCTAAGTGCAGTACAGAAACAGAAAGAATTATCTGAAGCATTGGCCAAGTTGAAGACAATGAATGAAAAAATGAGTAAGATGAAAGATGAGCAAATCGCTCAACTGTCACATCAAGTGCAAAAGTTCAAGAGTCTTCCTCAACCAACAGATTTCAGGTCTGAAGCTCTCTAAATCAATAAAGCATTGATTACACAGCTAAAATTGCTATGTCATAATATTTCCCTGGTTGAGCCCCTCTGTGAGATTACTTCATCAATAATTGACAAATCAGTCGATGCTAGGCAGGATTTGGAATAGGCTGATGAGACTTTAACCAACTTTCTTGCTTGGCAAGAAACTAGTGAAGGGCAAGCTGCGAATCTGCCTAAAATTTTAGAGTCACACAAAGAAATCATTTTCCTAGAATGGCAGTCACAATTGATGAAAGCAAAAATAGAAACCTCAAGATGCAGAAATCAACCAATAATTTAATTGAGTTAGTCAATGATACTCTTTATCTGTCTAACTTGATTTCACAGTGCACTCCAGGTAAATTTCCGTCAGCCAAAGCATTGGAACAAACATGCAGTCAAGAATTGGAGAAGAATGGAAGATTAATCGTTGGCATCCAAAGTTTAACTTGGGATACCTTTTGGTTTTTCTTAGTTAAACCATACAATCAAAGGGCAGTACTCAAATGTTTAACCGATGCGATCGGTTACATGATTCCCGAAATTCATGATGCCACATACTCAGCCCAAATGCACTCTCGTCGAGTCACCCTCCAGAATTGCAATCAATGCTGGCTATCTGCCAGCTCAAGCCAAAGGAAGATCATCTGAAACAATGAATCATGCTACCGACTGTAAACACGCCTATTTCAAGGAGATTCTCATGATTTAGTTATACCACCTAATAGCATTTTTATTTCATAATTAGTTAGCTTAGATAGTATTTATAGACCCTTTCATTGTCTTTAGAAAGGGTCCTCAGTTTTTGTATAAACTCAAATCAGTAAGTCACACTATTGTGCTTCTGATATATTTTTTGTAAAGACTGGGCCAATATTCCGAATTTTAACGAAGAAAGCTTTGATGAAATATGCACTATTTCTTTGCTATGGAAGTGTTTCTAAGTTAGAAGAAGGAATCTGAATGCGATTGATATCAGGAGTGATATAAATAACATATGGTACTATTATCTATGCTCTTGCTTCATTCTTTCATGTGAATCAACATTTATTTAATCTGGCTATCATTGGATATATGTATGTATTTTAACAGCAGTCCTTATACTTTTCACTATTGAATGTCTAAGGAGTGTTATTATTTCAATCATATTTATGTCTATGATATATATGAAGAATAGTGTAATAATGTTTTCACGATTACGTTGTTCAGCTACTTGAACAAAGTAATTATCATAATAATAAATGTCTTTGTTTACCAATAGAGTCATCTATATGCCTGTTTGTAGATAAAGATTATCAAAAGTTACACTAAAGCATAAATTTCCCGGGATAGGATAGCTGTTTATAATTTTACTTTTTAAGATTAAATCATTCATCCATTATCATTATATATTAGAGAATCAACCACTTATCCATTCTATTTATCAATTATTGGGAAACTGGTCCCATTATTTCCAGTCGGAGCCACCACACCAAATGGAAAAGGAGTTGCCTTTAAGGTCTGGACCGGGTGGTTTTCCCCGATGTTGTTGCAGCAATTTTTGAGGCATCAACACAACCCGAGAAATCCTCGCAGATAGTTTATGGATGTGGGGATTTTCCATTCCTTAATGGCTTTAATTTTGCTAGGGTCTACCTTAACTCCTTCATGAGATACAATATGCCCTAGATATTCCACCTCTTGTACTCCAAAGAAACATTTGATCTTTTTGCATATAATTGTTTCTCCTCCAATAGTTGTAGCACCCTATCAACATGTTCAACATGATCCTTCCAAGATTTGTTGTAGATTAGTATATCATCAAAAAATACTAACACAAATTTCCTAAAGAATGGTTTGAAAATGGAATTCATCAAACCTTGAAATGTTGAAGGTGCATTGGTAAGGCCAAAAGGCATGACCAAAAATTCATAATGACCCTCATGAGTTGTAAATGCTATTTTTGGAATGTCTTTAGTGTTCATTCTGATTTGATGATATCTTGAATGAAGATCCAACTTGGTGAAGTAAATTGATCCATGCAATTCATCCAGTAATTCATCAATGACAAGAATGGAAAACTTATCTTTAATAGTGAGCTTGTTGAACTCCCTATAATCCGAACACATCTGCCATGATCCATCCTTCTTGTGCACTAATACTACTGGAGTAGAGAAGGAACTTTGACTCGGTTGAATTATACCATCCTCTAGCATTTCTACAACCATACGTTCAATTTCACTCTTTTGGGCATAGGGATATCTGTACGGCCTGATGTTTGGAAGAACACTTCCTAGAATCAGATGAATAGCATGATCATGATAACGAATAGGTGGGAGACCTTTGGGAGTCTCAAATACCTTGGAATGATTGTCCAAGACCTTTAGGATATCTAGAGAAATAGATGATTCCAATGTGGAAACATCTAGCGAACATAATTGTGCAATTACACCCCTTTGTTCCTTTTTTAGAAGCTTTGTCATACCGTTAGAGCTTATTATCTTTCCTGGCTTCCCTGCAATACCCCTTAATTCAACTTCCTTTCCTTCCACAGAAAATTTCATGAAAAGTTCTTGAAAATTAAAAGCTATTGTACCCAAGGATTGTAGCCATTGGACTCCTAGTACCACATCAGCACCTCCCATTGGAATGGAAAGCATTGGGCTATTCAATACATATTCTCCCATCGATAGCTTGATATTATGGCACTTTCCAGAGAAATTTATCGTTCCTCCATTTGCAACCATCACTTGACACTCTGGTGCTGGATATAAGAATAAAATTGTGGGTACTTCCTGAATCAATCAACACTATTACCTTTTTCTTCTTGATTTGTCCTTATATCTTGATGGTTTGAGGAGTGGTAATTCCCACCAATGCATTACAAGATATGGTCAGATTCATTTCTTCCTTTTCTAGGCTTTGTTCCTGGAGTATATCCTCTTCTTTTGACCTTTCTTGCTCATTTTCTTCTTCCTCTTCGCAATCTATGTAGAATAATTTCTTCTCAGCACACTTATGACCTTTAGTGTATTTTCTATCACAAATGTAACAAAGCCCTTTTGCTCTTTTTCCTTCCAATTGTTGTGGTGTCAACCTTATAGGTTGTGGAAGACTAGGGGCAACAACACTTCCATCTTTATAGTTATGAGTGGTATGTTTCCTAGTTTCCATAATTTTGCTTTCCATTTTTTTTGCTAACCTGAATGCCTTCTCTAATGAATCAGGTTCCCAAAGGCGAACATCATGTTGGATATTATCCTTTAAAGTCCCTATGAACACATCAATCCTATGCTCCTCTGGAATATTTTTTACCCTTATGTTCAATTTTTGGAACTCCTCAATGTGCTCCATTATTGAACCCTTTTGTTTGAGACTTATCAATTGGCTAAAAAAAGTGTTGCTTTTTGTATCCTCATAATGTGCTGTCAATTCTTCTGTAAAAATTTCCCAAGTGATAATTTGTTTCGAGAGAAAATCCATTGATACCATACAAATTGATTTGGTTCCAAATATAAAGTTTCAATACGTACCTTTTGTGTGTTTTGTACATTATTGAGATCGAAAAATTGCTCCATCTGTAATATCCATGTTGCAGGATCCTTGCCCTCAAACTTCCTCATATCGATTTTTGGAATATGGTGGGTCTTCGATCCCAAATTAAATTCTATGAATCATGATTAACATTTATTTTGTTTGCATCATGAGTTTCCTTTACTACCTTTTCACCATTAGCAAGTATTTCTTGTAGAAAATTTGTCAAATCTATCTTCAAATCTGCCATGTCTGTCTTCAAATCTGTCTTCAAATCTGCTATGTCTCTTTTCAAATTTGTCTTCAAATCTATCTTAAAATCATCCATCTTAGCTTCCATGCCCTTTATCTTAGATTCCATGCCATTTATCTTAGTTTCTGTTAGCTTTTTTGAGAGTGACATTTGTTGCACTTGTTCTTGTAATTTTGATATATCATGTAGCATTTCTTCCTCTTCTTCATGAGTCATGCCAGAGCTTTCAGGTTGCTTACTAGGTGTTTGCATTTTCTTTCCTCAGGGCATCAATTATCGATAATAATTCTCTACTATGCCCTTTGAATTCCTTCAAAATAAATTTTCAAACCAATCTTAAGCAAAAATTTAAAAGAATCTACACACCTTTTTTCACTTTGTAGGAGCTCAATATTGCCTCTGATGTATCTATGTACTCTCAGATCATCTAGTTCTGAAATTGCGATCTACAGTAGCCCTCTGTGTTCTCTTTCTAATGCCACCAGTCTGATCCAAATTGGATTCTCCAAGGAAGAGTTATGCAAAATCCCCCACAGTGACCTGATTATAGACTAGTTCAGTAGAGCGAACTAGTACGACGTGCCACGAGTCACCGTTTTTACCTTTGGCTCTAAAAAATATATGCAAGAAACTATATTCCATCCTATTTTTGTACCTTCTTATGAAATTTCAATCCGATGCTCAGAGAGAAAGTTATGAAGATTTTCCCCAGGTCACTTGTTGGACTGTCATTCAGGAGTCTACAAAAAGACCAACTTCCGCAGATCATATCTCCACAAATATAGCGCGAAAAGCTCTAAAATTTGGACTCAAGTTTCAGCGCGATTTTTTCTGAAAAGGGTTTTTTTTAGCTTTTGAAACATCGTATAAACAAAGTTATAGTGAAAATTCCACGATGACCTATTTGGAGCAGCGAACCCTAAAATCCAAAGCTCTGATACCAAATGTTATGAAACGAGCTCAAGAAAGGATAGAAGAGATAGATCAACGCCTTCGAATTTAGCCTCTTCGAGGGGGAAACCTCCTATACATTACATAAATGAACAATTCTTGGATGATTCAAATGATAAAACCTCCTTTCTATATATAGGAGTCTAAGGAGTCACAATATAACCTAGCCGAGCTAACAATAATAATATAAAGCCACAAAAATAACAATAGAGGGATTCTATGGGGCACATTAATAACAATATGGGGATAATAGGGGCACAACAATATTAATAAGGGATGAAACTACAATAGTAATGGGGTAATCACTAGTATTTTAGGGACCCAACAGGTTGTTGAGTCATGTGTGGTGTGCATGATTGTAAGAATGTACCAGTTTCACGTGCAAGTGATTGAAAGTGTGGACTGAGACAACATGCTAATGCTTTTGGCATCCAAAAGATCTTTAGTGGGGAGGATTGATCCAGGTGGATCTTCAGACACAATGGCATGGAAAAGCTCAAAATTTAAAGTGGCTGAAAGGCAAGTATCTTGACATCAGATCAAAGTGTTCGTCGCCCTGATTCCAATGGTTTGAAAGGCACTCCAATCCGAGTCTGGATGATGAAGTTATCATGAAAATAGTTTTCCTTAGTTCCTTTGAAAAATTAGGCATTTCTTATAAAAATGGGTTTTAAGCCTTATAAAGGAAAATCACAATCGGAGGAGTCCAAAGGGAGGATTAAAGGTCGAGCGAAAGGAACCCCTGATCATCAATCTCTGATATATCGAATCGGGACTTAAGGCAAGCGACATGCAATCAACATCGGCGATCGGCTTTGGCATATGCCATATGGAAGAATCCTGGGCCATATCGATTGCGATATGCCTATAGTGACGTGCAATCTCAGTTGTCGGATCGGAAAACAGATCAACGGTTAGGATCATATCGACGATCATCATATCGGCATATTAGCGTATCGGCAATCAGCATATTGGCGTATCAGCGATCGGCATATCGGCGATCAACGAATCGGCATATCGATGATTGGCAATCGGTGAATGGCGGATCCCCACGATAAGGGCCATTGAATAGTGCGATAGTGATTTGCTATAAAGGGATGAACCCGATGGGTTTATAAGCCCGACTTCATATATTTGAAGTCTGGTTAAGAGGGCTTTTGGTCAGATTTTCTTATGTTTCTATGTATTATCGCTTGGAAAAAAAAGAGCTATTTTAAAAGTTTGGTTGCGCCCGCCGATCCTTCCATTCAATAGCTTCTATTATAATCAATTCGACCTCTGATTTAAGTGCGCTTGTAACGAAAAGCAATGATATAAAGCCCAATGCACGCAGAAAGTGCAGTGGGAGAGGATTTTTGGCATGTAGCTCGAGGTAGAAGAAGTGCAGGAGGGGCGAAAGTGCATTTGGTCTGGATTGGAAAAATATTATATGTTTTCAGCCCCTCTCGATGGCATGGACGCAGTGGTGCTATCCATTTCTCCATTGGAGTTCTCCATTTCTCAGCCATTTTCCAGAAGGGAGGTATAAGACTCCTTTTATGTAACTGATGATGGTATTTTCTTCTTTTCATGCCATTTAATGAATGAAGGCCTCCCCATTGATAGAGCAGGGCCCTGAGACGTAGTCCAAGTTGGACGAACTTCGTTATCAGGTCTTGCTGTCTTCTTCTCATGCCTTATGTGTTTCTTCTTCTTCTTTCATTTGAACATTAAATTTTTGTGGTTAAGTTGCAATTTTCACATGTGATTCTTTTAACACATCTATAAGCAAAAGATCCCTGGATCAAGCTGATTTGGCTTGATTAGGTCGTATAAGATTAAGTTACAAAAACTGTATCTCAGTGTATTTGTGTATAATTGGTCAATCCCGGAGGCATTTTATTCCTTCGAAATATCTCTGTGTTCTGTTGATTTCTAGTTTGACTTTTGAATTTGATTATGTAAAATATGTATTGTATCAACAAATCTTGCATTTTCCATGTTTTGAAATAATTTGTTTATGTTCTAAAAACATCAGAGAATATGGTTTGAGACAAGTTAAATGTAGCAAAGAAGTTCAATTTGGTAGGACAGAGAAAAGGAAACCTGACAAAATCGTGTTAACCAAAGGAGTCTAGAACTGTCCAATCTACAGATCCAATACATCTAACGGTCATCGCGCACCAATAAGCTCGTGCGTTAGTCAAGTAAGAAAATAATTTTATCAGTGAAGCTGTTTATCGGGTAATTAAATGTGGTAAACTGCCTTTTGGAAATTCTAAGCGATTTCGTTAATTGACCAACACGTAGCACTTGGGTAGAGAGAGAAAACCACTTTATCGAGTGGGTAAACATTGCGCAAGATCTCTGTTTGATATCGTTGTTAGCCATTGGATCAAGTGTGCTTTGATTAACGGTGGAGGATTGCTGATTAGTTTTTTTGATCGGGTGAACCAACGACCGTCAGATTGAAAGGTAAGATCAACGGTGGAGAGTTAGCACGATAATATTTGTGGAAAAAGCAGACACAATAAGGAATTAACCAAAAGTTTGAATTCCTTTTAATTTAGTGGCAACTGAAAGGTTGTCATATTGCAGCAAAAATTAAGCAGTTTTGCTAATTTTAGCAAAATAGTCAAGCTTGGAGGTAGGTGATTGATACTCCAAAGGAAATCTAAGAAGAAGTTCCACCTAAACTCGCAGAAATTGTTTCTAGATTTGAATGGTTATCTATTACACCTACACCCAGACCACCATTAGTGGTATCAGAGCCACCTATTAACACTGAATAGGATCTCAAGGATCAGAAAAAGAAATCCAACATGGATTTCAGAGTTGGAGGAAGAGGTGGTGGTCAAAGAAGAGGAAGACCTGTTGCAAATGCTGAAGTGTTGGAAGCTATGAAATAGATGCAAGCTAGATTGGAAGCAATGGAAATGGGAAGAGATGCAGATGCTGGAGATGTCAGTGAACCTGAAGCTGAAGCTGTAGAAGAAGAAGAACCTGCAGATGTAACTCTTGATATGAGATTATTTAAGTCAGTATTGAGATCCACATCCAAGCCTAGACTTGATGTTTCAATCTACACAGGAAGCTTAAGCCCTAAGGAATTGATAGACTAGATAAATGACATGGAGAAATTCTTCGATTACGAAGAAATAGAAGAAGGAAAGAAGGTGAAGTTTGTTGTCACAAAACTGAAAGGACATGTAGCACTTTGGTGGGATGGAGTGCAGGCAAAAAGAAGAAGACTTGGCAAACAACCAATTAAGAATTGGAACAGGATGGTGGCAAAACTGAAAAGTAAGTTTTTTCCAAGTGATTATCAGCAAACATTATTTAGACAGATGAAGAATCTTAGACAAAAGTCTATGATAGTAAAGGAATACATAGAGGAATTCTACAAACTGAGTATAAGAGTAGGACAAATCCAAGATACAGATGAGAAGGTTGCAAGATATGTGAATGGTCTTAGAATGGAGATCCAAGATGAGATAAGTGTATTGTCTCCTAAAATAGTAGAAGAGGCTTATCTGATGGTATTGAAGGCTGAAGAAAAACTCATGAAGAAGCAATTTGCCAAAAATAGAGGTACTTTCCAAGGAATGGGGAGTAAAGGCGGTAGAAGAAGATCTACAACACCTAGAGATGGAGCTAGCAATAGCTCAAGTTAGCATGCACCCACAGGAGGTGATGCAAGTGGTAGAGGGATTTTTTCCAAAGGAACAGGAGGTAGAGGTAGAGGAATAGAAATCAGATGTTACAGATGTGACAAGCTGGGACACAGAGCTTATGAGTGCCTAGAAATTATAGGAATGAATCATAGGAATGCAATTGTTACAAAAACTGAAGATGAAGAAACAAAGTTAATAGAAGAAGAGAATGTACCAGAGAAATGGGAATCTTTGGTAGTCAACAATTTTTTTTAAAGCCAACTAAGGAAATTGTTGAACCAGCACAGAGAAAAGCCTCTTTCAAGACTGTGTGTAAGGTTCAAGGGAAGTGTTGTGAGATGATAATAGACAGTGGTAGTACAGATAATTTGGTCTCCACAAAAGTGGTGGAGAAGTTGAAGCTGAAAACAAAGAAACATCCAACACCTTACAAGGTGTCATGGATTCAAAATGGATATCAGTTGGTAGTGAATGAACAATGTCAAGTAGAGTCATAGTTGGGTAAATACAAAGACAAAATTCAGTGCGATTTGATGCCTATGGATGTGTTTCATATACTGTTGGGTAGACCTTGGCAGTATGACATAGTAGCTATGCATGATGGAAAGAAGAACACATACAAATTTAGCAAAGATGGTGTCAATTATACATTGCTACCAATGGAAAAAGAGGATACATCAAAGGAACCTGATCCAAAGACCCTTTTTCTGAGTGGAAAGGAATACTTGTAGTAGATGGAAGAAGATGAGGTAATTTTTCCATTGGTTTACAAACCCAAGGTAATAATTACTTCCAAAAAAATTTCTGATTTACCAATTGAAATTCAAGAGATGCTAGACAATTGTTGTGATATCATTGTAGATGATTTGCCTCATGAGTTACCACCCATTAGAAAAATCAGTCATCACATAGATTTGATTCCACGAGAAAATATATCTAATAAAGCAGCTTACAGGATGACTCCCACAGAGAATGAAGAGATCAGGAAATTGGTTCAAGAACTGTTAGACAAGAGACTGATTCGAGAGAGTTTGATTCCTTGTGCAACGCCAACGGTATTGAGCCCAAAGAAAGATGGAGGCTGGAGAATGTGCACTGATTTAAGAGCATTCAATAATATAACAATCAAATACATATTTCATTTACCTAGAATCGAAGATTTGATGGATTGTTTGAGTGGAGCTAGATATTTTAAAAAGTTATATTTAAAAATTGGTTATCAACAAATTAGAATTAGAGAGGGAGATGAGTGGAAAACTGCTTTTAAGACCAATGAAGGATTGTATGAATGGATGGTAATGCCTTTTGGGTTATCAAATGCTCCTAGTACAGTTATGAGACTTATGAATGAAGTTCTGAAGGAATTTATTGGTAAATTTCTAATGATATATCTGGACGGTATAGTAGTTTACAGCAGATCTAAGGATGAGCATATGAAACATCTGAATTATGTCTTGCAGAGGCTACAACAAGAAAAGTTGTTGATAAATTTAAAGAAATGAAAATTGGTATATTTAAGCTTTGTTGTTTCTGCTAATGGGTTAAAGATGGTTCTGTAGAAGATCAAGGCTATCATGAGTGGCCTTCACCAAAAGGTGTCTTTGAGGTAAGAATTTTTCATGGTCTTATTAGTTTTTACAGGAAATTCATATTAAGGAATTTTAGTAATATAATGCTTCAATTATTGACACAATAAAGAAGGACAGACAACCATTTAAATGGACTGCTGAAGTAGAAAAGAACTTCCAGTTTTTGAAGAGAAAGATTACTGAGAAGCCTATTTTGATTTTTCTTGATTTTAATAAACCTTTTCAAGTGAAGTGTGATGCCAGTGGAGAAGCCATTGGAGCTGTTTTAAGTCAGGAGGATAGGCTTGTAGCTCATTTTAGTGAAAAGTTGAATAAATCAAAGAAGAAATATTCTTCTTATGACAACGAGTTTTATGAAATGGTGCAGTCTTTGAAGAAGTGGAGACATTACTTTAAGTCCAAGGATTTCATATTGTATTCAGATAACCATGCATTACAGTACATTATGCAACAGCAAAAGCTTAACCAGAAGCATGTAAAATGGGTAGAATACCTTCAAAGTTTTAATTTTGTGTTAAAACATATAACTGGTCAATCAAAGAAAGTAGCAGATGCCTTAAGTAGAAAAAGCATTTTAGTTCAAGAAAGTAAAATTCAAGTGTTGGGTTTCGATTTTCTTAAAAAGTTATATGAGAAAGATCTAGATTTTAAAGAGGCATTTGAAGCTTGTAGAAATCCTGTTTTGTTAGACAGAAGCAAGTGGCTGGATTATTTCCTGCAAGAGGGACTGTTGTTTAAAATAAATCAGTTGTGCATAACATATTGTTTTATGAGAGAAAATTTTATTAAGGAGAAACATAGTGGTGTACTGGGAGGACATTTTGGTGCAGACAAGACTTATGAACAGTTGAATTGGTTCTATTATTGGCCAAAGATGAGAGCTGAAGTGGAAAAGTATGTGAAAAATTGTAAAGTCTGTCAGTATGCAAAGGGAAGGAGTCAAAACACAGGTTTGGATGTTCCATTACCTATTCCAGATAGGCCTTGGGATATGGTAAGTATGGACTTTGTTTTGGGTTTACCGAAAACTCAAAGGGGATATGATTCAATTTATGTAGTAGCTGTCAGATTTTAAAAAATGGCATGTTTTATTCCATGTTATAAAACCAGTGATGCTACTCACATTGCTAATCTGTTTTTTAAGGAGATTGTAAGATTACATGGGTTATCTAAGAGCATTGTTTCAGACAGCGACACTAGATTTGTTGGAAATTTCTGGAGGACATTGTGGAAGAAGCTTGGAACTAAACTAAGTTTCAGTTCTACTTATCATCCTCAGACTGATGGACAGACTGAAGTTGTAAACAGAAGCTTGGGTAATCTTCTGAGAAGTCTTGCAGGTGAACATCCAAAACAATGGGATCAAGTATTGGCACAGGTAGAATATGCTTATAATGATTCTCCTAATAGGAGTACAGGGCAAAGTCCATTCCATATAGTTTATGGAATGCACCCAAGGGGAGTGTCTAAATTGAGAGACTTGGGAAAAGATGAAATGAGAAGTGCTAAAGGAGAAGATTTTGCTACAGAAGCTCAAGAAATACATGAACAGGTAAAACAACAATTACAAGACAACAACATAAAATACAAGAGTAGAGCAGATTTGAAGAAGAGAGAAGTTAATTTTGAAGTTGGAGATTTGGTTTTAGCACACTTGAGGAAGGAAAGATTTCCAAAAAGGGAGTATAACAAACTAAAGTTTAAGAAAGTTGGACCATGCAGAGTCTTGAGGAAATTTTCTGCAAATGCATATGAAATTGAATTACCCCTTGACATTGGAATATCTCCAATTTTCAATGTTACTGATTTGTATAGGTATGAAAGTGAAAATGCAGATGACACAGCAGAGGATCAAGAAGAACAAGAGATTGATTGGGTAAAACAGTTACCTATAGAAAAGGAATTGAACCCAGAGAGGATTTTGGACAAGAAATTGTTGAAGAAGACAAGAGGACAGGAGTATTTTTAGTATTTGGTCAAATGGAAGGATCAACCAATTGCTGAAGCTACTTGGATGATAGATTCCATGCTACATGTTAGAATATTATATATTACAGAGCAGTGGAACACATAAAATATTGTAGAAATATAAACACAAAAAATGCATAAAACAAGAGAGACGCAGATATACATGGTTCACCTAGTTTGGGCTACGTTCACGGAGAAACAACCAGTCCTTGTTTTTGTATTATCCAGCAAACTGAAGAGATACAACCTACAACATATCTGCTGTAACTCCCTCTTCGCTCTCAATCTCCTCTCTCGTTCTCACTCAAAATATTGATCTACATAGACACAATACAATTCCCTCATATATAGTGAGGGGTTGCCTTCTAGGGAAAAAAACCCCTAATTAAACATAACTTCTACCGTCAAATCTCCGCCTAATGAACGCCCCAGATTGACTACGAAATTACAACATTTTACAAGGAAATTTTACATCTATTCTTAGCTTCAGTGGTGCTGCCCCCATTCCCCCCGCCAGGGGGGTGCTCCCAAAAGGTCATAGCTGCCCCCCTGGACCCCCCCTACAGCGAATATTTTATGGGTGACGTTGCCGCCCCATTTCGAACTGGGGTCCAATGTGGTGATACCGTTGAATACAGAAGATAATCAGGGTCCACACCCAACACTACAGAAGTTGGGCAGTTTTGTAGAAGAGCTCATGAACAGGATCCCATGAAGAATTTTGTCCTCAGGAGTTTAATGCAGGAGCATGAGGCTTGAAGACAAAAGGCTTCAAATTTATTCCAAAAATACAAAAAAAAATTACAAGCAAAGGAGTGGGATCCTTAACTGTCAATTTACAAAGTTCTCTACATAGGATTTGAGCTAGGATTTAGGGATTTAGATTCAGTTGAGATTCTCGAGGAGAATATCAACCAAATTAGATATTGTCTAAGATTATGTAGATTCGATACATTTATTAAGGATCTGATTGCTAGAATGAAATGGTATTTACGTAAGTTCTGAATGATTATAAAGGGATTTTGACTATTTTGGCTTGATTAGGCCGTATAAGAGTAAGTTACATAAACTATATCTCAGTTTATTTGTGTATAATTGGGTTATAGAAACTATATCTCGGTGTATTTGTGTATAATTGGTCAATCCCAGAGGAATTTTATTCCTTCGAAATATCTATGAGTTCTGTTGATTTCCAGTTTGACTTTTGAATTTGAGTATGTAAAATCTGTATTTTATCGGCCAATCTTGCATTTTCCATGTTTTGAAATAATTTGGTTATGTTCTAAAAAAATAAGAGAATATGGTTTGAGACAAGTTAAATGTAGCGAAGGAGTTAAGTTTGGCAGAACAGAGAAAAGGAAACCTGACAAAATCGTATTAACCAAAGTAGTCTAGAACCATATGATCTACAGATCCAATAGATCTAATGGTCATCGCACACCAATAAGCTCACGCGTTAGTCAAGTAAGAAAAGCAATTTATCAATGAAGTTTTTTATTGGGTAAGGAAAAGTGGTAGAATGTCTTTTGGAAATTCTAAGTGATTCCATTAATCGACCGACACATAGCACTCGGGTAGAGAGAGAAAACCATGTTGGAAATACTGAGGGGTGTGAATCAATATTTCTTTTTTTTTTGTTCTTGTTGTTACCAAAAGCACATATATATATATATATGAAACACAGAAATAGATAGCTGGAATTAATGCTTTTATTAACACAAGAAATAGTGCAATGAAATAAATACAATATATATAACTACTTGCAATTTGTTGCCAAGCTCCAACTTGGACTTCAGTGAGGCTCCAACCTCCAGAGCACCAACTCTTTCTTGCAATAGTTATGCACTTAGGAGCACCAACTCCCAAGGATTTCAATCCTGTTTAGTTTAGAGGCTCCAACCTCTTAGGCTCCAACCCAAACCTGGCATCAACTGTTTTTCTACAGTTTTCTGCACCCAACACTACTGAGCTTCTGCCTTTCTCCAGTTCTCCTGCTTCTCTGGTATCTCATGCCTCTTACCTATTATTCAACTTCCTGTCTTATAGATTATACATTCAACAACCATACTTCCCCTTTTTTTTCTGTATTTATGTGTTTCATACATCTCTGACTGATCGTTTCCACCTTCCACTACCTCTCTGGCTTCCTCCTCCATCTTTGTAGATTCCTCTGCCTCACTTGATCTTTCAGCTTCCCTCCGCAGTCATTGTGGCTTCCTCTGAGTTGTTCAAGTTCATTGATACTCCATGGACACGTAACTTCATAAGAGAGGTCCAAGGAAAACACAGAGAAATCATTATTATGCGTTACACTGTAACAACTTTCATTTTTCAATCATTATGGACATACACAGGGTTTTTTCAGTTTAACAGAGATGTTGTGTCCCAATCACAATCACTATCACCATGAATCAGCCCATTTAATTGATGTTCAGCCTCCTGAACCATCGGAATAGCTATCATAAGACTTTTGGCCTAAAACACCCCGCGCAAGCCAAATATTTCATTACACAAAGAATATGAGAAAAACAGTCAAAAATATTAAAGGGCGGACTTCAAGAAATTTTACACCCACACCTAAATTGTATCGGATCTGCTCCTCCATATTTTATCGCAATCGACGCTTTAGTGTGGCGAGACTTCATAATATATGTGATATGTGACAGATGCGATGACAAATTAATTCATATTGCAATGTGCAGTGTGTCCACATGGATATGTATCGCAGTAAGGAGTAGCCCTTGGTTGAGGTCCGATGCGACGTCACAAATCGCTATCGGTGATCGCAATGGACCGCTTGACACATAGTAACTCCGCTCCTGAAGTGCCGATGCGATATACATCGGCAATCGCAAGTCACAAGGGTTCAGGGCTCAACGTTAATGTAGAATACTTCATTATAGTGATGTGATATTAGGTGTCAGACATGATATGACTCACTGCTCCTGTGTATTAAGTTTCAAGTCCACTTTTTGCCTCTGTTAGTGTATTTGCCTATACTCAGTATTTCTGCCTTTTCCTCTTCCCGATAGTGTAAAAGCATGCATATATATGATTTAGCCACCGATACATGAGGTTGTGGCATATAAATGATATGTGCTCCCGATATGGTATTCCTTTAGCATATATGGCCCTCAAATGTTATGTGCTCCTGAAAGTGTTTAAATGCATGCATATATATCTATATATATATATATATATATATATATATATATATATATATATATATGTTTTGTGCCTCCAATAGTGTAAAAACACACACATATAATATATGCTCCTCCGCCTGTTCTTGCATGCATATAACTCTTTTGTAGTCTGATAGCTCTTGATAATATAAATGCACTCATTGCTCCTCTAATGGCTCTGTCTGCTTCCTCTGATGGCTGCTTTCATCCTCTATTGCTCCAATAGCTCCCGATAATATAAATGCACCCATTGCTCCTCTAATGGCTCTGTCTGCTTCCTCTGATGGTTGTTTGCATTCTCTATTGTTTCGATGGCTCTTCTTGTTCCTCTGTTGCTCCGATGGCTATCTGCGTCCTCTATTTGCTCCTGTACTTTGTTTCTCATGATCTATCTGCTCCTCTTGGCTCCTCTTTCTCCTAGAATATTGCCATATTAACATCAATGACAATCTGTGTCCAACAATCTCCCCTTTGTTATTGATGGCAATATTCTTCTGCTCTCCCCCTTTGACATCAATGACAAAGGAATGCATATGGACTCCCCCTGCCAAACTGCTCCCCATGTCCTACTACATCTTTATGAATGAACTTGAGTGATGATAAAGAGATAACCCCCATCTTTTGACGTAGATGTTCGAATGCTTCTCGAGGAGGAGGTTTTGTGAAAATATCAGCGATCTGCTCCTTACTACTGATATTTCCAGGACAATGTTTTGTTCAGCTACTTTCTCATGGAGGAAATGATACTTGACTGGTATTTGTTTGGTCCTTGAGTGCATCACTGGATTTTTGTTGAGACTGATAGCACTTGTGTTGTCACAATATACGATAATCAGTTGATCTGTACATATGTCGACATCCTTTAGAGATTCCTTCATCCATAGTATTTAAGTACAATAGTTTGATGCATCAATATACTCATCTTCAGTGTGGATAATGATATGGATGACTATTTTTTGCTGAGCCATGATACTAAACGGTCTCCTAGGAAGAACGCATTTCCATTAGTACTTTTCCGATCATCTATACTTCTAGCCCAATCAACATCGGTGTATGCAGTTACAGTCAGTGTTGAGCTCCTTGGGTACCAAAGACCGAAATCAGGAGTTACTTTTAGATATATGAGAATTCTTTTTACAACTAATAAATGGGATTGTTTGGGAGCAGATTGAAATCTTCCCACCATTCCTACTGCCTGCATTATGTCTGGTCTTGTAGCTGTTAAGTATAGAAGGGCTCCAATTATTGACCTGTAATGAGTTGCATCTACTGGAGGGGAGTCATCATCTTTTCTCAATTTGCAGTTTGTGGTCATAGGTGTGCTCATGGGTGCACAATCCTCCATTCCATATCTTTTGAGCATGTGTTTTAGATATTTGGTTTGAGATATACACAATCCTGCTCTGGTTTGATATACTTGAAGTCCAAGGAAGTGAGACAGATCTCCTATCATTGACATCTCAAACTCTTTTGACATTCTTTTGAGAAAATTCATGGCTCATTTCATCATTACTTCTAGAAAAAATCAAATCATCAACATAAATAAGAGTAACTAGTAACTTACCTTCATCTATCTTTATGTATAGATTACTTCTAGCCACTCCCTTTTTGAAGCCTTGTTGTTGTAGATAGTGATCCAATCTTGCATACCAAGCTCTAGGAGCTTGTTTCAACCCATATGAAGCCTTTTTCAACTTACAGACTAAGTCTTTTCCTTCTATTAGATTAAACCCTTTTGGCTGCTCCATGTAGGCTTCTTCCTTGAGTTCCCCATTTAGAAATGCTGATTTCACATCCATTTGATAGATTTTGAATCCTTTTGAGCAAGAAAATGCCAAGAACATCCTAATAGCTTCCATACGAACTACTGGTGCAAATGTCTCTTCAAAGTCAATTCCTTAAATTTGTGAATAGTCTTTGCAGACAAGCCTTGCCTTATTTTTGATGACTTGTCCTTCCTTATTCATTTTAGTTTTGAACACCCATTTTGTTCCTATTATGTTTTTGTCCTTTGGATGAGGTACCAAATCCCATGTCTTGTTCTTCTCAATTTGGGACATTTCTTCTTCCATGGCTTTTACCCATGAGGATCCTTACTTGCTTCTGCAAATGTTTTTGGTTCTATCATAGATAGAAGAGTAATAATGTTTCTCTTTGGTGTAATGGTCATCCTTCTTTGAGTTTGCATCCCTTCATTTCTATTGCTAATAATCTACTCTTTTGGATGATATTTCTGGATAAACTTCATCTTTGAAGGGGTATGAGGTGGTTCTTTCTCCTCTTCTTCTTCTTCCTCATCTATTTCTTCTTCTTTAGGTTCTTCTTCTTTAAGTTCTTCTTCTTCAATGAGAATATCATCTTCATGTCCTTCAATTTCTTGTTCTAGAAGGTATTCATCAACCTTTACATCAATGCTTTCAACTATTTGCTTTAGTCGAAAATTGTAGCACTTGTAAGCCTTTCTCCATGTAGAGTATCCAAGGAATATCCCGTCATCAACCCAAGAATCAAACTTTCCTGGTGAGCCATCATTGATTTTTATGAAGCACTTGCTTCCAAAGATATTGAAGTACTTTACTGAAGTTGGTCTCCCTTTCCATAACTCATAAGGATTTTTTTCACAATTTGGTCTTAATTGAGTTCAATTTAAAGTATAGACAACTGTCCCTACTACTTCTCTCCAGAATTTTGGCTGCAAGTCTGCTGCTAATAAAATTGTTCTTGCCATTTCTTGGACTGTTCAGTTTCTTCTTTCAACTACCCCATTTTGCTAAGGTGTTTTGGTAGCAAAGAATTCCATTTTAATTCCATGAATATTACAGAACTCTCTAAACTCGTTTGATGTGAGTTCTCCCCCTTTGTTTGTTCCGAGGAACTTAATTTTTGAATATTTTTCATTTCCTACAAGGGCTTTTAGTCTCTTAAAACACTCAAAAGTTTTAGATTTATACTTTATAAAATATATCTGCATCATTCTAGTATAGCCATAAACAAATAACACAAAGTACCTTTCTCCTTGGAGTGCCTGATTTCTAGTTGGTCCACACAAATCACCATGGATGATCTCCAAGGGCTTTGACGTAGAGAGCTCCTTTGTGTTGTGGCTGGTTTTGGTTTTCTTTCCATGTTGACATCGACCACATACTCCTTGATTTGGTTTGAACAGCCTTGGGATGCCCCGTACAACTCTAATATTGCTAATATTGATCAGATTTTCGAAGCTTGTATGTCTAAGTTGCTTGTGCCACAACCAACTTTCATCTGTCTGACTCGGGTATCATTTATTTTCTTGAATCTTGTTCAGAATGTAAATGTTGTCAGGTGTTCTAACCCCTTTGACCACAAGTTACCCTAAGGAAGAGTTACTTATTTCACAGTCTTTGGTGCTGAAGACAACCTTATGTCCTTGATCACAGATTTGGCTGAAACTCAGGAGATTGTGTTTGAGCTCGTCTACTAGTAGAGCATCGTGAGCTTTTCCTTTTTCATTGATCAGAGTAACAGTTCCATTTCCCGCAATTCTGCCAGATCCACTTCCAAAGGACACGTTCCCTTCCTTTTTGCTCAATGAGATAAACTTTCTTTTGTCTCCTGTCATGTGTCTAGAGCACCTACTATCCAAAAACGAATGATTTCCATTATTTTGAGCATATAGAGCCAGGCCGCATTTATCCATGTTGGAATTCTTACTACTTTTATTTCTTCCTTTGAGTGGGAAATTTTGTTCATAGTGTCCATTATTGTAGCAGAATGAGCAGATTAGATCAAATTCAGTTAAGGGATTAAATGAATTGAAGGTTTTGATTTGTCCCTTCCTTTTGGGGGCATATGAATTGATTATTCGATCCTTTAGCTTTGGCATTTCACTTCTATAAGCCATGTAATGTCTGGCTTGATGATCGAAGTTTTTACAGTGAAAACAGTGTCCAACAAACATGGTTTTGTACCTTTTGAAGCAGCCACAGATTCAGTCGATTTCCTTCCTGGGAATTACTCCGGCCTCATTCTTTGGATTTGATATGGGCCCTTGGTTGAGTACAGGTTTGTATTTACTGCAATATCCATGACTCGACTCCAAATTCTTCTTCGAAGTAATTCTCTCTTCATTCTTTTGATCTAGGATGCGCTTTTGATAACATACTTTTTCCTCTTTTGGATTGCAGGAAAGTGCATCGGCATAGCTTTTCGCACTATTCTTAGTACTTGAGGATTCTCCTTTGAAACCTATTCAAGACTTGTCATGTTGAGGTTTTTGATTTTTTAGAATAGTCTCAAGTATTTGAGAGCTTTTACAACCCTTTTTAATTTTCTCCAACTCCTTTCTCAAAGAAACTATTTTGGCCTCACGTTCTTCACAAGTCTCTTCTTTTTCTTTTAGCTTTGCTTCCAAGAGATTTTCTCTCCTTCTTGTTTCCTTGTTTTCCACTTTGAGAGAAATGATTTTATTTCGTAGTTTCTCATTTTCTTCAATGGCACTTATTAACAGTTCATCTACATTTCCTTCTAGCCCTGAGTCATCATCATTTTTTAATGCCATGAATAATGTTTCTTGGCTTTCATCATGGTCACTTTCCCCATTTGATTTCTTTTTAATGACCATAAACTCATCCTCATCAGACTTATCTTTCTTAGAGAAGAATTTCTTCTTATTGAACCCTTTATTTTTGTGTGCCATTCTTTTAGAATTTCCTTCATCATCACTATCATGTTTATGAGGGCATTTTGCTGCATAATGACCTATTTTTCCACACTTAAAACAGATAAGAGGGTACCTGCCTTTAAGCTTAGATCCTTTCTTCAGCTTTCGTACGAAGTGATCCAATACGGATTCCACATCAGACTCATCACTACAGTCATTCCTTTCTTTCCCCTTCTTTGACTTTGAAGCCTTGAATGCTGCATATTTGGAGCTTGGGCCACCTTTCCTCATCTCATAGGCAGTGAGGACTCCATGGAGTTCATCCATCTTGAGGGTATCTAGATCCTTTGCTTCTTCTATGGCACTTATTTTGGAGTCAAATCTATCTGGTATAGATCTTAATACCTTTTGAACAATGGTACTTTCTTCAATTTTTTCATCCAATCCTTTAAGGGAGTTGACCACTTCAGCTACTCGGAGGAGGTATGCTGCAATATCTTCTTCATCTTCCATCCTCAAACTTTCAAATTGACTTCTGTGGGTTTGAAGCTTTGCCTTCTTGACTTTTGAGTCTCCATCGTATAAGCCAACTAGCTTCTCCCACATTTCTTTGGCAAAGGTACAATGCATGACTTTTGTAAACTCAGAATCATTGATTCCACTAGTGATGGAGTTCAGGTCCTTTACATTTGCAATGTAGGCTTTCCTTTTGTCTTGATCTGTTGGAAGAGTGGTAGGCATATGGTACTCATTTTGAACAAAATGCCAGACTTTAGGTCCAAGGGACATTAAGTAGTAGGTCATTCTTTTTTTCCAGAAACCAAAGTTAGTGCCATCAAATAGAGGAGGTCTTCCTTATGCTTCGTGATTTCTCATCATGGCTGTGGATCCTTCTTCAAGTTGTTAGGCTAGTATGAAGAAGCCTGTTCTAACAATAATTGTTGGAAATACT